>CM031597.1:42147055-42167055 GCA_018398815.1 Conus ventricosus | reverse complement strand
ATATTACGTTGATACTATCAGGCTGTCCACACTCATGCCAAATTTACAAGTTTTCGATTTGTCATGGAATGAAATACAAGTACTGTGGAAACAACACTTGTTTCATAATCTTCAGGTTTTGATGTTACAAGGTTGCCCAATTATTGTTTTTACTTCAGACTTCTGAAAGAGATGACAAAGCTGAAGTACCTTTCTGCAGACAACTTCAAACTGTGTTGTGCTGTTGTTTTACCTGATAATTTCCGAGGTGACTGTTTGGCCCCATCCGACGAAATCTCGTCATGTGATGATTTGCTAAAATATAACACTTACCGCTGTGCTCTTGCAGTATTTGCTCTGATTGCTGTTCTGGGAAATGCCGGCAGTTTCCTCTATCGTGTCTTTTTCTTATCAAAAAGAACCAAGGCCGGTTTTGTCATATTTGTTCTACATCTGTGTGTTTCTGATTTTTTTATGGAGTATACTTAGTCTTCATTGGTGCAGCAGACCGGTTTTACGCTGGAATTTATATTTGGAATGATACTGCATGGAAAAAAAGTCCAGCTTGCGTCGTTGCAGGATTTGTGTCCATGTTATCAACTGAAGTATCCGCATTCCTAATCTGTGTCATCACTTTGGATCGTTTCCTTGTGCTGACATTTCCTTTCAGACACATCAGGGTAGGGGCTAGATCAGCTCACATTGTCTGTGCTATCATATGGACACTTGGAATTACTCTGGCAGCAGTTCCTTTGCTCCCTGTAACCTCGCACTGGGAATTTTTCCATCAGACAGGCATATGTATTCCACTTCCTGTCACTAGAGCTGACTTTCCCGGTCACGTTTACTCATTCAGTATCATGATCGTTTGTAACTTTATCCTCTTTTGTGTGGTTGGTGTTGGTCAATGCCTTATCTATTGGACAGTGAGGAGTAATTCTATAACTGATCAACTATCAAGGACTAATGCCACAGGCATGGAAAGCATGCAATCGAAGGAAGCCACAATAGCAAGGCGTCTCCTATCTGTTGCCATGTCCGATTTCTTATGCTGGTTTCCTGTTAGTCTGTGTGGGATCCTGGCTGCCAATGATGTCACCATTCCAGGAGAGATTAATGTCGGAATGGCCATTTTTGTGTTGCCCTTCAACGCAGCACTCAACCCATTCCTCTACACTTTTAACTTAATACTAGAGAAACGACAAAAAGCCCAAGAACTTCGTTTTCAGAAAATGTTACGTGCCCAGCAAAAAATGATTTAACAAATTTTACCGACCTTCCTGTCGACCCCTGCTGTCTAGTCTACGGAACGATTTGTCGTTTTGGGGCGTCTCAGATCTCTCCACCTGACTGCTGATCGAAGGACAAACAGGGTCGACTGTACGAACGGAAGTTCGACCCCTGCCGCCTCGATCAACCTGTTTTTGGTTGAGCCAACCCCTTTCCTGGGAGAATTAACCGACTTTGCAGCTCTTCAAGAACCTTAATCCGACCACAATATACAACAGAAGCATGCAATCATTGCGGACATTTTGTTCACCGAGTTATTCTTGAATTAGCATCTTCCCAAAATGCTAACATGGATAAAAAGAAGGGTAGTTCAATTTTTTTTTTACATGTCAGTCTTTTGAATGATACAGAGTTTTTTCCTGCTTGATTCCAAAATAAAATTTTTCCCTATAGTCCAAAGAAATAAATCCCCCACATACACGACGTCTATCAGTTATTACTGAAGCTGATGAAAGCATTACGAAGTTTGTATCCACGATTTTTTTTCAAATATTTACGAAGAACAGTGGCAACCATTGAAAGCAAAACGAGAGTTAGAAGTAAACCCTAAAGTGCCCTGGCACACAGAAGTGTGAAAGATCCGTGGACTTACGATTTTTTTACTAATTCCAAACGGGCACCCGGAACCAGAGATATGATAACAAAGGAAATCATATTTACAATACTAAAACTTAGGCAAACATGAACAACATTCACAAGATCTTGTTGTCCGTCCAAAAACAGACAGAAGTCAATTTGGAAAGCCAAACACCAAATAAACAAATAATAAAGTCCGCTAACACTAAAAACAGTATCAGGTCAGCAATATGTCCCCTGACAACAGACAAGCAATTATTTCTGTGGAATAGTAAAACAACTGAATGTAAAGATGAATCTGCCTATAACAATATGGAGACTGTTCAGGAATTCAGTCAATTCAAACGTCATTTCCTCTAAATTAAAACAAGCTTATTTAATGTGCAGTGGATGAAGTAACAGATCGCTCATTCACTCTGAAAAACACACTTGTTCACGAGGACCTAGATGCAATGATAGTAAGAATCTGAAAAATCCACTGCACCAGTTCTTTCTGAAACCCTCACTTACATCTTACACCTTGTGCATCTCTAAAACTAACATTCCAAAGGCACGTAAGATGCAAAACAAAATATTCCACTTTACGGTAAATCACGAGACGCCATTCATATCTTCTACTGCAGAACCTATTTCTCTGTTACAGATCTATACCTAAACCCTAGAAAACCACGCTCAGAAATCTATAACTTACACCTTTTAATTTTTTTCCGATGAATTTCATCCGAACCAATCGTTTTTCAGAGCAACTTCTTTACGTCCAAACTGGTTTGATAGCTGTAGTAAGACAAATGGTTAACAATTTTTATAAGTGTACCAGATGTGTTTTTTGATTTTGAATTCTCTACACACTGAAGTTGCCGTAATTTTGTATAACGAGTTCTATTACTTATAAGGTCTGCGTCAATAAAATGTTCAAAACAGATACATTATTCCATGCAGTTGCCTTCTCTAACTCAACGAGTTTTCTGAAATTAAACGTCATCCCGTCAAACAGGTGGACAGGGCTATATAGGGAGTGACTGAGAATTTAGTATGAAATTTTGATTTACTATTGGGAAAATTATTCGCAAAGCAGACAGCGAAGTTATGAAGAGTATATGAATGACAAAACGCAATCGAGAATCTCATGAAAAATCACTTACAACCCCTTGAATAGTCGCTTTTTTCTGTGCACAGGTTTGTCCTTAACAAAATAATTCTTAAGAAAAGCTAGCAGTTACGGCCCTCTCATGCATAATGCTAATGTGTAAGGTAAACATGTGTACACGTATATGTCAGCAGGGTATCTATTTATTCTGATCCTCGTTTCAAGACCCATGCAATCTCTAATAGTTTGGATAATAAATATAACCTCAAATGAACAGGGTGAAATACGCTAAGAGTCACACACACACCAGACACCAACACACCACACACAACACACCACACACACACACACAACCACACACCCACCCACACACACACACATGCACGCACGCGCGCGCACGACACACCCCACAACACACAAACACACACACACACACACAACACACACACACGAACGGTATTTCCCCCCCCCCCTTCATTTGAGGTTATATTTATATATTTTATGCTAAACTACGGGAGAACTACGCGCCAATCCCAGACATATCTCATCATAGAGCATCGCGCTTGATCTAACCTTTGTTTCATCACCCTGCTAAAAGCATTATCAGCAAAATGGGATAACAGCCAATGACCCACTATTTAGTGAACCATGTGCCCATACTTTTATCTTAAAAAGAATCCGTTGGATCTGAAGTTAGTGGTGTAGATGTTATACCCAATTTAATTACATAAAGGCAGATATCGGAAACTTGTCCAAATAACCGTCACTGAGAAGACTGACAAAGTGAAGTTATTTAGAGGCGAAGTTTTTAACATCTTTATTTTTGCTAACTTACAGAAAGCAGTACTCGGAGGCTGCAGCATTAAGCTATTCCCAAAAAAAGGACCAAAAAGTGTTAAACATTCTTTCAGGGAATTCTGGTGGAATCCATGCTTGCGAGGAGGCAGTTAAAAGCAAAACAATAGCATATCTTAATTGCAAAAAGTTAGAAAAAGTCCTGTGCCAATAGATAAAAGATGCAGCTCTAAAAGAAATGTGCAGAAATCATCAAAATAAAAGCAAACAGAGTTTACCGCGCAAGCAAAAAGACAATACAGGTCACAGTTCCAGTCTAAATGAAGTAATCTGACTGTACAGACTATGAAAAAAGGTGTGGGAAAAGAAGGAGAAAGAAATGAAATCGGCATTAAACTCCAAGATTAAACCCAATCAAAACAACAAGTAAAGAATTTCAAACTCCCAAGAAACGGCTGATGAATTTGCATCTATGTACGATTTACAAAAACATGTTTGTATGGAATGTTTTTGCCTAATGAGCAAAATATCGTTTAATGAAAGAAACAAAATACTGATAACAATAGAGATCCTGTACCACACAACAACATACTATAAATGTATCAATAATCTTTACAGGGAAGGTCAGGGAATGCCGTCCGTCTGTTGGGAAATAAAAAGTTTCGGTTGGTTTGGATGGGCGATTTCATACACATGTTAAACCGAGTATTACCAGAGAACTGGATAGTCATTTTACATAAATTAATATAACAAATTTGGAATGAGGACAAATCCCGATATAAAGGAGAAGACGTCTGATTGTAGACTCCAATCTCTAAAGCCGGGCAATCCTCGGTCTGGACGTCTAGCTAAGACCCAATTCTAGGCACGTCTCATTACTGGAAAAGTCATGGAAAAAATAATAAAATTTTAGAATGGAGACCTATTACTGACTGCTCAAGGGAAATGATGTATTTTCTCTCACATCAATCTGGATTAGAAAAGGAACGAAGAACAAATAGATCACCTGACACGACAACTACTCAAATTAAGAAAATCTGTTATGCTAAAACGTAAAAGGGTCCTTGCATCCTTCTTTGATCTTACTAAATGCTTACTATAGGAGTGTGGTGAGCACATCCGATTTTTAATATAAAGTTAAAAACAAATTTGGACATATTCTGTGTCACTTACCTAAACAATATTGAAATCATTAATAAGTGGGAGACACTAAATGAACCAAAGTTGGGGTGACTTTATCTCCTCAAGATCTAAAAATCATTGGAATCCACAAGGTTTCTAAAAATCTCTCCCCATTGGTTATTCAATGTAAATTGCTATATGACCTTTATATACATGTTTTTGCATCATAAAGCCAAGGTAGCTCAATATGCTGATGACATTGCAATAATGGATAAATGTAATCTTTAAAAACAAAACAAATTAACGTCACATAATTTATATTCAGAAGCTCTTTATCAGCACGACTGGATACAATTATAAAATAGATATAACAATTCTGAATGGCTTTCAATTCTCTGTTAGAAAAGACACATATGGTTTCTCGTTAACAATGGATAAATCCAAGTAACGCTGCCCTAAAATCTTTCAGGGAGGACGGGAAAATTTTTTTAAAACTAGAAAGTAAAATTTTTAGGTACCATATCTAACACCAAAACCTAAACTGGAAAAACATATTGTACTAATAGTTACTAAAAGCAGTTAAAAGTTTGAATTTTACTAAAAATATGTCAGTCATTCAATCTCCAAGTGGACAGGAACCTAAAGTTTTGTTTGCATTTAGCAACCAGTCTTGTACGATCAAGATTGACTTACGGACAGGAAGTAATCTTTTTCCCTGCATTCGCGATCCGCATTTTAAGAACTTCAATAGAATAGACAGTAAAGCTGTAAAAGTTGTCCCTGGGTGTACCCTGAGCATACAAAGTCCTCTGAAGCTTATTATAAGATAGCAGGCCCCTATTGCCACTTGTATGAAGAAAAGTAAAATAAGTTTCTGTTACAATATGTAAGTGAGACGGATGCGGAGGAACGACCTTGACGAGTTTAAATACACTCTCCACATTAGAATTTTTCGAAAAATGCACAGAAAAATACAGAATTTAAGACGCTTACGTTCATAATGTTTCAGACGTTTTAATATCATCAACGAATTGACCCACACGAGGTAGCTCCCCTCGCGTAACTGGTTCCGCCGGTCCCACCGCCCTTGGAACTAACGGAAGTAACAGTGAACATTTATTTCTTCTGAACTAAATAAATCGATTTTCGCGCCGCCTTGTGTCTAGCAGCATTCTGACAAAAATGACTATGGAGAATGAAAAAGTTTACTAACTAAGTTGAAAAGTAAAACCACTACTGACGGCACAGGTTCTTGGATGATGGTATAGTTTGCGGGATCTGGCTTAGAGTACTTCCAGATTTCAAAGCGAAAATCAAATTATTATAGTACTGGAGGTCATTCCATAATTACCAGATGAACAAGTTGCTGGTCCTGATGGCATTAAATTATTTAATATCCTTGCCCAGTCTCAATATTTAATATCCAGTTTTTGTGTTGAATTCACAGATCATATTAAAAAGTTTGTAATGTTTTGAAAAAACACAGAAGATAGGAATAATTAGTTGAGATTAAGTACATGTTGCACTGTCTATACATGAAAGGTACTAATGTTGTATTTTCCCTTTCTTGGGTTCCATCTCACACCTCCGTTCGTTTTTAATGAACAAGGCAGAAAGAGCAGCAAAAAAGGGTGAAGCAAAAAAATATTAGTGTAAGTATTAAGGTAGATTTCCTTTATCAAACAAGGAAATTAGTCATATAACGAGAGGTGAATTCTGTGAGTCAATACAGAATTTATTCCCTCAACAAAACCTCGTCACCAAACTCTGACAAACTTGTTTCGATTAGCCGACCGGTTTCTAGCTGACTTTGATTAGACTTTATGTAATCCCTACGAACCAAGTATAGCCAGACAGCGTTGAACGTGCGTATGTCGTAGGGGATCTAATCCCAGTTCAACATGTGATATTTTTGATTGTGAACTAAAACGAAAACCATTATTGAATTGGTAGTTATACCACAGTCTAGACGACTGGGTCAATGATTAATGTTTTTGACCTTTTTAGATTCGTAGCACAGCTTGTTGTCTCTTGTTATAATAAACGATAACCATTTGGGAAGTCCACAATAAGGAACATATAATAATCATAATCGTAATTTAGAAATCATTTAGTTATTTTTATCTAAATTTTTCAAAGTGTTACTGTCCTGCAATTCATCTATCCTTATACATTTTTGTTCCAAGTAAACCTACCACGTCCTCTTTTCATTTTTATGACAAAAGACCTAAAAATTGTAAACAATTATGTTAATTTAGAGACGTCTGCAATCACCAATAAGTAGTGACCGGAGAACGCAAAAACAAAATCCTGCCTACACACACACCACACACACTCATTGCTACAGCGTCTATTGAAACAGGAGAATGGCTGTACAAGCGTCATTGCTATCTGATAATTGACAAAAATGTAAAACCCACGAAATGAAACACGAGGTGACAAAATCCCTCGAAACCATTAACATTACCAAATCACAATAGTTCCACAACAACCACCTGAAGGAAAACAGCGACGTGTTTCCATGACATTCAAATTCATCTCTTACTGTCCCAAGGATCACTAAGCAAAGATTCACTTCCAGGATTTTCCAATTTGACATTCAAAACAATATTGAACATGCTTACGGGGAACAGAGAAGCGGGCAGAATTCCACATTTAAAATCACAGCCACATAATTAAAATCTTTTGATCTCTGGAGGGCAACACAACCAACATCGTAAAATAACTTTTAAGTTTTCCTTTCGTATCCAATGAAACTCTATTGAGTGGCTTACTCCTCATTTGATCATATGAACTCCAGCAATGGATGTTTTAATACAGCAGTCTTTTCATTCCACACATTATACCTCTACCTTCCCACACACGGGAGTTCTCCTCTCTCAGGATCACAACTATTCATTGCTCCTTGTAGAGAGATGAAGAAAAGCAACAAAAACAGAAAATGTATTCATCCCCAAAATTTCCCAACCCCAAATGAGGATAATAACGATGTTACTCAACGACAAAGACCTTAACTGCATACAAAAAATGGGAACAGCTTGAGGTACATGAAAGAGACAGTAGCCGATCTCGCTAAAAACTCCTGAATACAAGAAACCATGCTTCAAACTGGTTTTCTAGTGAGCAGGAAAACTTCCTCCTAACACCTCCCGTTGTAATGAAACGTACTATTCTTAGTACTACCAGTCAAGAAAGAATAAAAATAACTACGCTTTTTTTTTTTCTAGCCATCCAAACCGAGTGTTTTGGCTCCCAGACACCCAAGTCGGATGTCCGTCTATCTCTTGTTAATAGACCACGATTAATCTGTTGATCATTTCGGGCACCTGAACCTGCAAAGTTGGAGATACCTGTTATCGTAAAATAAAAGGACATGTTCAAGTTTCAACGTTTCAGAATTTTGTCCTTACAGTGACAGGGTGAATATAATGAAGAATATGGAAGGGGGGGATAGAGTAGGTGTCTGATCATTGTAATTTTTCAGATCGACTAGCTGTAAATAATATTCCATTGATACAATTGCTTATTTAAAACTTTAGAAAACGACCTGAAACCAAAGAAAAAAAAAGATCTATTGAAAATGATATCAATGACATGACACCAATCGGAGAAGAGTTCCGATTTCAGTGAATTCAGTGCGAAGAATGTTCCATTGCGGGACATGCCCAGCTGCCACCTGTTCACCACAGATATCATCAGTGCATAAAATCTAGTTCTCACAGGCGTAGGCTGCGCCTATATTTTTAATGTGTGGGGTGGTAGCTAAGGGGGGAGGTCTAACTCTGTTAGAAACAGCTGCGTGAAAAGTATATTGAGTTTGGAAAAACAAAATCGTGACTGGCATGAAAAGACAGGGGACATTTCACTCCACCATCTCTTTGAATTAACATACAGAAACAAGAAGGGAAGAAATCAGAAAAGTTTTATCTGAGGATTTAGATTATGTTTTTTAGTTTTAGAATTTTGTTTATTCCAGACATCTACTAAAAAAACGCTGATTTTAGCGAGCAAGCTATGTTTACCATCAGAGAATAATTATCTTTGATCAAGATCGAATACAATCTGTGCTATCATACACTATTCGAACCAGAAACTAAACCATCATCTTGTACATAATCGGGTAGGCTGTATTAAGACAACTGAAGTAAAACAAGACTACCTCAGAAGAACGACTACCTAATAAGACGTGTAGGCCAACCATTTTGCTGTTCAATATGGCATATTCCCTTTCAAAAACTTCAAACGTATTTTTCCACCAAAAGAACAACGAACAGAAACAAGTGGGTCCACACCAGTAGTTCACTGCGACCTAGGGCCCCAGTATAATGTTTGATAACAAGAACGTAAAAACGAGTTGATCAAGACCTGGTAAAAAAACCAAAAAGTTTACTCTGTCGAAATTAGTGTGCAAAATCGACCGACAGATCTAAAGTCAGAGCCAACACAAGTTGGACCCTGATGCCGGGCGCACAGTTGTCAAACCTTCATGATACAATGCCGTTGTCATTCCGTTCTGTTTATTTTGTGTTTGTTTTTTTTGTTGTTTTGATTGTTTGTTTTGTACAGTACTATCAGGATCTCCGAGAAAAATTTGTGTAACTTAAGTTACACCCACCATGCTTGACAACCGCGTATTGTCATGGACTTGACCAACCAGGTGCTGAAACTTTGTCACAATGACAAAAGGTAGCTTACGAAAGCCGTATATGAGGCCTATGGCATAGAGCTGGACTCACTATCATGCCAAGAGTAATTCCCCTTGCTAGTCCCTGAAACCCGGGTTTGTAAATGGTAGGAAAAATTCTCACAACATAGATGAGGCAGACAGACACTTGAAATTCTATGATTGGATAAAATGCAAATTAGTCTAATAATATGAATAAAAAAATAAAAAATAATATAACTTACCATCTTGGGTGGTGAAAATGGTGCTCCATTATTATGCCTTTTTTCAGCACTTTTGCGCCCATCAGAAATATACATATTAGTGTTCCTTATCACTTCCGAATGTATTTTACATCACATTCAAGCACAGCTGTCATCACTGAAGACACACACGACAATAATAACTGAATCACGGAGCAGGGTGAAGGAGAATGGGAAAATACAAAATATGATCTTTACAAGATGAAAAACAAACAAAAAAAGGTTCCCTGTGCACAAACACTGTGATGAATCACTGTCAGTGTTTCCTTTTTCCTGGAGTGGAAAAGCATCATGGCAAGTGACACTGCATGACCGGGCACAGCTACACACACGTACAAACCCATGGACAGCAAGATGCTTGTTTGTAGAGAATAGACCCCCTGAATAAGGAGTCAAGGTCAGAGAAAAAAAAAACCCAGCTTCTTCCACCACTTCATGGTCTACCCATCAGGGACATGAAGGCCGTGAGCTGATGCACTCATGCTATTCTAGCCAAGTAGTATTCCTGAACTGCTCTGGTTTCTGTCTAACCTCAGGGTGGTGCCGTGTTGTAGAGGCTCAATCATGTGGTTGGCAGCATCACTGTCGTCAGTCACGTGGACAGTGTTTTTATTTTGTCCTGCCACCACTCAGCACAGCAAAATGACCTGCATCCATACACGCAAAAATGAATCATCCTTATGAGCTTTTCTTTTCTCTTTTTCTTATGTATCTGTATAACCCACAGTGTTGTAATAAACGTTACAATGTTATGATGCACAGTTTGGGTGCTTTTACATGGAGCTATAAAGAAGCACCCAACCTGAATTTGTTTAATAAAATACCGCAGCACGTTAATACATTAACTACTAAATTACTTTTTAATCCTAACAGATTATTTATATAAATGCACAAATTATGATTTCTCATGCACAATAAACATCAGTAACAATATGCCCTGGAAACCCAAACATACCCTTGCACAGCTTAACGAAAACATGAAACATGTGTAGCTGTCTCTCAAACACACACCACACACACAACACACACCACACACACCACACACACACACACTCACACTATCACACACCACACACACATATCACACACACACACACACTCCACTTCTCTCTCACAACACAACACACACACACACACACTACACACACACACACAGAGTAATATGCACAAAATAGTCAGAACACAATATCAGTCACATCCCTTTGTTTATTAGCCCCTACCCCTTCTCCCCCCCGCCCCCCCCCCCCCCGCCCCCTCTTTCCCTCCCTTCCCCGTAGTCCTACTGATACATGAAATAGGATAATGCCAAAACAAACAAACAAACAAAAAAACGCCCATCACTTAGTATGAAAACATACAATACACATGTTACACATACACACATTTATGTCCGTAATAATATTTCCTCTCACCCCCACCCTCAGCGGAAAGCATGGCCAACACAAAAGAACTGCAAAAGCTGAGTGTTGCCTGTCCAGTTCGTTCAATAAACCGGGGCCTGTGAACGGAAGCTCCGAGAGGGAACAAAATCACAATTAACAGACCAAACGTCAGTTAAAACAGCCCCCCAAATCGTCTATACGAATCAAATACATGTTGTTGAGGCCGTGTAGCTGTGGCACAGCTTCGTCCCCTGTTTCTCTTCGGCCACTATCAGCGCCCAACTATCAGTGTCGGAATCCCCCTCTCTCCTCCCTCCCCACAAAATCCTTCCACCTCTGTCTCCCCACTGTAGGTGTCGAAATCCTCATCAGAAGAATCGCTGATGTCCTTCTTCGACATTCGAGAACCTTCAGTTCAGGATTCATTTCCAGTGCGTCATCATCGCTAACTAACAATATCAACCACCCTACTGTGCCCCGAATGCTTTCGTCGCGGCGGGCCTTCTTTTCAATCACAGGGAGCAGAGAGCGTGACACCATGTACACTTTGTTGTTATCGGCAGCGAGCGAGCCTGCAAGCACAACACATCGAAGGAATGAAAAGTTGGAAGGGGATCACTAAGGCATCCAACTCCCGTGCTAGAGTTGCGAACGACCTGATAGCGTCACTCGGACAGCGCCGAATTTTCAAAACCGAATCCGCAACTGCGTACATTGGTAGCGAAAACGCTTCGTCCTTACGATTCCGCATTGCGACATCGTAGGTCGATTATGAATAAATGGGGTTGTTCCAGATAACGATGGTCCCGTTTTCAAACACAAGTCCCAGACAAACAACGGCCCAACAAACACCACACAAAACACACACACAGCACCAACACACACACACACACACACACCACACAACACAGCACGTTCATACACGCAGCCAGCGCGCGCACAGAGAAGAGAGAGAGAGGATAGAGAGAGAGAAGAGAGAGGTTGAGAGAAGAGAGACAACTGACACAGACACATGTTTAAGGCATTACTTTTTTACCAGCCTTAGTGCCAATGTAACAAATTCAGAAATATGCAGTAACTAAAAGCAACGACAAAAGGGACAATACTCATGCACTTCCACTCCATGATACTTATCAACCACTGGCGCGCAATTTCCAATCAAGGGTCACACGACAACACACACACACCCACACACACACAACACACAACACACACACACACACACCACACACATACACAACACACACAATCTCATCATCAAAAATACCTAGACTCGACCCATCCAACTGAGTTATACAGTTCTAAGGCGATCATAGGAACTACAAGAAAATATCGAGTATTATTTTGTCTATTCCAGTTTCTCTCTCCGCTTAATTTTTATTTCTTCTCACAGAAGCTTTTTTTTCCTGCCGAATACCTTTAGTTCCTGTCTTATTTAATCTTTTTCTTTGTAATTACATTCGTTAAAGTTACCATTGCTCATTTCCTCACTTATTTTTATATAAATTTTTTAGTGTCCAGTGTTGATCGGATGACAAGTATCTTGTTCCTCGAATTATTTTGCTCTGCAAAAATTTGAAAGCATGTTATCAATTCTTTTCTCCGGATATAAGAATAGCTTACTAAATCATGTCCTTTTGGAAACAGGTAAAGAAAAACAAACTAAACTTTTATTTCGAAATGACTCATATGCCAAGGGCAATGTAAAGAAAACATGCCGTTCGTACATCAACTCCCTTACAACACTTTAAGCAAAAATTATCCATTATCCTGTATCATCAATAAACCACTTCTTTTAGCCTTTAATCCAATGAGTTCTCATTCTTAGTCTGGCAAAAGTGACTTTCGATGCCCATCTATTTTTTTAATGACTGAATGAAATTTTTCAGCTTGGAAAATACATTTAATGAGGAACAAACCAATTAATTTTGAGTTTTCTTCTACATGGGAATGCCAGTATTGCTTATATGAATATGATTAAACGATCCATAATTCTGAGATAAAGGCAACGTCACTTTCGGCAACTCCCTGACTCATCCAAACTATACCGAAAAACCGTTCTCAGTAAAGAACCTTTCTTAAATTGTCTACCCAATTTTGCTTCCATCTTCAAGTTGCAGTAACAGCATTTTTCATAACCTGCCTACAAACCTTCTATATTGAAAGCTTTAATAAATACTTTAGGCCAGTATTTTCCACTCTTAAAATGTTTCGGTCAGCTTTATTGGAATAACTGCCAGACTCGTCGCCGTGATGCTAGTAAGGTTAGAGGAGCTAAGGTGATATATTTCAAGAAACCGTTTTAATAGGCAAAAGTGTGCACAGTTTCTATTTCTATTCTCAGCTGCACCCCAGAATTTCTGCTAGCATAGTCAGGATAGGCTCGATCTGTGTGACAAATAACTTCACAGAAAAGTGAAGAAATCAGTGGAACTTACTTTGTTCATAGCTCTGAGATTTCATGACCCCCCTTCTTTTCCCTTTTCCTTACTGCCTCTGTCCAAACAGTAATTAAACTGAGCTTAGTGTAAAAATAACTCCAAGAAACTTATAGGAATTTGTAACCTTTACTATCCCATATTGCCATACCACCATTTTTCCTTGAATAGAAAGATTCCTTCCTTGCGAAAAACCAATACATTCGATTTATTCCAAATTCACTCTCAAATTAAAGTCTATCAGCTTCCCGGTTTTAAAATCTTCAACTATTTTGGTAAGCAACCACAGAAATCTGAGAGAAGAATCACATCGTCCGCAAACAGCAATCCCACAAAAACATTTCAAGAGCTCCTGGGAGCATCTGTATTCCAATCCATTGCTTTTCCTCTTTTTGATAATTCCAATAGCTAATTCCATTAATAAAAAAAAAAACGAAAACACCCTTGGACTAATAAACAACCTTGCTTAAAAACGCCTCTTGGCAACTGAAGAAATCCGTGTAAACATCTATGTCCACGCACACACAGAAGCACAAACAGTATCAATATATACCTCTAAATGGCTCTGTACAATTTACCTTAACGCCACAGTTTTCTCAACACATTCCACCATAAATTTCTGTTTAACCGAAACAAAGGCCTCTTGAAAGTCAACGAATGCAACATACAACTAAGAATTTTTTATTCATAATACTTTTGTACCATTGCATATAATTGAATAAAATGGTCAATGGTGCCTGTCGCCCTCTCTGAATCCTGCCTGCTGGTATCCATAATCTTTCCCTCTTTAACTGCCCAGTTTAGTAAGCCTTTTGGTTTAAGATATGCGTGTAAATTTTTTCCTATAACACTTGTCCGTCTGCTACTCCTCTATATTAATCCGGATTGATCGGTCCCCCCTTTTTTGTATATTGGAACTATTATAGATTTTGACCAGGCTACTGGAAATGTCCTATTCTCAAAGAGGACGTAAAGAGATCCCTAAAAATTCAATTACAGCAGCATTTGCACAGTTTAGAACATTTCACTTATAATTTTATCGATACCCAGCACTATTTTCCATTTTAAAATGTTTGATTCCATTTTTTTGTTTTCATAACTTTCACTTTTGGAAAATGGGGTCCAGTGAAACCAGAGAGTTCTTCTAATTAAAATCGATTTCTATCTTCTGTCATAACATATTCTTGTTGATATGTATCTCCCACCTCATTTAAGACTCTATAGAAATGAACATACCAACTGTTGAGAATTTAATTTTCATTATAATTAGACTTGTTTTACTGTTTTACAGACTGATGGTTGACCAAAATAACTTTGGGACATTAAACGCCTCTCTTAAAATTTTTGAAAGACCAAATCTCATCATACTTCCTCTTTTTCTCCTATCTTTCCTCCTCAATTTGTTATATATCTTTCCTCGTTGACATTAGCTCCTAACTTTCTGCTAAAGTTGTTTTTTGAACTCGCCAGCTCCTTAGAAGCCCATTAACATCTTTTCACTTTTGATACATCTATATCAAACCACATAATTTATCAGTCTTTTTCACTTATCCACTTAACACCCGAATCATACAAGCTTGCCGCGCATATAATGCATTTACAAAAACGATCGACACATCCATTAATCTCATCCCATCAAAATATCTTTCGCTCTCTTCAAGTCATCTATGAACTCGCATGAAATCAATTTCATCTTTGTAAATCATTCACGATATTTTCATCCACCACACAATTCTTTCATCTTACTTCCTCATTTTCTGGCCAACACGTTCTCATCCCTTTACATCTTCTCGTTTCTTCCATGTCAACTCAACCGGAAAATGCCAGGAAGTACACTATCTCCCCACAAATGTCACAATTTTTTTTTTAAACAGTTCTGATGAAACAATGAAATAATCATGCACACTAACAACCCCTGGCGATGACACATACGTAAACTACAGGCCATTAACATCTCCTTCTGCAGCTCCCCATTCACCATCACAATCCTAACATATAAACAAAATTCAATCAGAGAAGCTCCAAACTTAATGACAACTGAAATCATTTAAACAGCGCCTATCAGTCTCATCTATTTCCCCCCCCCTCAAAAATCCTAAAACGTTCCATGATTAAATGTATAAAGCAAATGTCCTTGTCCTACTGTTGTTCATTCCCTGTTCAAGCATTCAAGTCACCAGTTTACAATGACATCACTTCGTCTTGTCTCAATGCCTTAGCCAATATTTTCTTCCAGAATGACTATGCCATCTTTTATGTCAATACTATTATAAAACTGGACTTCCCTCAGGCGCAACATAACACCACAAGCAAAAAATCTTTACCTACAATAAACAACAATTTTGTCAACCCTTATAGCAACAATATTATCATCTTTTTATTTTAATAACTCTTCATATACTGACTGTAACAATTCTTTTACAAGCAGAGAACTCCGCCAAGTTTTTCTGCCATGGTTCGATAGCTTACATGCTGGGAGCATCTAAAACTTAACAAAAATGGCGTAGAAAACCATCCCACTGAAATCAAATATACACAATCATAATCAACAAAAGTTTACAGTCAGAACACACAAAATCAAAGGATTCTTATCATAATTAACAAAAACAATGTCATTCAATTTTGCTATATAAAATTTCAACATTGTAGTTTCAGGAACACAACTTGAGGCGATGGAAGGACAGGCCTGTTCCTATTTAGCGTCACTGCAGCAGAGCGCAACAACGACTGGTCACTGCCACGTAGCACTCCCGGTAGCCGCGCATCGACGGCGTTTGCTGTCGCCTCCGATAGAACCCCACCACGGTTTCCACGGTGCATCCCGTTCCACGCTGCCACGCCACGCAACCCGTTGTCCAACTCCCAGCGTTAGGAAAGGCCCGCCACGGCGTGCGCACTCGCACCGTGACCTCCGCCCCCGTCAAGGCGCCGTGTAGTAGGGAATCCCCGCCTGTCGCTTCACTGCCCCCGCCTCGCTGTACCGTGTTTTCAGGATCAATCTGATTGCGACACATGCCCCTCGCCAGCTCGCCGTCCCCCTGCCTGTGTTTGGATAAGAAGCAGAGTGACGCTGTCCATGCGCGGAAGCTCCAGAATCGGGATCACCTTGGTCCGACCGTCAGCTTTATTTCCTTTGACAAAGTAGCGGCTTTGCCCTCCTTCTATAGCCTTCGCTGACGATGGCAGCCTGTCTTCGGGTCAGGTCGTTGGCCACTCGGACTCCTTTCCCCGCCAGTCAGGCACGATAGTCTCTGGTCAGTGAGGACACGTCATCTATGACCCTACACTGAATGAATTCTTCCCACGACCCATCGGCCTGGGTTGGTCGCCTCTTGCTTGACCGACACCGGAGAGCTCTGACAATGTCCTGTACACAACAATTACTTGTGGTCCTGGCACAACTGTTTCAAAGTGTCTGTGACAGACACGGGCACCCAATGAGTCCATAATCTTCATTGTCACAGCAGTCAGAATGCCGAAAATCCGAAGATTGTCACGTCTGGAGAAATCTTCCAATCTGTCAATTCATTATACATCGACGTTGATCTGCTCTGTCATTGTCTCCAGTGTTTTGTGGAAGTTTCCTACGCTCCTCCTCCATTCCCTGCTCACAGTCAGAGAACACACAGTCATGTCACCTGACAATTTCCTCCACATCAGCTGCCCAGTCGACAGTTTTCCCTTTTCTAGGCCGTCACATCGATGGCTGATTCTGCTCGCACTTGCTTTCAAACCTGGTGAAGTCTCAGTTTTTGATCTGCAACCAGATCATTTCAGAATGTTCGGCTGTCTGCTGTTTTGTTTTCCTGGCTCTGTTGGTGAATGGCGGACAAGATTTGTTTCAGGCCATGATCCGGTGGGCGATCGCTTCCTATCTATCTCACTGGCTACAGTTTGATCGGAGTGACACTGACCTTCTCCTGCAGACGTTAGGGCCCTGGGTTTCTTTTCTCGACATGCCGCTCAGAGAACACGCCCACACACACAGCACACGGTGGTTGACAAGAGCAATCACCCAACGAGGTCAACTCCGCACGTGCACGCATGTTGACACGACGTGTCCACAACAGCTGTACACACCTCCTTCTTCTGATAGTTTTTGTACCCCGCTGTTACTTTGCCTCCACAAAAGACGATGCACCTGACCTGTCCGATGTGAACACAGCGACCACAGAGTTTATTCCACCCCACACCAGCCACACTGAGAATGAAGCAGAAACATAGCAGTGACAATGTCGACTACGTGACACATCAGTGTCAACTAAGACGGGAGCTTCACCCGCTCTGAATTCTCACAACACGACCTCGCAAACCCTTCGACGACAGAACTACCTAGCGAGCACCTCCAAAGACATAAGTCAATTAACATGGTGACTATCGTGTCTCTGGTGTCCACACATTCCCTGGCACCTTTTTAACTCGAGAGAAATCCCGAAAAGACCAGAGTTATGCAGAATGAATCGGAAGCTTTGTCATGGAGTCTGCTTACTCGCCGCCATCTTTCGCAACTCGGGCCCCCCGAGAGAGAGAGAGAAGAGAGTGAGAAGAGATAGAAATGCTCGTGTCCGCGCACAAACCTGAACACAAGCACATACGCGCACCATGTGCGCACGCATAAGTACGAGCGCGCTTCACGACACACACACACACCACACACACACACACACACAGACAACAAACAACACACACACACACACACACTCACACACACCAACACCCACACACCAAAAGAAAGTGCGCATACACACGTGCACGCATGACTCATGAGCGCACATAACATGAACACACAAAGCCTCCATCCCCTTATTCCGTTTTCTTCCAAACACACACACACACACAACACACACACACACCACACACACACACACACACACACACACACACACGTGCGCAGCGCGCGCACACACACACAACACACACACGCACACAACGCATTACAAGCACGTATCACACACGCACTCACACACACACCCACACACACAACACACACACGCACGCACGCACGCACGCAACGCACGCACACACAACACACACACACACACAACACACCAAAAGAAAGAGTGCGCATACACACTGCACGCATGCAACTCATGAGCGCACATACATGAACACACAGCCTCCATACCACCCTCTATTTTCCGTTTCTACAAACACACACACATCACACACACACACACAACACACACACACACACACACACACACACACACACACGTTCCCCCCGGCGCGGCGCGCACACACACTACACAACACACACCGCACACACGCATTACAAGCACGTACTACCACACGCACTCACACACACACAACACACACACACACACACACCACGCACGCACGCACTCACGCACGCACACACACACCACACACACACACACAACACACACACAACACTCACGCACGCACGTCCACACACGCATACACACACACACACACACACACACACACACACACACACACAACACAACACACACACACACACCCACAACACAACGAATCACAAGCGGCTCGCACACCACACACACACACACACACACCACACACACAACACACACAAACTCGCGCGCAGCGCGCGGCGCGCACACACACACAACACCACACACACACACACACACACACACACCCACACGGAGAGAGAGAGAAAGAAAGAGAGAGAGGAATAGAGAGAAGAGAGATAGATAGAGAGAGAGAATATAGATAGATGAGTGAGAGAAAAAGGCTTCGTGTGCAAGCATACATAAAGCAATACATACGTGTACATGTATTTACGCATGCACCACGTGCACACACACACAGCACAACACACACAACACACACACAACACACACACACAAACACACAAGAGAGAGAGAGAGAGAGAAGAGAGAGAAGAGAGAGGAGAGGAGAGAGGAAACAGCATACACACAATGCACTCCTCGCACGCATACATGAGAACTCACGCACTGGCGCTCCACCCCCACCGCGCCTCCCGAGTGCGTACGGACACACAAACAACACTACACACTCCGACCCCCCCTCCCCCCACCCCAGCCCCCTCCTCCCCCCCCCCCCCCCCCCCCCCGCATTCCGCTCCAACACACCATTCACCTCACGGATACCCAAACACACATACGCACACCAAACCACACACACGCACACACACACTACACACAACACACACACACACACGCACGCACTGCACGCAACTGCACGCACGCACGCACGCCACGCACGCACGCACGCACGCAACGCCACCACCACACACACACACACACGCGCGCGCGCCCCGCGCGCGCGCCGTTAACGCACGCACCGCAAGCACGCACGCCATGCACGAGCAACGCACGCACGCACGCACGCACTACACACACGCACACACCACACACGCACACACACCAACGCACGCACGCACGCACTCACGCACGC
>CM031597.1:42129555-42144555 GCA_018398815.1 Conus ventricosus | reverse complement strand
TAAATTCGACTTAAAGAATGCAAAATCTTCCTTTTTCGAAGGAAAATTTGTCTTCTGAATAAATTTTAGCAATAAGAATTTAAATTGTATTCACTATCACTCGTACCGAGAGAACTAAGTCACGTTTCCTTTCTTCTTGCTAATACTGATTTAACAGAACAACGCATTTTTTCCCCTACCTTTTCATACACCTCACACTGAAAGATGAAAATGTGAAATTCATCATCTATATTTTTTATTTTTATTTTACAAAATTGGACAGATACAGTTACGTTCATAATAAATATACCATACCATCTTTCATTAGCATATAAGACCAATGGTCCCTGTTTCGATAAGCGTGCAAAATAATCCCTAACCCTTATCCGCGATACCAACCGATAAATACTTTTCCTGCTGTAAGTCACTAATTAAAAGCGCAAGAACCCAGGAAACTCTCACTATTTTATCTAAATACAGAGTGCCAGCTCTGTTGGTAGGCGGATATCAAGACGTCACTTTAAAATTCTTAAATAAAAGTTTTGTCGTTCACAACCCCTAGTTAAACCATACAAAACCAATTCCAGTTTTCGAAACAGCAGAATTTTTTACTCCAAAAAACCCAGTTAATGTCCTCCATTCACATGTGTGTTCTTACTAACAAAAAATTAAGCCTGTTTATTAATCACTTTTGTGAAGTTTAACAAGACGGAGCCAATACTTGACACACTTAGTTTTTTGAACGTTTTGCGAAGGGGTAATCTACCCGTTTCCTCCATATTGCCCAATTTTATTAGAACTGTGTAAAGGGATAGTTTAGAGGAGAGAGGAGAGGAGAGAGAGAGAGAGAGAGCAGAGGAGAGATACGGACTCAGATACAGGTGTTCTATATATGTCCTATACGGCCAGTAGGTTCTTAATGAAGGGTGGACATAACGAAGCTAGCAACACCCGCCCCCCCCCCCCCAGCACACACACACAACACAACACACGACACAGAAACACCTGCAATTTGATTCAAACTTGTGATGTTTTTACAGTACTAGGCCTAATTTGTCCCATATTTTAATTTCACCACCAGCCATATCTCTAAACTTTAATGCTTCAAACTAAGTGAAAATTTTCAGGTCTTCGTCACGGTCTCCCACGCATCAGAGAAGACGACATAAACACAACCAATGTAAGTTAAAGATGGGCAGGCTAAAGATTTTGGCCTGTTGAAATATGTCTCAATATTTATAAAAGCAAGTCACAAGAACAGATATAGGTTCATCTCCTGCCATAAAATCGCGTCAAAAGACGTAGCAAACCATTACCAAAACAGTCTCTGTAACTGATTGTGAAGGGACAGCAACACCTGAGACACAGAGTTTGAATTCTGGATGGGGTCACAGAATTTAATTCCCATGTCCTTAATGATAGGTCTTGGTAGAGTTTTTAAAAATCAATAGGAGCTACAATAACATCGTAAAATATCCGAACCTTGCTAACCTGGGTAGGTGAGGTCACGTTTTTTCCAGCGGCAATCAGTCAATGTGGACGAAAGAGAATTACAAAGCCCCCAAAAAAAAAAAAAAGTGAATTTTCGAACACTATGTTTAAGGGCCCAGCCCAACCAAATCCATATTCAAAACAACAACACAACAACAACAAAACAAAAAAAGAAAGACGCAGTTTTTTATTAATCCCCCTCCCCCTTTTTTTTTTTTTTTTTATTTTGTTTTACTTTCTATCATCTATGTCGTGTACAATATTTCAGGCTTTGTGAGACCATTTTAATCTGTCTTTCAGTTTGTGGCAAATTCAGACAGAAACGAACCACATCGAACTGGCTTAAACCAGATCATAAGGAATCTATTTGTCATCGTAAATAAGGTTCAATAAGGTGGTTTAGTCTACACCCCAAAAACATTTCTTCAATCAGCAAAGGCAGCGAGCGTACAACATTGGAACTGCCGAAACTATATTCCGGTCAGGGAATTGTTTGTTGTTTTCACTGTTTCATAAGAACCTTAGTGTTCTGCAGACAACACGCAAAAACGCTTGCACCGTGCAGAGTGTAAAAGCCGCTTAGGCCTAACTCGCTTATAGACTGAACCATATTGAAACAATTGCCAGAGCATTCACTATCTTATAACTTGATAAATAAACATTTTTTTTAAAAAGTATTGTCAAAAATGTATAAAACTTTATTCATAATAACAAATGCAAAAACACATTGTACCCCCTACAAGCCAGAACATGCAAATAGAATCACCAAAAAAAGATCAAGAGATGAAACATTTATATACCAAACATTTACTAAGAACAAGTCATTCACTTTGCAGCCACTCTCTCTTGCACTTAAGTGACCTCCCTCTCTTTTGAAAAAAACATAATTTAATTTCACAGGTTGAATTAACTTTCAATTGGATAGATCCCCCCACAGCCCCCCCCCCCCCCCCCCCCCGTCTTTCTTATCTATTATCTTCTGACATGAGATCGTATCATCTGTTAAATTGAAAAGACAAAAACAGTTCAAAGCATCAAGCGACATCAAAGCACCGTGTGTCCATCTGCTGTTAATAGCCTCTATTGGCAGCTCATTAAAACACAAATGGCAAAATAAGATCAGGCCTGGCATGCATCTCCCTCTTTAACTCCATTTGTGCTCTCATACAATCCATGTTTATTTAGCACCAAGCGACTTCCTAGCCTGTCACGGGTATGAAAATATCTTCTTATCCGACTAGTAAGCCTTCCTTCTATACCATATTTCCACAAAATTTGGCCCAAAGAATTTTCCTATTAAAGAGTCAAATGCCTTTTATCAAATCAGTGAAAGCAACACAGAATTTTCGAATGTAATGAAACCTATTTTTTGTACTAAAGCGCAAACAAAAAAGTGAACATGCTGACACCTGAATAGCCCTTATCCAAAAAACAGCTTTTGAAAATCACCTGTGATGTTGTTTTACTCAACTATCCATTCTTGTAATCTGTTGTCTATATTCGCCCATTACATGGCTCATTTTGGAGTTGGCCAGTGGATAGGTTCGTGGATCATCGTTAAAACGTAGCCTGCTGTGCTGGTCAGTTCGGTAAGTCCGACATGGCCCCACCTGTTTCGCATGCAATTCTGGTTTCTAGATGAATAGGCACAAGCAACAGCACAGCCTCACGATTCCGCTAACTTTCATACCAGGTACAGTCAAAGAACTTGACAAGGATCTTAACTGTGAGATAGAGATTCCTCACTCTGGAAATGCGCGTGGGTATAAGGGCTGTCAACCAGTCCACATGACTCTATGGGAAACCGAATTTTGAGGCATTGGACTCTCCTTTTAGAGAGAGATCTAACCATCTTGTTTCCTAGGTTTCTGATTGTACAGGTTGTCAGAGGAATATTTAAACATCCAAATAACCGGTTGAAAAGGAGTAGATCTGAGTCACCTTGCTAGTTTCCAGACTACTCAACAACTTGCATGTGTGAAAAAGAAAAGGCTTTTTTTTTTTTATCCGTTCATCCCCCCACGTCCATTCAGGTCAACGAAACGCGCGACCTAATTCATAGATTCACTAGTAGCAGCAGATCAGGACAGTGAAGGACTGTTTGCACAGCAACATTTCACAAAACAATAAGGAGGGGCCAGTGGACTCCTTCCTTCCAAAATTTAATTATTAAGCGGATGGTGGGAATAAGGGGGGGGGTAGGCGGGGTGTGGGGGGGGGGGGGGAAGGGAGCGATCACCTCTCCTGAAAATTTATGCCCCTGAGCGAGAAGGGTGGGTGTCGAGGTATGGTGGGGGTGGATCTTCACTCGTAAAGCAGCCAGTATCAACACACAAATATTCGACAAAAAAATATCCTCCGATCTGAGGGGCAGAAACCGCGGGGATGGCATGGGCAAGATGGGTCCTAGCAGTTCCTTCACATAGCAAAAATGCAAACGTTTACCAACCAGGGTGACGGGGTGGGGAGGGTAAGTCCAGCATCCCCCTCCACCCCCCCCCCCCTCCTGCCCCGCCCCGCCCACCTCCCAACCTGGTCCGGTCCTTTACATACATTTCGAACTGAATCAGAACTCAAACCAACCGACTTGTCCAAATGGAAACCTCATTGACGCAGTGCTGCAATGTCTTAATTCCCACTAGTCACCGGACCTTTCTGCATGGCGCAAAGCACGGTGCTGTGGCTGCAGACTATAAAAAGTGAAGGCCTGAGTACAAACGTTTTTCTTACTTTATTTCAAGTTTTAGCCAGACAAACAGTTACAGGAGGAAATAAATGAAGAAATACCGTCGTAACGTGCTAATCTCTGGTTTAAAAAGAAAAGAAGAAGGAGAAGATTGTGACCCTGAGTATACCATTCAGTTCAAAAGACAGGTTAAACGACAGAATTTTAAACGAATACGAACAAAGGACCAGAACCGGAAAGATTTCAAAAAGAAAACAAGCGCTGTGGTTTTTCAAAACTGCTGCTTGAGATGGTGCAAGGCTTTTATAACACTGACACACACAACACACACACACACACACCAGCACACTCACACACACACAACACACACCACAAAGCACAGACACACACCCACACACACACACACACACACACACCACACACAACACGCGCGCGCGCGCGCGCGCAGCGCAAACGAACACGCACGCACGCAACGCACGCAGCAGCGCGCGCCGCAGGCACACCACAAAACGCACGCACGCACGCACGCACGCCACGCACGCACGCACGCACCGCACGCACGCACACACACACACTACACACACACACACACACACACACACACACTACACAACACACACACACACCCACACACGTACAGGCCCCTATTTTCAACAGAATAGAAGAAATACGACAGTGAAGTAACACCTGGTAGACAAAATACTCTTCATAACAGTATCTGAAACAATGATTAGAAATATACAGAGAATACCAGAATGTGTGTGTTTGTGTGATGTGTGTGTGAGTTTGTGTGTGAGTGTGTGGTGCGTGTGGTGGTGTTGGTTGTGTGTGTGTGAGTATGTGTGTGTGTGATTGTAGTGTGTGTGTTGTGTGTGTGTGTGGTGTGTGTGTGTGTGTGTTTTTAGTGTACATGGCCTATTCAGCGTCTATCTAACGCGCAAAAATCAGAGCATGTCCATCCCGCGGAAAAAAAAAATCACACGATTTGCCCTCTCCAAGCGAAGAACGTTCACAACCGAATTGAAAGTTCACAGATACATTGTGATGCCAGTACCACTAGCTGACCTACATTGAATCGGCTGCCGACGAACATCCCGCGGATTCACCGGATTTTTTTTTTTCCCGCCGTTTGTTTCTTCCTCACTGTACATTCCTCTACATTCCCCATGGAACTGGAAAACATGGGTAGCCCTACAATTACACCCAGGTTCTAAGTCACTCATTAGTTCGCAGCAGTACTAGAATAGAAAAAAAAAAAAAAAAACAAAATAAATAAAAAGGAGGTAATACAGAAAAAACGAATTGGTCTCCGCCATCCGGACTTTATTTACAGAGCCGTCAAAACCTAAAAACAAAGAAGAAATCTTACATGAGGCAGGAACAGTAAAAAGAACACAACCCAACCATTTAGGGAAACGCTTGCTCCCATGACACCTAGGATTCTCTTCATGTGTGCACTGTGTTGGGTCATTTCTGCTGGCGATTTAGGTGTCGTAAGCATCAATTGAAAATTGGAAAGTTATGAGCATGTCAATAATACATCATGGGATCAAGAAGTCACCCAACCAAAAGTCCCAAGTTCTATATCCCGCAGTTCCAGTTTGAATGTCCCTAAGCTGAACCTTATTCTAAAAAACAACAACAACCCGGATCGTTAGTCATACCACTGTGCCTCAGGTCCGGTATGTGACTGCACCCCGTATGTGTCACAGCTCGTTGTGATACAAGACCGACTATTCCAAAGTCGGGTTACGTACAGGCCCGTTATTCAACAGACCTATAATAGCCACGGCGCCCTTAAATGCCACAACGCCCGTTTTATGCCACACGCCCGATATGCAACACGCCCGTTATCCCACCCCCACCGTTATGCCGACACGTCCCGCTACTTCCCCACATGCCCGATTATGCCATACGCCCCCGTTATGCCACACGCCCGTTAATGCCACACCGCCCGTTATGCCACACCCCCCGATATCTATGCACACCAACCCCCTATGCCACACCCCCCCGATATGCCACATACCCATTATGCCACACTCCCGTTATGGCCACACGCTTGTAATGCCACAAACGCCACCGTAACTCACATGCCCGTTATGTCATACGCCACCGTTATGCCACACACTAACCCCCCGTTATGCCATCCCCCACCGTTATGCCACCATGCCCATTAAGCCGACATGCCCATTTATGCCACACGCACCCTTTATGCCGCAAACACGCCCGTTATGCCACATGCCCGTTATGCCACACGCCCTTTTATGCCCAGGCCCTTAACCACACGCCCGTTATGCCACATAGCCCGATATGCCACAACGCCCGTTAATGGCCACATCGAGGCCCGTTATGCCAAATGTCCCGTTATTCCACAACGCCCGTTTTTGCCAACATTCCCTTTATGCCACTTGGCCCGCAAATGCCCACTTGCCCCGTATAATGGCCCACACGCCCGTTAAGCCACACGCCCCCGTATGGCCACAAACACGCCCCGTTATGCCACATGCCGTTAAGCACACCGATAATGGCTGACAAACAAGGAGTGAAGACATGACAAAAAAAAGGTGGTATAACTTTAATACAGCCACCAACTTAATTATGGATGAGAAAAATCAAGAACGATCGACACAATCAGAACCAGATGTTTGAGGTTCTCCAGCATTGTATAGCATTAATAGTACAAGTGATTCTGGGCAAGAAACAAAGAAAGCACATGTGGGCCCTAAGCAACTGTTTTTTTCCCCGTAAGCTTATAACCTGCCAGCAGTCCACTTTTTTGTCACTCTTGTACTCAAAACAAGCAAACGGATTTTCACATCTACCGATGACCCCCTACCATCAACAAAAACATACCCAAACATTTGAACAAAAACCGGGTCCTAACAAATAAAACAAAGACAAATGGCAAGCAGTTTACTCGAGTTTTCCCAACTACTTTCAGAATCCATTGAAGCGATGGGTGGGTGGAAAGAAGCCCAATGACAAACAAGGATGTATCACACGCATTGTTTTTGTTTTTTTGTTTGTTTTTTTTTTTTTCCGACATCTTCTAAACGCTGATTTTAGGAGCAAGCTAGTTTACCATCAAGAATTTATTTTTGTTCTAGATCTGATTACTTCTGTGCTATCATACACTATTCGAACCAGAACTCCCCAAATCTGTACATTTGGGTGGGGGATAAGACGAACTAAAAAAACGAAGACACCTAAGAAACACTACAAATAAGACGTGTGGGCAACATTTTGCGTTCAATGCATTTCCCTTCAACGTTTTCCCCAAAGAACAAAGAACGAAACAGAGTGGGTCCACACCAGTGTTCTCGCGCCCGGGGCCCATTAATGTTTGATACAAAACTAAAATACGGGTGAGCAAAGACACGGAAAAAAAACAAAAAGTTTACCTGCAAATTTAGTGGTGCAAAATCGACCGACAGATCTGAGCAGAGCCATCACAATTGGACCCTGGGGCCGGGCTGCACGTTGTCAAACCTTCGATGTCACCCGCATCCCTGTTTTTTGTTGTTGTTTTTTTGTTTTTTTTTTTGTTTTTTTTTACAGTACTATCAGGACTCCGAAAAATTGTGAACTTAAGTTACACCCCCCATTTTTTGAAAACCGCGTTGTCTGGACTTGCCCCAACCGGGTTTCAAAACTTGTCAAAATGATAAAGGGATTCAAAAAGCCTTTTTGAGCCTATGGCATACTGGACTCATTTCATCCCATGATTTTTTTCCCCTTGCTACCCCTGAAAACCCGGGGTTTGTATAGGGGGGGAAAAATTCTCACAACATAGATGAGCAACAGACACTTTAAAAATCTAGGTTTGGGATAAAATGCATATTTCTATATATAAATAAAAATAAAAATAATTTACTTACCATCTTGGTGGTAAAAGGGGCCCATTTTTTCCCTTTTTTTTTTTCACATTTTTTGGCCCCATCAGAAATATACATAATTAGTTTTCCTTTTATCAGCTCAGAAATTTTTTTACATCACATTCTACACAGCTGCAGTCACTGGACACACACATAAAAACGAACACGACAGGTGAAGGAGAATGGGAAAATACAAAATATGTTCTTTCAAATAAAAACAAACAAAAAAGGTTTCCCTTGTGCAAAAAACCGGTTGAATCACGGCAGTGTTCTTTTCTGGATGGAAAAGCTCATGCAATGACACTGCATCCGGCACAGCTTCACCACAGTAAAAACCCAGGACGCAAGATGCTTGTTGTAGAAAAAACAAACCCCGAATAAGAGTCAAGTCAAAAATAAAAAAAAAAAAAACCCAGCTTTTTCCACCATTCATGGTCTTTTCCCCTTTTCGGGGACAGTGGCCGTGAGCGATCACTCATGTCTATTCTTGCCATGTATCCTGTACTGCTGCGTTTCTGCTCCAGGGGGTGCCCTTTGTGAGGGTCATCAGGTGGTTGGCAGCATCATGCGTCACACTGGACATTTTTTTTTTTTGTCCTCCACCCGCACAGCAAAATGACCTGCACCATACCGCAAAAAAATCAAATTATGACTTTTCTTTTTTTTCTTATGTACTGTATCCCACGTTTGTAATAAAAGTTCATGTGTAGGGTGCATAGTTTGGTGCTTTTACAAGCCTATAAAGAAGAACCCAACCTAATTTTTTTAATAAAACCACACGTTAATACTTAACACTTAAATACTTTTAAACAACATTATTAATAAATGCACAAATTATGGTTCTTGCACAATAAACATCAGTAAAATATGCCCCGGAAAACCCAAAAAACCCTTTCACAGGTTTCGAAACTCCCAGTGTACGTTTTTCCTCAAACACCCCCACACACCCCACACACACACACACACAACACACAACACACACACTTTTACACAACACACACACTTTCACACACCACACACACTCTCTCCTTTTCCACACACACACACACACACACACACCCCCAACCCCCAAAACAGAGTAATGCACAAATACAGAACACAAAATCATCACTCCCCTTTTTTTATTCCCCCCCCTTTTCCCCCCCCCCCCCCCCCCCGCCCCCCCTTTTCCCTTCCCCCCCCGATCTACTGAACAGAATGGTAACGCAAAAACAAACAAACAAAAAAAAACGCCCCACTTTGTGTGTAAACATACAAAACACATGTCACATGCACAATTATGCAGTAATAATTTCCTCTACCCCCCTCTGCGGAATGCATGGACAACTCAAAGAACTGCAAAAGCTGAGTGTTGACTGGCCAGTCGTTCAATAAACCTGTGTGCCTGTGAACGGATGCTCGAGAGGAACAAAATCAAAATTATCATCCAATCGTCAGTTAAAACAGCCCCCAAATCGTCTTATACGAATCAAATACTTGTTGTTGAGGCCCGTGTGCTGGCACAGCTTCGTCTGTTCTCTTCGCCACTATCACGCCCACTTCAGTGTCGGAATCCACCTCTGTCTCCCCACTGTAGGGGTCGAAATCCTCATCAGAAGAATCGCTGATGTCTTCTTCGACATCTGACCCTTCAGTCTGGATCATTTCCAGTGCGTCATCAACGCTAACTAACAATTCACCAGCCCTACTGTGTCAAAACGCTTCGTCGCGGCGCCTTCTTTTCAATCACGGAGCAGAGCTGACCAATGGTACTCTTTGTTGTTATCGGGTAGCGAGCGAGCCATGCTACACACACAGCGCAAGGGAATGAAAAGTGGAAGGGATAACTAAGGAACCATCTCCGTGCTTGAGTTGCGAACGTACCTGATACGTCACTCGGACAGCGCGAATTTTCAAAAACCGAATCCGCATATGCGTACATTGGTAGCGAACGCTTCGTCCTACGATGTCCGCATTTGCGAACATCGGTAGCGATTAAGATAATGGGGTGGTCCAGATAACTTGGTCTCGTTTCATACAAAAGTCCAGACAACACGGCCAACACACACACCCCACACACAAAACACACACACACACACACACACACACACACACACACACAGCACGTGCATACACGCGCCAGCGCGCGCACAGAGAGAGAGAGAGAGAAGAGAGAGAGAGAGAGAGAGAGAGAGAGAGAGAGACACTGACACTGACACATGTTTATTGGCATTAGCTTTTTACAGCCTTAGTGCCAAGGGAACAATTTCTGAAATAGCAGTATACTAATAGCAACGACAAAAGGGACAATACTCATGCACTTCCACTTCCATGTATACTTCAACCACGCGCAATTTCCAATCTAGGGTCACACACACACACACACACACACACACACACACACACACACACACACACACACACACACACATACACACACACACAAATCACATCATCATAAATACCAGACTCGACCATCCATCTGTAGTTATTCAAGTGCTAAGCGTTCATTGGAACTCAAGAAAATTTCGAGTAGTTATTTTGTCTTTTCAGTTTCTCTCGCTTTTTTTTTTCTTCACTGTATTTTTTTTCCGCCTAATACCTTTTTGTTCTGTCTTTTTTCTTTTTCTTTGTAATTACTTTCGTTATGTTACCATTGTCATTTCCTCTCTTTTTTTTATTAAATTTTTAGTGTCAGTGTTGATCGGATGAAAGTATCTTGTTCCTCGTATTATTTGCTTCTGCAATAAATTTTGAAAGCGATGTTATCATTTCTTTGTCTCCGGATATAAGAATAGCTACTAAATCATGTCTTCTGGAAACGGGTAAAGAAAACAAACTATACTTATTTCGAATTGACTCATATGCAGGGCAATGAAAGATAAAATGCCGTTCGTCTTCAACTCCCTTACAACACATTAAGCACAAATTATCCATTTCCTGATCATCAATAAACCATCTTCTGTTAGCCTTTAATCCAAGAGTTCTCATTCTTAGTCTGGCAAAAAGACTTCGATGCCATCTATTTTTAATGACTGAGATGTATTTTTCAGCTTGGAAAATACTTTTAAATGAGGAATACCAAATTTATATTTTGTGTTTTCTTCTACATGGGAATGCCAGTTTTGCTTATATGAATTGATTAAACGATCCTTAAATTCTGAGATAAAGGCAACGTCACTTCCAACTCCCTGACTCATCCAAACTATACCGAAACCGTTCTCAGTAAGAACCTTTCTTATATTGTCTACCCAATTTTGCCTTCCTTCTTCATGTTGCTGTAACAGCATTTCATACGCCTGCCTACATAATCTTTCTATTGGAAGCTTTATAATCTTTAGCCAGTATTTCACACTCTTAATAGTTGTTCGGAGCTTTAGTGGATATCTGCCAGTCTCGCCGTATGCAAGTATGTTAGAGGAGCTAAGGGGTATATTCAAGAAACGTTTAATACAAAAGTGTGCACTGTTTCTATTTGCTTATCTCTGCTGCACCCCAGATTTCTGCTGCATATGTCAGGATAGGCTCGATCTGTGTGTCAAATAACTTCCAGAAAAGTGAAGAATCAGTGGAACTTACTTGTTCATAGCTCTGAGAATTTCAGTGACCCCCTTCTTCCCTTTTCTACATGCCTCTGTCCAAACTGTATTTAAACTGAGCTTAGTGGTAAAAATTACTCCAAGATACTTATAGGAATTTGTAACCTTTACTTCCATATTGCCATACCACCATTTTTCATGAATAGAAAGATGTCCTCCCTTGCGAAAAACCATTACATTCGTTTATCCAAATTCACGCTCAAATTAAGTCTATCAGCTTCCTGTTTTAAAATATTCAACTGATTTTGTAAGCCAACAACAGAATCTGAGAGAAGAATAACATCGTCCGCAAACAGCATCAAAAACATTTCAAGAGCTCCTGGAGCATCTGTATTCCATGCTTTCCTCTTTTTGATAATTCAATAGCTAATTCATTATAAAAAAAAACGAAAACAACCTTGGACTAAGTAAACAACCTTGCTTAACGCCTCTTGGGCAACTGAAGAAATCCGTGTAAACATGCTTGTCACGCACACACACCAGAACAGTATCATATATACCTCTAATGGCTCTGTACAATTTACCTTTAACGCCACTGTTTCTCAACACATTCCACAATATATTTCTGTTCACCGAATCAAAGGCCTTCTTGAAGTCAACGAATGCAACATACAACTTAGAATTTTTATTCAAATACTTTGGACTAATGCATATAAGGTGAATATATGGTCAATGGTGCTGTAGCCCTCTCTGAATCCTGCCTGCTGTTCAATTATCTTTCCTCTTTATCTGCCCAGTTAGTAAGCCTTTTGTTTAAGATATGCGTGTAAATTTTCCTATTACACTTGTCAGTGCTACTCCTCTATAGTTATCCGGATTGTTTCGGTCCCCCTTTTTGTAAAATTGGTACTATAATAGATTTTGACCAGGCTACTGGAAATGTTCCTTTCTCAAAGAGGACGTTAAAGAGATCCACTAAAAAGTCAATTACAGCAGCATTTGCCAGTTTGAACATTTCACTTATAATTTTATCGATACCAGCACTTTTTCCAGTTTTTAAATGTTTGATTCCATTCATAACTTCACTTTTGGAAATTGGGTCATTGAACAGAGGTTCTTCTACATTATCGTTTTCTTCTTCTGTCATAACATTTTCTTGTTGATATGTATCTCCCACCTCATTGAAGACTCTATAGAAATGATCATACCACTGTTGAGAATTAATTTCATTATAAATTAGACTTTTTCTGTTTACAGATCTGATGGTTGACCAAAATAACTTTGGGTCATTAATCGACTCTCTTAATTTTTGAAGCCTAATCTCATCATACTTCTCTTTTTTCTCCTTTCTCAATTTTTATATATCTTTCTCTCGTTGACATATAGCTCCTTACGTTCTACTAAGTTTGTTTTTGACCTTCGCCAGCTCCTTAGAAGCCCATTAACAGTTCTTTTCTTTTGAGTACATTCTTTATCAAACCACATATTTATCTGTCTTTTCACTTTCCCATTTAAACCCGAATCATACATGCTGCCGCTGCATATAATGCATTTACAAAAACATCGACACATCCATTAATATCATCCTTCAAAATATCTTTCGCTCTCTTCAAGCATTCTATGAACTCGCATGAATCAATTTCATCTTTGTAAATCTTCACGTTTTCATCACACCACACAATTCTTTCTTCCTCATTTTCTGGCAACACGTTCTCTCCCTTTACATTCTTCTCGTTCTTCCATGTCAACTCAACCGGAAAATGCCAGGAATGTAAACTATCTCCCACACACATGTCACAATTTTTTAACAGTTCTGATGAAACAATGAAATAATCAATCACACTACACCCATGCGATGACACATACGTAAACTCGCCATTAACATCTCCTCTGCAGCTCCCATTCACCATCAGCAGATCATACATATAACAAAATTCAATCAGAGAAGCTCCAAACTTATTGACAACTGAATCTTTTAAAACAGCGCCTAGCAGTCTCATCTTCCTCATCACGTTCCATGTTAAATGTATAAAATGCAATGTCTTGGCCTTCAGGTTGTTCATTTCCCTGTTCTAGCATTCAAGTCACCAGTTACAATGACATACACTTCGGCTGTCTCAATGCTTTGCCTAATATTTCTTCCAGAATGACTATGCCATCTTTTATGTCATTACTATTATAAACTGGACTTCCCTCAGGCGCAACATAACATGCCACAAGCAAAATATCTTTACCTACATTAAACAACATTTTGTCAACCCTTATAGCAACAATATTATCATCTTTTATTTTAATAACTTCTTTTATATACTGACTGTAACAATTCTTTACAAGCAAGAGAACTCCGCCTGAGTTTCTGCCTTGGTTCGATAGCTTTCTTGCTGGGCACTAAACTTACATAATCCGTGAAAACACCACTGAAATCAAATTTACAATCAACAAAAGTTTCAGTCAGACACACAAAATCAAAGGTTCTTACATAATTAACAAAATCAATGTCATTCAATTTGCTATATAAATTTTCTACATTGTAGTTCAGGAACGACAACTGAGGCGATGGATGGTCAGGCCTGTCCTATTTAGCGTCACTGGCAGAGCGCAACGACCTGTCACTGCCACGAGCACTCAGGTAGCCGCGCATCGGCGTTTGCTGTCGCCTCCGTTAGAACCACCACGGTTTCCACGTGCATCCCGTTCCACGCTGCCACGCCTCGCACCCGTGTCACTGCCAGCGTTGGAAAGGCCGCCACGGCGTGTCGCACCGTGACCTTCGCCCCCCGTCAAGCGCCGTGTAGTAGGGGAATCCCCGCCTGTCGCTTCACTGCCCCGGCCTCGCTGACGTGTTTCTGGATCAGCTGATCGGACAAAAGCCCCTCGCCAGCTCGCCGTCCCCTGCCGTGTTGAAGATGCAGAGGTGGACGCTGTCACTGCGGCGTAGCTCCTGGAATCGGGTCTTGGGTCCGACCGTCAGCTTTCCTTTGACAAAGTAGGCGGCTTTGCCCTCCTTCTTTGCCTCGCTGACGATGGCAGCCTGTCTTCGGGTCAGGTCGTTGGCCACTCGGACTCCTTTCCCCTGCAGTCTGGCACGATAGTCTCTGTCAGTGAGGACCGTCATCTTGTCCCTCCACTGAATGAACTTCACGACCATCGGCCTGGGTTGGTCGCCTCTTGCTTGACCGACACGGTGAGCTCTGACAATGTCCTGTTCACACCATTTCTTGTGTCCTGGCACACTGTTCAAAGTGTCTGTGACAACACGGGCACATGTGTCATAATCTTCATTGTCACTGCTGTGCAGAATGCCGAAAATCCGAAGATTGTCACGTCTGGAGAAATCTTCCAATCTGTCAATTTCATTATTCATCGACGTGATCTGCTCTGTCAGTGTCTCCAGTGTTGTTGGACAGTTTCCTCGTCTCCTCCTTTCCCTGCGCACAGTCAGAGAACAGCA
>CM031597.1:42112055-42122055 GCA_018398815.1 Conus ventricosus | reverse complement strand
TCTTGTAATCTGTTGTCTATATTCGCCCATTACTTGGCTCATTTTGGAGTTGGCCAGTGGATGAGGTTCGTGGATCTTCGTTAAACGTAGGCCTGCTGTGCTGGTCAGTCGGTTGTCCACTTGGCCACCTGTTCGCATGCATTCTGGTTCTTGTTGTATAGGCACAAGCACTGCACAGCCTCAAGATTCCGCTAACTTTTCTCCAGGGTCAGTCAATGAACTTTGACAAAGGATCTTAGACTGTGAGATAGAATTCCTCACTCTGGAATGCGCGTGGGTAAAGGGCTGTCTCCAGTCTCATGACCTATGGGGAATCTGAATTTTGAGGCTTGGACTCTCCTTTTAGAGAGAGAATCTAACCATCGTGTTTCTGGTGTCTGATTGACAGGTTGCAGAGGAATATGACATCCAATTAACGGTTGAATAGGAGAGATCTGAGTCACCTTGCTAGTTGCAGACTTCTCAACATCTGCAGTGTGATAAAGAAAAGCTTTTTTTCGTCATCCCCACGTCATTCAGGCAACGAAACGCGCGACTATTTCATAGGATTCACGTAGCAGCAGTCAGGACAGGGAAGGGACTGTTGCAGCAACATTTCACAAAACTAGAAGGGTGGGGCAGTGGACTCTTCTCCAAAATATTTTTTTTAAGCGGGATGGTGGGAAGAAGGGGGGGGGGGAGGCGGGGTGGGGGGGGGGGGAAGGGAGCGGTTCTCCTCTCCTGAAAATTTTGCCTGAGCGAGAAGGGTGGGTGGCGTGGGGTGGGTGGGGGTGGATCTTCTCTCGTAATGCTGCCAGTATCACACAAATATCTCGACAAAAAAATCCTTCCGAGCTGAGGGGCAGAAACCGCGGGGATGGCAGGGGCAAGAGGGGTCTAGCAGTCCTTCACATAGCAAAAATGCAAACGTTTCCAACCAGGGGACGGGGGTGGGAGGGTTATCCAGCATCCCCCTCCTCCCCCCCCCCCTCCTGCCCCGCCCCGCCCACCTCCCAACCTGGCCGGTCCTTTACATTCATTTCGAACTGAATCAGACTCAACCAACCGACTTGTCCATATGATCTCATTGACGCAGTGCTGCAATGTCTGGAATTCCCACTAGTCACCGTCTGCATGGCGCAAAGCACGGTGCTGTGGCTGCAGACTAAAATGTGAATGGCTGAGTACAAACGTTTCTTTATTTCAAGTTTAGCCTGACCAAACAGTTACAGGAGGAAATATATGAAGATAGTCTTCGTAACGTGCTAATCTCTGTTAAAAAGAAAAGAAGAAGGAGAAGAATTGTGACCCTGATGGTTACCATTCAGTTCAAAAGACAGGTTAATCGACAGATTTTAACGAATACGAACAAAGGACAGAAACGGAAAGATTTCAAAAAGAAAACAAGCGCTGTGGTTTTCAAAACTGCTGCTTGAGAATGTGCAGGCTTTTATACACTGACACACACACACACACACACACAGACACACACACACACACACACACACACACACAGACACACACACACAACACACACACACACACACACACACACACGCCGCGCGCGCGCGCGCGCGCGCAAACGTACACGCACGCACGCACGCACGCATGCAGGCGCGCGCGCGCACACACACACACGCACGCACGCACGCACGCACGCACGCACGCACGCACGCACGCACGCACCACACACACACACACACACACACACACACACACACACACACACACACACACACACACACACACACACTACAGGCCCCTATTTCAACAGAATAGAAGAAATACGACAGTGAAGTAACTCCTGGTTGACAAAATACTCTTCATACTGTTCTGAAACATGTTGTTAGAAATATTCAGAGAAATACCAGAATGTGTGTGTGTGTGTGTGTGTGTGTGTGTGTGTGTGTGTGTGTGTGTGTGTGTGTGTGTGTGTGTGTGTGTGTGTATGTGTGTGTGTGTGTGTGTGTGTGTGTGTGTGTGTGTGTGTGTGTGTGTGTGTGTTTTTTTAGTGTACATGGCCTATTCAGCGTCTTTCTAACGCGCAAATTCAGAGCATGTCATCCGCGGAAAAAAAAATCACGATTGCCCTCTCTAGCGAAGACGTTCACACCGTTGAAAGTTCACAGGATACCTTGTGATGCCAGTACCATCTGCTGAACTACTTTGAATCGCTGCCGACGAACATCCCGCGGATTCACCGATTTTTTTTCCGCCGTGGTTTCTCACGTGTACATTCCTCTACATTCCATGGAACTGGAAACATGGTAGCCCTACAATTACACCCAGGTTCTATTCACTCATGGTGTTCGCAGCAGACTAGAATAGAAAAAAAAAAACAATTAAAGGAGGTATTACAGAAAACGAATTGCTCGCCATCCGGTCTTTATTTACAGCCGTCAAACCATAAAATACAAGAAGAAATCTTACATGAGGCAGGGAACAGTAAAAAGAACACACCAACCAGTTAGGGAAACGCTTGCTCCCATGACTCCTAGGATTCTTCTGTGTGCTCTGTGTTGTCATTTCTGCTGGGCGATTTGGTGTCGTAAGCAGCATTTGTTTGGAGTTATGAGCATGTCATTAATTCATCATGGGAGCAAGAGTCACCTACCAAAAGTCAAAGTTATTTTCATGCAGTTTCCAGTTGATGTCCTTTGCTGAACCGGCTAAAAACAACAACAACCCGGAGTCGTTTGTCATACCACTGTGCCTCAGGTCCGGTATGTGACTGCCCCGTTGTGTCACAGGCTCGTTGTGATACAGGTCCGCTATGCCAAAGTCGGGTTACGTGACAGGCCGTTATGCTACAGGACCTTTAAGCCACGGACCGTTATGCCACACGCCCGTTATGCCACACGCCCGTTATGCAACACGCCCGTTATGCCACACCCCCGTTATGCCACACGCCCGCTACGTCACATGCCCGTTATGCCATACGCCCGTTATGCCACACGCCCGTTATGCCACACGCCCGTTATGCCACACCCCCGTTATGCCACACCCCCGTTATGCCCCACGCCCCGTTATGCCACATACCCATTATGCCACACGCCCGTTATGCCACACGCTTGTTATGCCACACGCCCGTTACGTCACATGCCGTTATGTCATACGCCCGTTATGCCACACACCCGTTATGCCACACCCCCGTTATGCCCCATGCCCATTATGCCACATGCCCATTATGCCACACGCCGTTATGCCACACGCCCCTTATGCCACATGCCCGTTATGCCACACGCCCGTTATGCCACATGCCCGTTATGCCACACGCCCGTTATGCCACATGCCGTTATGCCACACGCCCGTTATGCCACACGCCCGTTATGCCAAATGTCCGTTATGCCACACGCCCCTTTTGCCACATGCCCGTTATGCACTTGCCGTTATGCCACTTGCCCGTTATGCCACACGCCCGTTATGCCACACGCCCGTTATGCCACACGCCCGTTATGCCACATGCCCGTTATGCCACACCCGAGAATGCTGACAAACATGGAGTGTAGACATGACAATAAAAAGGTGGTTATAAACAGTAGACAGCCCAGACTTAATTTGGAGAGAGAAAAATCAAAGAACGAGCGACACAATCAGATCACCAGATGTTGAGGTTTTCAGCATGTTGTTTAGCTTTTGTACAAGTGATTCTGGGCAAGAACAAAGAAAAGCACATGTGGGCCTAAGGCAACTTTTTTTCCCGTAAGCTTTACCTCGCCAGCAGTCACTTTTTGTCACCTCTTGTACCCAAAAACAAGCAACGGTTTCACTTCTACGTGACCCCCCAACCATCAAACAAAAACATCCTAACATTTGAACAAATACCTCCTAACAATTAAACAAAGACAAGATGGCAAGCAGTTTACGCGTGTTCCCAATCTACTTTCAGAATCCCTTGAAGAGATGGGTGGGTGGAAAGAAGCCCAATGTCAAACAGAGGATGTTATCACGCAGACACAGCAAAGTCCTTGGAGCCAATCTCGAAATATTTTGATTGAGGCATTTCAGTTCCCCTTGACCGTTGCAGTCTCGCCTTGTGATCTAACACATGATAAATAGAAAATCATAGAGAATGTTGGACCTGCCTGAACAGTGGTATCAAGTTTGGTCAACATTCTCCAGTAGTTTTTGTTTGTTTGTTTGTTTTTGTTTTTGAGATCTGGCATGCAAAGAACGGATAAACAGACAAACAGACATGACCAAGCGACTGACACGTCTCTTACGCGCATGCAGACGCGTACACACACGTGTATAACAGACCTGTGGTTTAATGGGTTTGGGGCATAGCGGAACAACAGCATAACGGACCTGTGGCATACCGGACCTGTGACATACCGGACCTGTGACATACCGGACCTGTGACATACCGGACCTGTGACATACCGGACCTGTGGCATACCTGACCTGTGACATACCGGACCTGTGACATACTGGACCTGACATAACGCACCTACAGCATAACGGACCTGTGACTCAATGGACCTATGTCATGGCGGACCTGTGGCATAATGGACCTGTGGCATAACGGACCTTTGAAATGATGGACCTGTGGCATAACGGACTAATAGTATTAACTGCACTTCCTTCTTCGACAAACAGTTTGGCTCGCTCGGCAGGTCGGGCAAACGCACTCCTCCCCCCCCCCCCCCCCCCCCCCAGCTCCCCATCCCCTCCCCTGCCGTTTTTGCTGTTTTTCTTCCTTTTTTTCCGTAGTAAAAGGTAAAAGAGAGAGGGGTCCTTTTGACAAGCTGAAGCTCAGGTGGCTTAGGCTGTCGTGCGTTTGCGGAGGATGCCATTCACGCAGAAAATAGGAGCAAATTTTGATGTTTCCTATTATCAGCATTTTGACTTCTTAACTTGACCGCCATATTTTTTACACACACACTGTGTGTGTGTGTGTGTGTGTGTGTGTGTGTGTGTGTGTGTGTGTGTGTGTGCGTGCGTGCGTGCGTGCGTGCGTGCGTGCGTGCGTGCGTGCGTGCGTGCGTGTGTGTGCGTGCGTGCGTGCGTGCGTGCGTGCGTGCGTGCGTGCGTGCGTGTGTGTGTGTGTGTGTGTGTGTGTGTGTGTGTGTGTGTGTGTGTGTGTGTGTGTGTGTGTGTGTGCGTGCGTCTGTGTGTGTGTGTGTGTATGTGTGTGACTTGTCGAATTCTCTGAACAGTTTGATGATTGGTATCAGATTAAACCGACGGTTATTTCATGCTCTGGGTTCTCGCAAGTTGAAGGCAGTTGCTCTGATTCTATTCTTCAAAACAGACGAGTACACTGAGTACGACTACTCCCCTTCTCTCTCTCACCTCCTTTCATCCTCTATCTTCCCAAAAAATACATTAATCCTCCCAGCTCCCAGCCCCAGCCGCCCCCCCCCCCCCCCCTCCCCCAACCCTTCTTGCGTGACACACAACGACTGCTCTCTTTTTCCTGACCAGATTTCTTTCCATCACCACCACCACCACCCGACCCGTCTCCCCTCTCCCCTCCACTCGCCCTAATTCTCTTGCCCACCACTCCACCCTTCCTCTTCTTCGTTATTCGAGGTAGTATAGTTCACTCTGCCACTTCTGCGTGTGTACCGACACTACATCCGTGTCTGGTGGAGCTAGTTAGCTGGACCGCACAGAAAGCTGGCTGTTTTGTTTGTAAGTTTGTTCTTGCTTCTTGTGTGCGTTGGTTTGATTTCGCTGGCTAGCAGGCTGGCTGGTTGAACAGTTGTTTGAGTGATCAACTGCATGGATTTTCTGATTTCTGATTAGTCAGTTTGTCAGTTTCATCTGTTTTACTCTCTCTCTCTCTCTCTCTCTCTCTCTCTCTCTCTCTCTCTCTCTCTCTCTCTCTCTCTCTCTCTCTCTCTCTCTCTCTCTCTAACATCTATTCTTCAGTTCCAAATTGTAAGAAGTGGAGGCAAAAATATTCCAGGTCAGTACTAACACTATAAAGGAAACTTAACATGGAAAGGTGAAGATTTCTGGTAAGAATTCCATGAAGGATTGTTGGGTGATAATTCATATCAAGAGAAACATCATTGGTAAGAGTGTTTGAGTGCGAGGGAAGAGGCGTGGGGTGTTATTTGAAATGGATAGGACCACCGTTTTTCAAATTAAAAGAAACCCACCACGATTAAACACTGAACTACATATAAAAATGTCACGTTAGGTAGAATTTGTTTTACTTTTTTGTTGTTGAATAATTCCGCTTTTTCTACTTTCAATCATCTATCATTGTCACGAGTTTGTCTCGAGGCCTACGACGTTTGACCCATCTAGGGTGGCGGAATTACTTATTTATTTATTGTCGTTGCTGTTGTCGTGTATCCGTCCCTTAGTGTGGCTTGTGGTGCAGTTGCACCTTGGTGTGGTTCAGCTCAACTTCGGTTTGCTTTCTCTCTCTCTCTCTCTAATTCCACCGCCCGTGCTATTCATCCTGCAAGTTCACGGGTGGCCGGTACCTTTCTCTCGAACTTTCTGTCTATCGGCCTCTCGCCTGTCTTTTTACCTGTCGCACGTGCTTCGTTTCTTTTAGTTTGAAGTATGCTCACTCTGTGACGCAGCATGGCATGTTGGCCGCCATTGCTGAGGGAGGTTAGCTCTTCACTCGAGCGGAAGATGTCTCTGGGGGCGCCTGCTCCAGTCCTGGTTCTTTACCTTATCATCGAGAGTACAGTCAGTACTTTCAATTCCTGCAGTCGGCCTGTAGGAGAGGGACATCATTTCTTCTGTTTCCGCATCTTCGCCTCTGTCCTCTCGACTGGACAGAGGGTAGAGAGAGTCCTTTGACCCGCCTCTTCGGGGTCACCCACGGGTAGCTGGTAAGCATCAGTTTCGTGGTCTGTTTGTTTTGATTTGTTGTTGTTAGCCGGCTTAGTCTTCACTTTTGCGCAATTTTCTTTCGTTTTCGAAATTGTAAGAGAAATATTGTGTGAGACCTTTTCTCTGGTTAATTCCATCTTTAACCTGGCCATTCTAAATTATTTCCAAAATTCTTTCTCCTGTTTATGTATCTGGTGATGCGGTAGTCGGTGGGGAAGGAGAGAACCTGGTGATTCAGGGTTGGAACTTGCTTGGTCTCGCTCGTCCGCCCTGTCACATTCGCCGGACTTTTATCCTTCGGCCACCGTCTGTTTGTGTGTGCAAGGAGAACGAGTTTTATGTTTCACGAGCGTGCGTACGCATGATTTGTCGTTCGGATGCGTGGCTGGAGATTTGTGTTATTTTGAAATGTGTTTATAAAATGTGACAATTATGCCATTGAATTACTATTTACAAATGTGGTGGCAGTTATTAAGCGATGGTCGCTGTGTTGATTTATTTCCTAAGGAAGGAAAACGTTAAGCGTGAGTGAGAGAAGGGTGAAAATAATTCATATTTGTTTTATAACCTGTTGATTTAATGCAGTCTTTTACCTGCATCGTGTGAGAAGACTTGATTCAATGGGTGTACTGTGTGCGTTTAATACACTTCCCCTCGCCCATCATGCGAGTGGCTGTTAAGACTTGACAGCAATGGTCAGACGGTACTGACGGCAGGGTTCCAGTACCCTTCTTCCTTCCTCCTTCCTTCGTCTTTTCCTCCTCTCCGACTCTCCTCCCAGCTACGTCCTCCCCCCTCCCGGGGGCTTCACCTGGAGTACGAACTGGATGGTGCCACGTGCTGGTCGAGGCCACGTTCTGGCTGAGACCACGGACGGGATGGTGCCACGCGCTGGTCGAGGCCACGCCTTGGTCGGGACCGTGGACTGCTAGAAGAGCCCGCCGTCTTGACTGGCCGGCCTGGACCCCCGTCCAGGACCCCCAGTAACAGCTACGTCCCCCCCCCCCCCCCCCCCCCGGGACACTCTCTTCACTGCCCGCTTGGGAGTCGAGGGTGTCGGCTTTGGGCGACTCCCTGCGAGAACCAGTCCGGCTCGGAGCACCTAGTGCGACAGGGTGCTCCCTGCGGACTTGACAGGGGCAGGGATGTGGACGCGCTCCATGGTGTGAGAAAGGATTGATACTGGGAATATTCCTTTATAATTGTGTATATGTCATATGTGCTGGAGTGCTGTAATTGTGATCGTGTACGTCGTATGGCGAAATATTTATTTATAATCGTGCATGTTGTGGGTGTGGGAGTGCTTGATTGTGATTGTGCATGTTGTGCGCGTTGGAGCGCTTGATCGTGATTGTGCATGTTGTGTGCGTTGGAGTGCTTGATCGTGATTGTGCATGTTGTGTGCGTTGGAGTGCTTTATTGTGATCGTGCATGGTGCGTGTGTTGGAATGTTTATTTTGCTGGTGTGAATAAATGGGGTGTTGTATCGTAATCTTTATTGTGTGGTCTCTTGCGGAGCGTGTGAGGTCAGTCACTCCCTTCACTCCCACCTAGACCGATCCTGCCAGGGCAGACCTCCAGGGGTCGGTCGTGACAATCATTTACATCAAAACTATTGTATATCGAAGGATGAAAAGGCCTATTATAGTTTGATTATTCAACCGCCAGGCCAACGGCTTTATGGAATTTAACCTGACGCCGCACCTTCCCAAGGTAAGTATTGCACGTGACTGATATTCCATTCAGTATAGTTTACTGATGATATCATTAAACGATAAGAAATGTCCGGTTTGTTTGTTTGTTTGTTTGTTTGTTATTTAAAAATCATACAAGGAAACAGGATATGAATTTGAAATCCATCCTCTTTTTTCATTACTATTATGCTTTGCTTTATTTAGTACATAATCCAATCCTTCAAAGGCCGAAAACTTATCAGGTAATTAGCTGGCCCCTGACTTTGGGAAAGTCCACTCCCAGCCTTCAAAGTTGTAAACGTCCAGAAATCCATTCCTAATCTCACTCTTCAACCCACCCACCCCATGACACCCTTAACACACACACACACACACACACACACACACACACACACACACACACACACACACGCCGTCTATCTCCTCACTTTCTGTTTCACGGACTTTCTACTTCACCACACCCTTTTCCTTCAGAACCCCGTCCCTCATCCTCATCCTCTTCGCTCTATAGCCCGCACCTATGTATCCATGTAGTACTCTTTGCAGATAGATCAAGGAGTTAAAAGAAGAAAAGAATGTTCCAGGAAATCACACTGTAAAAATCCCTGTCTTTGGAAATGTTTCATTCATTACAAGGATTCACTGCCACGACACCGAGGGAAAGGTGTTCTGTTTAATGTCCTGTCACGCATGAAGAGGACTGTACACATCTAACTGAGATTATTTTCACAGTTTTAGAATGTTGTCATTACGAAAAAAAAAAAAATAAAAGGGAGGGGGATATAGCTGGTAGCTGGGGGAGAAGGGGGACAGCTGGATAGTGTGCAGGAAGAAAAACAAGATATATGACCAGAATGTTAGACCATGTGTGAAGAGTGCTTAAATCCCAAACATTTTCTTGTTGTTGATTGGACGTTGAGGCACATGATGGGTGAGAGAAGCTCACTGTTTGTAGGACGGGTGTGTTCTCGATCTGTACGGTAAACCACGAGTTGCCAGACAGGAGGATAGGTCTCTTGACTTGGGGCAAGATCGTTACATATTTTTCAGTCTTAGGGCTTGGAGCGGAAAACTTTGTTTTCCAAGCGACCAGAGAGCAGTCGGTGATGTAACGCAGACAGAAGTATGCTAGTGACTTTGTTTTGTTATATAATTGATTCCATAGGTGGAGTTGAGAGTTGGGGAATAATAAATGCATAAAGAGAAAAGCGAAATTGTTCGTAAGTGAATGTAAACGACTGGTGTGAATAATGGAAAAAAGGTAAATGGAATGAGATTGTGTAATAAGAAGCATTCTATGAAAACGCGTAGCTGGTTTATTAGAAAAAAAAAGATATGAATCGTTTTTTGAAATTAACAGTTTTTGTAAAGATTTCATTTGTATCTATCCCCAACTGTAAGCAGGAATGTGCTGGAAACGGAATGCTATGAATTGGTGAGTATGATATGTTACCATCTTTTGTTGTATAATGTCTAAAGGAAAAAATTATAAAAAGTACATGTTCCAAAGCTAACGTTAGGAC
>CM031597.1:42102055-42107055 GCA_018398815.1 Conus ventricosus | reverse complement strand
CACTGCCAGCTGAAAAACAAGGCTTGGAAAAACTGTGGGAAGACCTGAAAGAAAAACACAGCGCCCTCAGCAAAGCGGAATCTGCGAGGAAGAGGAAGAGCAAAAAGAAGAAGACACAAGAGCGCTTCTTCAGAGACCCCTTCCAGTTTGCCAGAACACTGTTTGAGCAGCCAAAATCTGGGACCCTAAGTGTGGACAAAGGACTTCTTGAGCAGCATCTGAGGAAAACATACTCTGACTCACAGAGCAAAGCACCACTCGACATTCAAGGTCTGGTGTGGCCAACCAACCCTGAGGAACAGTTCAATGGCAAGCCTCCAACGTTGGCGGAAATCAAGAAGGTGGTCGACAAAGCCAGAGCCAAATCATCACCAGGGCCAAACGGAATACCTTACCAGCTTTACAAGAAATGTCCCAAGGTGCTGGAGTGGCTCCACAGGCTGCTGCGATCGGCTTGGAGAAACCAGAAGATCAGCGGCCAGTGGATGACGGCAGATGGTGTGTACATCCCCAAAGAGCAAAACTCAAGTGACATCAGCCAGTTCAGGCCAATATCACTACTGAACGTCGAAGGGAAAATCTTCTTCTCTGTCATGGCAGCAAGGCTGACCAAGTACCTGATGGAAAACAAGTACTTGGATGTGTCAGTCCAGAAAGGTGGCATCCCAGGCGTGGCTGGCTGTGTAGAACACGCCACAATGATCTGGGACGCAATCCAAACAGCAAAAACAGAAAGAGAGACCTGGACGTACTGTGGCTTGATCTGGCAAACGCATATGGATCTGTGCCCCATGAGATGATACAGTTGGCTCTTGAGATGTACCATGTGCCAAAGAACATCCGCGACATGCTCAAGAAGTACTTCAATGGCTTCTCAATGCGGTTCTCTACCAAGGAGTACACAACTGATTGGATCAACTTGGAAGTGGGCATTGCAATGGGCTGTGCAATTTCCCCGATACTGTTCGTGCTGGCAATGGAACTCATCTTGAAAGCAGCAACAAACAACGCGAGACAAACAGACCTTGGCGATGGATACAAGATGCCTCCTCTCAAGGCCTTCATGGATGACACTACAGTGATTTCATCCAGAGAAGACGAGACACGTCATGTGCTGGAGAGGCTGGACGACATAGTTGCCTCATCCAGAATGAAGTTCAAGCCAAAGAAATCACGGAGTCTCTCACTGAGGAAAGGAAAAGTGGCCAAATCTGTGGTCTTCAGTGTTGCCAACCAGGCCATTCCAACAGTCACAGAAGAGCCAGTCAAGAGCCTTGGAAGATGGTATGATGATACGCTGAAAGAACCACAAAGAGCAAAAGAAACCAAGCAGATGGCGGAAGAAGGCTTGGAGACCATTGACCAGTGTGGGCTCCCTGGCAAATACAAGGTCTGGTGTCTGCAGTTCATGCTGATACCAAAGCTCCTATGGCCTCTGATGACATACGACATCTGCACCAGCACAGTGGAGGCAATGGAAGCCAAAATCAACAAGTTCACAAGGAAATGGCTTGGTGTCCCACCCTGTCTGACTGACATCGCGCTGTACTGTCGCCAAGCAAAGCTCAAACTATCACTGAAATCCATCCTGGAGGAATACAAAGCAGGGAAGATCAGACTTCAAAGCATGCTGGAGGACTCAGGAGACAAGGTGGTAGAAGCAATCAAGCCCCAGCTGAAGACAGGCAGAAAATGGAAAGTTCAAGAGGCGATGGATTCTGCAAAAGAAAGTCTCAAGATCAGAGAAATAACAGGACACACACAGACCAACAGACAAGGACTGGGGGTGACCAAAACTGAATGGTGGTCAAAGGCCAAAGGAAAAGCCAAAAGAGACATGCTGATGCAGGAGATGAGAAAAAGAAGAAGACCAAAAAAAGACTCCAAAAAGCAGTCCAGCAGAGCCAGCAAACTCAATGGACAACGTGGGAGAATGCACTCCAAAGAAGTCTAACTTGGAATGACATTTGGCACATGGCCCCTCTCAGGATCAGCTTCATTCTCAGATCTGCATATGACCTTCTGCCCTCAAATGCAAACCTGGTGAAGTGGGGAAAACAGACGATCCTGCATGCCTCCTCTGCTATGAAAAACAAACAGTGGAGCATGTTCTAAGCTCATGTAAAGTAGCCCTGGCTCAAGGAAGGTACACATGGAGGCACAACCAAGTGCTCAAAGAAATTGTACAAGTAGTCTGGGCTACTACCAACACCACAAAAGGGAGAATCAGGACTCCAAAAGCACCCGCAACATTCTTCACGGCAGGAGGCAGCAAATCATGGCCAAGAACAACAGTGCCACTCGAAACATGCAGGCAGAGTCTGCTGGATGGGGCAGATGACTGGGAGTGCACTGCAGACCTCCCAGAATGGAAGAGTCACCCAGAGATCATCAGCAAGAGTGGCATGAGACCAGACATAGTAGTCCACTCTAAGTCAACCAAGCAGCTGATCATGATCGAGCTCACGGTGCCATATGAGAACAGAATGGAGGCAGCTCAAATCTACAAGACTGAAAAGTATGCTGATCTGGCAAACAGCCTGAGGAGAGAAGGCTATCAAGTCAAAGTCCTCACTGCAGAAATTGGAGCTAGGGATTTGTAGGAACGTCTGCATACAGCCTCATGAAACAGCTCTCAGTTGCAGGGAAGGAAAAAACCAGAGCCCTGAAAGCAATGGCAGAAGCGGCAGAGAGTGTGTTCAAGCTGGATCTGGTCAAGGAGGAACAAAAGTGAACTTCATAAGGCTTAATTTCCCTACAAATTCAGGTGTCCCTGTGGCTCAGTGGTTAAAGCGCGAGTCATTAAGTAGAAAATGAGCATGTCCAGAGGGTCATGGGTTCGAATCCCAGCCATGGCTCGTCCCAAGATGGGGAAAAAAAGGGGCAGCAGAGGGACAATCCGGAGTCATGAACCGGGTGTGGCCCAACCCTCCTAGAGTGTCAGGAGATAAGGGCCGAAACACTTGCTTGAAGGGGGCTTCTCTTCTGAGGACTCTCTGCTGCCACGCTCTCCACGAGTTTCTTTCTACTGATGAACACATAGTAGTGTGGACTATTGTACGCCTTTTGATAGTTTTGATTTTATTTACATCTGATATTGTTCTAAACAAAAATTTGCTATCATTTTGTTATTCCCTCATCTTTCTCCTTTGCATGCTTTTTGTTGTGTGGCTAGTTATTTAGTAATTTGTATTAGTTCTATTGGTGTTGTTTTGAAGACATGCCTGATAGATCACCTGATATGATTGCCATTTTACAGTGGAATGCCAGATCAATAATTACAAATGAATCATATCTGATTCAGCACCTTGCAACATTTATGTATCACATTATTTTAATATTGCAGTCTCTAAATGTGTGCAAAACAAAATTACCCAGACTGCCTAACTTCTATTTCCACCAGTATATTATCAAGTTTCTAATGTAAACAGAAAGAGTTAGCAGTGATATTTACATCCGGCAAGGCATTGATTATTCTTTATGCCCATCACCAGTTCCATCAGATCAACCAGACTTATATTCTTATGCGGCAAGTGTTAGAATTGATAACAAGAATGTTCCAAACGTTGTCTCCGTATATTTGCCAAAAGGACCGAATGAGCGAAACACTGAGTGGCTACATTCGTTTAAAAATTCTAATGAAAAATGGCTGGTTGGTGGAGGCTTTAATGCCCACTCTCCATTCTGGGATAAAGACTGCTCTGCTATAACCAGCAATCGATTCGTTGAAAATGTGGTGGACTCATCTTTGTGCTTGCTAAATGATGGCAGCATCACATGAATACCAGACATTTCTACCCGCAGAGCAAGTGCCATTGACTTGTCCGTGATTTCTCCACAATTGTCCGTGATTTCTCCACAAGCTTTTGACTGCATCTGGCAAACATGTCAAGACACTCTTGGAAGTGATCATTTTCCACTAAAGACTGAATCAAATAAAAATTCTGAAATAACAAATACTCAAATACAATTATAAATTCGCAGACTGGAAGATCTTTTCACCTCATCTTTCTCACGTTGATGTTGATGATATTGTTAACAATGAAGATGATATAAATGTTTTATATGTTGTAAATTCAATGAAATGATTCTCTCTGCCGCAAACGAAACTATTCCTAAATGTAGAATTAACAGAAAAAGAAATCATACTGAAAATGTATGGCGGATGAAACAAAATGCGAAGAGGCCGTGAATTAAAAAAAAGAAATATAAAGCATACCTTAAAATTAAGTCTGAGGGAGTGAAAAAAGAAACACATCCAATGTGAAATGATTCAAGTGTGCATGCTTATAGGATAGAAAAGGCACACGAAGAAACGAAGGAAGCCAACGCATATTCAAACAGAGTTGTAGCCAAAGCCAAACGTCTATATTGGTCATCCTTCTGTGACAAACAGGTTTCTCAGCATAAAGATTTTCAGAAAGTGTTAAAAAAAATTCCGGGACATGAAAGATGGGTTAAATCGTGCTCGATTGTCCCATTAATTAAACTGGATAATAACACATTTCCAACTTCAGCGGAAAGGCAGAAGCATTTTCTGATATATTCTCAAGGACAATGCGAATGGAAAGTCTTTCCCCAGAATGTAGACAGCTTCGAGAAGAGAAGGAAAAGAAACATCCCTATGATGAGCCACATGCAAATAGTGATCTATTTTCCAATGCACCTGTTACAATACATGAGGTAATGATGCTATTTTTTTCATTAACTAACAAAGCGTCATCTGTAGAGTTAGACGCAATTTCAAATGATATGTTGAAACACTTACCAACTAATTTCATAAAATGTTTGCAAATAATATTTCAACAGATCTGGCCAGAGGGTATTATGCCAGGAATATGGAAGTAGTCAGTAATAATTCCAATATTAAAACAAAGTAATCTGCAATAAATGTAAATATTTATCGACCAAAAGCTTTAACTTCTGATGTCTCTAAACTAATGAAAAAATAGTTCTGAATAGCTTGATATATTATTGTGATAAATATGACGTAATACCAC
>CM031597.1:42070935-42096955 GCA_018398815.1 Conus ventricosus | reverse complement strand
TCTAACACCGACTGGGAGTCCATTTTAACCTTGGAATCTATTGATGATGCTGCTGAGAGGTTTTCCGATCTGCTTGTGTATGTTGCAAAACTATGTATGCCAGTCAAAGAGGTTACAATTGATGAACGCGATGCGCCATGGATTACAACTGAAATTTAAAAAATAATCAAAAGGAAAAATAGTATCCATAAATTGGCAAAATCATTAAATTCTGACTGGGCTTGGGCTTTCTCTTCGTCGTACTCGAAATGAGCTTACACATATTATTAGACTGAGGAAGGCAGAATATGTACTAGAATTAGACAACAGAATCTCCTCTCCGAATTGCTTTGGAACCAAGGACTGGTGGAAACTAGTTAAAACATTCATTCGTAACAAAGGCATGCCTCAGGACGAAATCCCTCCCATTGAAGATAACGATGTGATTTATTACACTCCAAAAGATAAGGCTACTGCTCTTAATAAATACTTTGCCGCGCAATGTTCGTCGATGACGATGATGAAGATATACCTATGATAAATGAATATTGTGGTTGGATTAGTCAGTTAGTTATTACCAAAGACGTTGTTCTAGAAATATTGAAAGGTCTTGATAGCAGAAAAGCTGTCGGACCAGATTTGGTACACAATAGAATTTTAATTGCTGCTGCGGACGTCATTTGTGAACCATTAGCATACTTGTTTAATCGCTCTTTAACAGAAGGCAAATTTCCTTTAATATGGAAATTGGCTCATGTAACCCCCATATTTAAAAAAGGAGATACACATAAATGCGACAACTACCGTCCTATTTCATTATTGAGCTGTATCGGTAAAATCTTAGAAAAATGTGTTCAGCAACATGTGTTTAAATACCTTTTAGGCAATAATCTGTTATCAGATGCCCAATCGGGGTTCATTCCAAAAGATTCAACTGTTTTTCAACTTTTGTGTATATATGATGATTTTGCAAATTTCTTGACTCAAAAACTACTGCACAGGTGATTTTTTTTGACGTATCTAAAGCCTTTGATAAGGTATGGCACCGTGGATTACTATATAAACTTTCTGCCTTGGGTGTCAGAGGACAGTTGCTTGATTGGTTTGCTGACTGTTTGACAAATCGTACACAGGCAGTAGTTTTAAAGGGAAGTAAATCACCGTATCTCCCGATATCGGCAGGCGTCCCCCAAGGTTCTGTTCTTGGACCAATGTTATTCCTTATTTATATAAATGATATTGTTCATGATATTGAATCTGTGGTAAAGTTATTTGCTGATGATACTAGTATGTATTTAGTCTTGAAAATACTCATCTTAGAACAGAAATATTAAACTCAGATCTCGAAAAAATCAATACTTGGGCTCTCAAATGGAAAATAACATTTAACCAGTCTAAAACTAAATTATTGACATTTTCTAACCATACGGTGCCACAAAATTGAACCTCTGAGATTTAATAACGTGACATTACATGATACAGAATTCCACAAACACCTAGGAGTTATCATTCAAATAATTGTAAATGGGATCGCCACATCAAATCCATGTTGTCAAAATGTCGTGTTTTTGTTGCCTGCCTCCGCTCATTTAAATACCGTCTTAGTCGGAAATCACTCGAAATAATGTATAAGTCATTTATTTTGCCCCATTTCGATTTTTCGGATGTCGTGTGGGATAACTGTACAAATAAACAAGCTGAAGATTTAGAAAATGTGCACCTGGATGCGATTAGAACTATAGTTGGCTCAGTCCGAGGGACTAGCCACCAAAAATTATATAAGGAATCCGGTTTTACATCATTAAAAGAGAGACGTCATAAAATCATTCTGTACTACAAAATTGTCAACGGTATTGTTCCGATTTATCTGTCTAATCGACTTCCCCCATCTTATATCCTCTGTAAACCCTTATCACTTCAGGCGCCCCCTGGAGAGGCAGATGCCAAAGTGTAGATTAGATATGTACAAATCTTCCTCTTTCCTTCATCTACTGCTCTTTGGAATGACCTCCCTGACAATATTAAAGTATCTAATTCTCTTAGTTTCCTCAAGCGTTTCCTCAGCAGTACCGATAGTATCGTGCCTAGATGTTACTACTTATCTGATAGGACGTCAGAAATAATTTTGTGTAAGTTGAGATTGGAAATGAGTGACTTAAACCACGATCTTTTCAAACGACATCTTAGAAACAACCCTTCATGTGACTGTGGCACGGCAGTTGAAGATGCAGCCCACTTTTTGATTAATTGTCCACTCCATCAACAGGCCCGTGCTTCGACAATAGAAACGCTTCACGACACAGCTAAACGCAATATCTCAACATTATTGACTGGTAACCTTGACCTGGATGTGGACGCAAATACAAAGATACTTACTATGGTTGGAAATTTTATTAAACTTACTAATAGGTTTGCACTTAACTAAACTTACTCGGCTTACCACAGTTACCTTCCCGGTCTTCTACCTGCATGGAATACTATTGATTGAAATGTCATGGCGTGGTTTCGGGCGTGGTGTGGGTTTTTTATTATGTGCTGTAGTTTGAGTGTACTCTTGTGTGTTAAACGATTTTTCGTTTGTTTGCTTGTCTTTGTTGTTATTGTTTTTGTTGTGTTTTGTTGATTTTCCTCCTTTCCAATTCCATTTTGATAACTTTTTGACGCAGCCACTCCAATGTACATTTTCTTTGTAAGAGTACGGTTTATAAGCCTATGCTTGTTGTACTCCATGATTTGATGAACATAGCTGCAAAATTGTTCTCGAACAAATAAAACTTGTTTAAACCAAGTCCCAACACTCTAAAAGAACATGTTTCATTGTGAGTGGCGCATGACATGGAATACACCACGGAGCTTCTTCACTCTTTAAAAGGTAAGCATGGGTAAAATACGAATGGGCGGTGTGCAGCCGGCACAGAACCGTTTCCTCTTTACGACCACCCGACGTAGATGGGAGGAAGTCCTTAAGGTTTGGACGGATCTGAAAGAGTTTGTTATTCGTCTGTGTGTTCCAATCCTCCTGCCAGAGGTCTCACATAATCGTTAAATTTGGGTTTCACATCTGAGCAGGGATATAAATGTTGGACAGTTTCTCTCTTGTGGCGTTCTTGGCTAAACGATCAACCATTTCGTTCCCGCCGATGCCGACATGACCAGGAACCCAAGCAAGAGTGATGTTGTAACCGTCCGCTTTCAACTTGCTAAAAAAGTTCAAAGAAATGTAAAAGTTCTGGATGCTGAAGGTTGCGGCCAGCTATGGCCTCCAAAGCTGACAGCGAATCCGACAGAACCAGAAAGTCGCTCTTCGAAGATTGTGAGATTATCTTCAGCGCCAGAACCAGAGCGGTAAGTTCAGCGGAATAGACAGAAGCATCTGAATGTATATGTTCCAACAGTATCTGAGAAGGAGCCCCAGGGCAGTAGGCTGCACAGGCCACTCCATCTTCAGACTTGGAACCGTCAGTGAAAACTTTTTGATAGGATGGGAATTTCGAACAGAGCTCAGCATACAATGCTTTGTACGCCGCCAGAGAGCTGATAGACTCTTTGCGAAAAGCTGCAAGATCAAAACGAATCTCTGGTGTGAAAAAGGTCCACGGAGGTTGATCCGGAAACTTGGAAAAATCGGATACAACTCTTAGTCTAGACCTGCATTCCGCACGTGAGGCTGCATACGAAGACCAAACGGCGGAATACATTTAGGGTTGTTTTCAAACTTACTTTGGAACGGAGGTCAAAGACACAATCATAGGCAGGGTTTTCTGGTTCTGAGAACAGTCGGATATAATAATTCAAAGACAGTTTCAGCCTGTGGTTGGACAGTGAAGGTTCACCCTGCCTCTGCGTACAGGCTGTACACAGGGGTGGTGCGGAACGCTCCAAGACAGAGACGAAGCCCTTGATGGTGGATAGGGTCCAAGAGTTTGAGGTTAGACGATCTTGCAGAGCCGTACACAGCACAACCGTAGTCCAGTTTGGAACGGACCAAGGCTCTGTAGAGGTGCAGCAAAGTTTTCTTATCAGCGCCCCAGTCGGTGTGCGCTACGACCCGCAGAATATTCAGTGCTTTCTGGCAAGCAGTTTTGAGGTTTTTGATGTGGCTGAGAAAGTTAAGTTTCTGGTCAAAAATAACCCCTAGAAATTTGGCCTCTTTGACAGCTGGAATGGGAGATTTCCCGATTAAAGTTCAGGACGGGAAAAAACGAGGGAAATTTTTGGAAGTAAATACCTGTTTTTTTGTAGCAAAAAAGGGTTTAAACCCTTTTTCATCCCCCCTGAGGTTTTTACCCCCAAAAGCTGGACCCGCAGGGGGACACCGGGGTACAGGCTTCCAGTTGGTTTAGAAGCGAAATCATCCACAAAAAATTTGACAGTTGAACCCTGGAACGATTTCACAATTTTTAATCTTGTCTAAAAGGCAGGAGCAGTATGCCCCCCTGTGGAACACCCACTCCTGCCGGGGACATAAGAGAGTGGGCCAACCCGGACCAAAAACGCTTTGCCAAAAAATTTTGAATAAAAAAGCGGAAGAGCCCTCAAAAAACCCAGATCAGGGAAAACAGAAGTATCCCCGATTTCCCAGGGGTAGAGGCTTCTCCAAGTCAAAAAAAAATTGCCACTGCATGCTGCCCGTTAAAAAGGCGTTCCAAGTGAAGTTTCCCGACAATCAAAGGGTCAACTGTAGCCCCGATTTTGCAAAAACCCACACTGTTTTTTCGCCAAAACCCCAGGGTTTTTCCAATTTCCAATGAGCCTAGCATTGACCTTTTTCCCCATAAATTTACAGACACGCGGTAAAAGTAGGGGAGGGTATTTTGATGGATTAGAAAAATTTTTTCCCAGGTTTGGGGAGGGGAAAAAAGGGGTTTTTCGCCAAAGGGGGGAAAGAAACCTGTTCCCCCACAATGGTTTATACCTTTCATAGTTCAGACCTTCTGGGGAAGTGTTTCAACCGTTGTAAGGATTCACATACCGGGAGAGGAATCGTGCAAAGGAAGGCAATTTCAGTTCGTTTAAACGTGAAAGGAAGATTGTGTCTTCCACGTTGTCTGACAAAAAGTTGAAAGGGTATTTTTTTTTTAAGGTTTTTTTTGACAAAGTGGCGTTTTTGTTAGAAGGGGAATTTTAAACAATTTGAAGCAAGCAGTTAAAACCCTTTTTTCCCGTTTTTTCGAGGGTTCACAGTGGGACGGTTTCTTCCCTTTGATTTTCTTAATGATGTTCCAACACTTTTTTCTTGAATTTTCGAGCAGCCGGACAAAAGCTTCCCCGGGAGCTTTTTACTGTTTTTTAAAAGGTGTTTATTTGGCACGGAGTTTCTGATGGGAGAGCGTTGGGCCCCAAAGGTCGTTGGTAAACCCAGCTGAGCCTTTTTTCGAATTTTGAAATTGTTGGGCAGTTAAAATCGAACCGGGGTTTTTTTTTTGCCATTTGGAGTTTGTCGGAAGACAGGGGAAAAAACTTTTTCACATTTGTCATGTTAGTCAGGAATTTTTTGGGCCGGGAGAAAAACAGGTCCGGAATTTTTTAGAAATAGGCGCAAAAAACCCAGTTTTTTTAATTTAGATTTGGGACAGGGTTTTTCATTTTACGGGTTGTAGAAGGGCAGGGGAAAGGCCCTTCCGTGAATCTCATGGGACATTTTAGTCCCGGGCCCCGGGGGGTCAAAAAATCGAAAAAAAAACGAAAGTGAAACCGGAAAGGAGGTAAGTTTTTCCGTTTTGGAAAAAAAACAAATCCAAAACCCCAAAAACCCCGGGGGAAAACCCGGAACAAAACCCCCAAAGAAAAGGGAAATAAAAACCCCCAAAAAATCGAAAGGGGCAACAACGACAAGGTTAGAAAAGGGAAAAAAAGTGTAAAAAGGAAATTTTACAGCTTTTGGGGGGGCCTCGCGCTCTTGGGGGGGAAAAACCCCCGGCTTTAAAAAATTTTTTGGGGGGGGCCACCCCCCCTTTTTCCAAAATGGATTTTCTTTTGGGCTCCTTTTTTTTTTTTCCCCCTTTTTTTTTGGTTTTTTGAAAACCCCGGGGTTTTTTTTTCGCCGGCTGGGTTCCCCGGGTTTTTTATCCCCGAAAACCGGGTTTTCTTCCTGGGGGTGGGGGGAAAAGTCCCCTCTTTCCCCCCCCCCCTGGGGGTTTTTTTTCTTTTTCCCCCTTTTTCTTTCCCCCTTCCCCGCTTGCCCGGGGGCTGCTTTTTTTTTTTCCCCCCCCCCCCCCCACTCCCACTGGGTTTTTTCCCTTCCCCCGGGCCTGGGGGGTCCTGCTGGTTTTTTTTTCCCCCGGAAAATTTCTTTCCTCCCCTCTTTTTTTGCCTCCCCCCCTTTTTTTTGGTGCTTTTCCCCTTTTAATCTTTTTTTTTTTTTAAAAAATTTTCTTTTTTTCCCCCCCCCATGGGCTTCTCTTTCCCAAAAAAAAAAACTGTTGGCTCCCCCTTCCCCCCCCTTTTTCCTTTTGGGTTTTTTTTCTTTTTGCTTTTTGTTTCCTAATCCCCGGGGCCCTTTTCCCCCTTTCCCCTCCCCCTTTTTTTCGGGGCCTAAAACCCCCCTTTTCCCCGTTCTGCTGCTCCCTCTTTTCAAAACCCCCTTGTTTTCCTTTTTTTTTTTTCCTTTTCTGATTCTGGGGTTTTCCCTAAACCCCCTTTTCTTTTTAAAACCCGGGGCTGGGGTCTTCCCCTGTTTTTTCTTCCTTCTTTTTTTCGCTGGGGCAAAAAGGGGGCCCCCCCTTTTTTCCCTCGAACCTTTTTTTTCGACGTTGGGAACCGAAGGTCGTTGTCCGAGTGAGCCTTTTGAACTTTGGAAATTGGCAGTAATCGAACCAGGTGTTTATGCCATTGGAGTTTGCGAAGACACTGAAACAGGCTTTAGCACATTTGATCAGTGTTAGCAGAGATTCTGCTGGTCCGGACTCTGAAGAAAATCAGTGTCCTGGAATTCCTTAGAAATAGGGGCTGCAAATAGATCCCAGTTTGCTTTCTTATAATTTAGATGTTGAGAGACAGAGACGTGTTCAGTTATTACGGGTTGTAGAAGGACAGGGAAATGGTCACTTCCGTGCAGATCGTCATGGACAGACCACTCATAGTCCAGGACCAGCGAGGGTCACAAATCGACAAATCTAAACACGAAAGTGAACCTGTGGAAGAGTGGAGGTAAGTTGCAGATCCGTCGTTCAGACAACACAAATCCAAATCCGAAAGGACATCCTCAATAAGCAGACCCCTGGATGACGTACTGACACTACCCCAAAGAGGATTGTGACCGTTAAAGTCAACCAACAGCAAAAAAGGTCGAGGAAGTTCTATCAGACTGACAAGGTCCTGACGACAAACCGGACAGAAGGAGGTAGATAAAGAGAACAGATTGTTACAGTCTTGTGGAGAGTGACTCTCGCAGCTACAGCCTGAAGGGAGGTAGACAGAGCGACAGGACTATACAGCAAAGTTTTGTGTAGGAGAAGGGCAACACCGCCCGACAGTCCAAACGTGGATGGTTGTGCAGGTTTTGAAAGAACAGTAAAGCCAGAAAGAGTGAAGGTCTTCTGGCTTTGAATTTGAGTTTCCTGAAGAGCCACGACGGAAGGTTTTATAGATCGACACAGAAGCTGCAGTTCCTCGAAGTTGGAATTTAGTCCACGGATATTCCAATGGAATATTGTACTATCCATGGTGCAGAGGGCGAAAAGGAGAGAGATCAGGGCATCTCCTCATCAACGTCTGCTTCCAATGGAGTGAATTTATTGCTTAGTTTCCACTGACTGTGTTGGTCTACAGACCTGCTGGCAGACTTGCCAACAGGGGAAGAAGGTCTGGACTTGGAGATGGAGGTTTCCTCCTCATCTCCACCATCTCCACACTGGGTTGAACTCCCTTGCCCGCACGGGCACTGGACAGAGGAGGTCGAGGCGGGAGTGCTGGTTTTTTAATTTGCCCAGCAGCAGATGATGTAGACGCTGGCAGTCGAGGGTGGCGGATTTTTTGCCTCCACCAGGGAAAATATTTTGGGTTTGGGAGGGGGTTTGGACCCTGCTCCACCAAGTGACAATTTCTCTTGCAATGTCTTAAAAAGTGAAGTCATCAGTCTGCCGCAGACTGACCGAGTGGGAATTTGGGAACTGTCTTTAAACGTCCGAAGCATAAGAAAAAGCGGTTGGCGCCCGACTGCCCACAACCTTTGAGGGCCTCAAAAAAGGTGATTTTTTTTTCTTTTGACTTGTATGTGGATCCTGAATCCAAAGAGGCCAAGAAACGGGGAAAACTCATCTAACCCCACTTGCTCCTCCCCCCAAGTTTTGGGCGAAATGGCCTAAAACCGCCTTTTTCCTGTTCCTGACAAGTAAGACTTCAAAACCCAAAATAACGATACAACAAACAGACATACGATTTAAGGGTACCCGATTTTAATACTAATTTCCCAAACTTTCATAGAGTAACAAAGGAAAGTAGCCGTGCTAAACACCGCCCCATAGAGTAACGTGGGAAAAGCCGCCGTGCTGAAAGCGCCCCAGATACAAAGGGGGCACTGGGCTACCCGTTTAAACTAACGATTAACGGTGTGGTTAATTACAGCGTGGGGACAGAGAGAGAAGGCGCAACCCCCGTTAAGGTCAAGTTGCCCTAGAACAACGTGGTTTAAAAATATTTCTTTAGACACGGAGGAGAAGCCAGCTTGGAGCCTAGACATACGTGCGTACACACAACACACACACACACACAATCACTCACACACACACACCCAACACACACACACACACCCACACACACACACACCCACACACACACAACACACACACACACCCACGCGCGCGCAAACGGGAGGAGAGACAGAACCGCCCGACAGACGCAAAGAGAAGAGAGAGACAGACAGACACACAACACACTTACACACACACACCACACACCACACACACACACACACAACACACAACACACCAACACCAACACGCACACACACACACACCACTAATTTATAAGTTTCTGCATGTCTTCCACTGAAAGCCAGTTTTGACAAAGTGTTTTTTTTCTGCTGCCAGTCATCTATAAAAAATAGTTCTGCGTTCCAAGTCAGCAGGCTGTAGACCAAAAAATAAATTTACTGCCGCACACCTCCCCTACCCCCCCTCCCGCCGCTTGCTCTTACAACAAAATTACATCACCTTCTAGAATTTTGCTGTAAACAGCGCCAACACTGCCGCGTAATGGCCTGTTACAGCCCGGCCAATCGCGATTTTAAGGTGGGCTTACGGGGCGCCCATGACTAGGTTAAACCACACATTCTTCCACTGACTGCTGGCGAGCAGGACGGTTTACGGCTGTGGGTGTGATTCAAAAACCGGTTATACGAAGAACGAATTGGTATGTTAAAGGTTTTTTGGGTTAAAGGAAAGAAAACTTGAAGAATATGTTTACAAGTCAGCCAGTTTTAATCGTTTTGGCTATCGATGAGATGGTTCTTATCTAAAAAATGGCGCGCATTGTTGAAAGTTGGCCGAAAAAGGGCAAAAAACAATTCATCACGCGATACTGGACTTAGTGGTGGAAAGACGCGGTTTTTTCAGTGAAAAAAGGTTTTTTGTAAAAACTTTAGTCGGGTGATAGTGATTCTTCTTGTGAAGAAGCAGAATTATTTGTAGTCCTTTCTTCACAAGAATTAAATCAGGAAAATTTTGAAGCGCAAGCAGTAATCAAAAACTGTTAGAATTTTCTTAACAAAAAACTCCTTAAATTCTCAAAAAGGCATGTATCAAAAGAGCAAGCATCTGTTTTTGACAGAAGAAGAACAGCATGTACTAGAAAGAATAGAAAAATATTTTGAGCAGATGGCCTTAATAGCAGTTAAGGCTAAAACAAAAGGACCAATGAGACTACCCAAAAACCAAAAAGGAAAAAGGAAGATTTGTTCAAAGAAAAAGGCGGAAAGAAAAAGGAGTAGAACCAACAACGCCAAGTGATTTACATCAGTATCTTGTTTCAAACCAAGCAGATGTTAGACATGCTAATCCGCAGAAGCTTTCACAAATGCTTATTTTGCACAAGCAGTAAATGAAAAAGACATTGTAGAAAGACTGCAAAAAGGGGTGGGAAATCTCAAAAGGCAGAACGCACAACAAATCAAAATTTAATTCAGTTTGGTCAGTTTTTGTTTTTATGCAAACAATGGCAGGAGACAAGAAAAGAAGGAAAGATGACAAAAAGTGGGCTCATGGCTAGAAGAAAAAACGGCTATTCTGATGTTCATGCGCGTAGACTACGTGCTGTTGCTAAATTGCTTTATGCATTTCCACGATTTAACACTTTTGGTTTGCCAACAGTTTATCATGAGCAAACTGAAGCAAATTGAAGAGATGCTTCAGATCGAAGAGTACAAAAGTACTGGTTAGAAGCGCCGCATATTCCTCTCACATCAGAGCGTCAACAGTCCCAGTCTTAACAACAGTGCTTGTTGCGCGTAACAACAGAAAAATCACCACTGTGGATAGACAAGTGTTTAAATATAGAAACGATCATGCATGTACGGTTTCAAAAATAGTAATGATGGGGCTCTAAATTATAGTAACGATCATGCATGTAGGGTTTTCCCAAAAATAGTAAATGACGTGGCTCTAAATATAGTAACGATCATGCATGTACGGTTTCAAAAATAGTAAATGACGGGCTCTAAATATAGTAACGATCATGCATGTACGGTTTCAAAAATGTAAATGACGTTGGCTCTAAATATAGTAACGATCATGCATGTACGGTTTGCTCCCATCAAACTAGATGGGTTAGGCAGACCTTAGTACATCTACCATATGGAGAGGAGTAGTGGTGGCCAGCACTATCTTTATATAAATGCTCCAAATAAAAATTGACGGATGTACTAACTACCTGGCGATTAGAGCCCCATAAAAGCTCATGTTTGTTGTTTGTGTTTGTTGTTTGTTGTGTGTGGGGTTGTTTTGTCCTACCCCACGCACGCACGTCCCCCCACCCCCACCCCCACCCCACGCACGCACGTCCCCCACCCCCACCCCACGCACGCACGTCCCCCACCCCCAAACCCCACGCACGTTTCCCCACCCCCACCCCACGCACGTTCCCCCACCCCCACCCCACGCACACTCAAGTCATCCGCAAGTTCTTAACTGAAGTTACCCCAAGTCACTTCTAAAGCCCTCCTCAAGTTCTTACTCAAGTATTCTAAATTTGTCCTTAAGTCATCCCCAAGTCACCCCAAGTCACTTTTAGTTCTTAACTAAAAGTCATCCTCAAGCCCATCCCCAAGTTAAACCTAAGATCATAACTAAGTCATCCTTTAGTAAAAACCAGTTCTTATTCAAGTTATCTTATAATTATCAAAAAAAACAATCTATGTTTTTATCTTAATAGTAGATGTCTAATAAGTACACACACGCCTCAAAAAACGCGTCATCACTGAGAAAATCTTGCTCAGCGTTCTTTTGCGCAAGATCGGTCAGCATAGATCTTAATGAAGTTCTTACACCCGAAGCAACCGCATTGATTACAATTCTGGGCTATGGAAATGTCTTTTATAGACCCCCATGTCTTTATTTTTTGACCCATCATTTTATAATACGCCATGTTCTATTTTTATAAAAAAATTTAATTTAAGTTCTTAAAATATTATTTCCATCTGAAATGGATCAAAATGAACTTTTGTTGTTACGGTTCTGGCGTGCTGTTGTCTTTCTGTTTTTAGCGGTTCAGATTTTTTTGATTCTTTTGTTTCGCTGCCATTGTGTATATATTTTATAACCGTAAAACTGCCCCCACAGCAGCAAGGGCGCCAAAAATGGCAACAGTTTTAAGTTCAATATACCATGAAGACTTTGTGCTGTGGGGCCTTGAATTACAGGGAGTTTTTATAGCTGGCATTGAATCAACTTGTTCTGGCGTTGGTGGTGTTATGTTTTCATTATGAGTTTAATCTGTAACATTAATTTTTTTTGTCTTTTTCCACTCTGCTAATTTCTTCCTGCTTTAACACGCCCAGGATGAGGAGCTTTTCCCACTGGTCCCCACCAGATTCAGTGTTTTCTGCTGAATTTTCTGGCCCTTTGGTTACTTTCTCCACCTGATTCGTGTTTTCTATTCTGCTGATTTTCTGGCCGGTCATTTTGAAGGGAAATAAAATCTATAGATTAAAAGTTATTAATCCCATGATTAATGGCGATAACAATGTTCCAAATCTATAGTATAAATCACACCCTAGAGACTCTAATGACTTTGTTTAAAACTGGATCTTGCGTTAAAATCGTACGTAAGATCTTGTTCAGTTTCAAGGGAGCAAATCTACTGACTATTTTAGTGTACAAACTAAGAACCGTTGCCAACGTTTTTTTACCATTCTCGACCCCCCCCTGCGCCTCATACCTGTTTTGATACTTTATAATGTCTTGTGGCGACATCTGTTGAATCTGTTCAATGCTGAATTCAGTTCCGAGGAACTTTTTGTTTTTCCACACGCTGCCAAAGAATAAAAGCCTTTCCTTTTTGGGCATTAATAGCTTGGTCATCAACTTGGTCATTCATAAGTTCAGGAAGGTTTAGGCTGCCTTGTAGCTGTATAGATCATAAACTGTTCATGTTTTTTATTAATTTAATTATTTTATTTTCTAAAAATGAGCACCGAAAAAACTGTTGCCAACCTTGTATACCATTCTGCTGTTTTTTGGAGGCTAAGTGTAGGATACTCAATGCTTGGTAAAAGCTTGTTAAGAATAAAACCAGCAGATTTTGGGCAAACTAGACTTGAGGATTCAGCAAAGCTGATTGCTATTATTGCAGCTTCGTTTGCCACGAAAGATTTTCTAGTCAAGCAAGGAATAATTCCAGACAGTAAAAAAATGTAAATAAAAATACTTTTATAAAAAATGGCTTCACTTTAATGAGATAGGTGGCGCTGTGGTTAATGCGCTCGCTTTTAGTGGAAGTAATTACGCATTTAGTAAACTGCGAGATGAAGGCGAGAGAAAAAGACAAAACAAAGCTGTGGAGCAACTAGCTGCAGCACAAGATCGCTATGAAAAGCAGAGAATTGGCAGTTAGATTTTATTAATAACACACTGAAAAAACAGGGCATGCATTTACACATTAAAGATGTTGATCAAGCAATAAAACAATATTATCTAGTAACAGGCAAACCAATCGAGACATTGCCCCACCAAAATTCAGTGACTTTTATAAACCCATCAGAAAAACAAAAGATGAAAGGGAAATTGGGTTATTGTCTTTGGTATGACCGTTGTGTATTTTGTTGCACATAATATTGGCTGAATAAAAATGAACAAAATCTATTATTCCCCCCAAAGGATTTTGGAAGGGAATAAAAGCAATTAAAAAGCTAAGCCAAGCAGCTGGAGTCAGTGAACAAACAGCAAAGAATGGTTATCAAAACAAGCGATATGGCAAATTTATTTACCGCCCCTTTAGACGAATACAGAGACCACACTTTGTGAACGCGGGTACCGAACGACACCCATAAAATGGACCTTCTATATTTACCCTCTGATACGATTAGACGAAAAAGATTTAAGTACGCACTTACAGTCATTGACATAGCTTCAAGATACAAAGATGCGGAACCATTAACACAAAAGAGTGCTTCTGCTGTTGCCGCGCATACAACTGATATACCAACGGGCCCGCTAACTTACCCTCGCTGATTCAGTTGATGATGGAAAAGAATTTAAAGGCCCAAGTGAATCAATTATTGTTGAAACATAGAGTTCCCATTAAAAGAGGCTTTCCCAAAGGAGTTCACAGATCACAGGCTTAGTTGAAAACTTTAACAAACAGTTAGCCGAAAGACTTTTCCCTCCTACCAGTTTCACAGAGAGTTGATTGACAATTCTCGCAACACAGAATGGGTTAGAGACTCCCCTCATTTTTTGCGCGCAATGAATAATGAAAAATTTTTAAAGGGCTAAAACCAGTACAAGCAATCAAAAAAAAAAACAATAAATGTTGTTGAAGGAGAGTCTTCATCCGCAAACTATTACCGTTTGGTTTAAAAGTAAGGTACCTTTATTTCCGGGGGAAAGGGCAGAAGGGGGACACTCGCATCAGGGCAACAGAACCCGTTGGGGGTGTTTATCCAATAAGAAATAAAAAGAATTGTAAAAATGAATCCGCCCGTGTATTATTTACGAGAAACTGACACAACAAAACAAACCCGCTCCTCAAAGATCTTTGGGGAAAGAAGAACTGCAGATAATCCCACCAGACACAGTTCCGCTTTTTAATTAATTTACGTAAATATATTTGGTTTAAATGGAAGCTCAAAAGGGAAGGGGCAGAACGAAACAAGGGTGGTAAGGAAGAGACCTTGAAAATGATACGGGGAAACATTTCATGCGTTTTAATGCTATTAAGGAAACATTTTCGGGGATTAATCAATGCAGCTTTAAAACATCCAGATCACCTACAACTCAAACCCCCAAATTGGGAAAAAGAAAATCTTGAAATAATAAAAAAAATTCGAACGCATCAAGCAAACATGAGAAAGATTTAAATGAATTGGGTGAAGCTGATTGATCTTATAATAAAAGTTTATGAAAACTATAAACCCCCTTGTTTATGTGGTCCCCAGTGCCCGATTGCATATGAAAAACTCTGGATAACAAACACACGTTTTTTGTTTGTTCTATCTAACGACCCTTTTTTGTTACAACTGTTGTGTTGATCTCAAAGTAGATTTTGAATCGCAGTTTTACGTTGTCATGATGAAAGTCTTTTTTGCCAACAATGCATCTTGTGTTGTCATGTGATATGTTTGAAATTTCACAACACTGCGAGATATTCCTTTGCTTTCTTAATGATTTTCTCCTGGCCGAAATACTGTACATTTTTGACCTTAACCCCCACAAACTCCTTGATCACCTTTCCAGATAATTCATCCTTCATCTTTCCTAAAACCTTCTTATTAGTAATTGAATGCAAAGGCGAATCTTAGGATTGTCAAGACCCACCCTGGAGGGCTGCCCTGACAGGATCGGTCTAGGTGGGAGTGAAGGGAGTGACTGACCTCACACGCTCCGCAAGAGACCACACAATAAGATTACGATACAACACCCCATTTATTTACACCAGCAAAATAAACATTCCAACACACGCACCATGCATGATCACAAAAGCACTCCAACGCACACAACATGCACAATCACGATCAAACACTCCAACGCACACAACATGCACAATCACGATCAAGCACTCCAACGCACACAACATGCACAATCACGATCAAGCACTCCAAAAGCATATGACATGCACAATCACGATCAAGCACTCCAACGCACACAACATGCACAATCACGATTTAAAACACTCCCACACCCACAACATGCACGATTATAAATAAAATTTCGCCATACGACGTACACGATCACAATTAACAGCATTCCAGCACATATGACATATACACAATTATAAAGAAATATTTCCAGTATCGATCCTTTTCACACCATGGAGTGCGTCCACATCCCTGCCCCTGCAAGTCTGCTGGGAGCACCCTGTCGCACTAGGTGCTCCGAGCCGGGTTGTTTCTCGCAGGGAGTCGCCCAAAGCCGACACCCCCGACTCCCAAGCGGGCAGTGAAGAAGCGTGTCCCGGGGGGGGGGGGGGGGGGGGGGGGGGAGTAGCTTGTTCTGGAGGTCGGACGGGGGCAGGCCGCCCGTCAGACGGCGGGCTCCTCAAACAAAACCACGGTCCCGAAACCAAAGGGGTGGCCCTCGACCAGCGCGTGGCACCATCCCGTCCGTGTCTCAGCCAGAACGTGGCCTCGACCACACGTGGCACCATCCAGTTCGTGTCCAGGTGAAGCCCCCGAGAGGGGGGGAGGACGTAGCTGGGGGGAGAGTCGAAGAGGAGGGGAAAGAAGAAGGAAGGAGGAAGGAAGAAGGGTACTGGAACCCTGCCGTCAGTACCGTCTGACCATTGCTGTCAAGTCTTAACACCACTCGCATGATGGGCGAGGGGAAGTGTATTAAACGCACACAGTAAACCCATTGAATCAAGTCTTCCACACGATCAGGTTAAAAGACTGCATTAAATCAACAGGTTATAAAAAATAAAGAAATTATCTTCACCTTTCTCTCACTCACGCTTAACATTCCCTTCTTAGGAAATAAATCAACCAGCGACCATCGCTTAATAACTGGGCCCCCACATTTGCAAATAGTAATTTAATGGCCATAAAATGTCACATTTTATAAACACATTCAAAAACACAAATCTCCAACCACCATCCCAACGACAAATCATGCTACGCACGCTCGTGAACATAAAACTCGTTCTCCCTTTCACACACAAACAGACGTGGCCCAAGGATAAAAGTCCGGCGAATGTGACAGGGGCGGACGAGCGAGACCAAGCAAGTTCCAACCCTGAATCGCCAGGTTCTCTCCCTTCCCCACCGACCACCGCACACCAGATACATAAACAGGAGAAAAAAATTTTGGAAATAATTTAGAATGGCCCGGTTAAAGATTGAATTAACCCGAGAAAAGGTCTCACACAATATTTCTCTTACAATTTCGAAAACAAAAGAAAATTGCGCAAAGAGAAGACTAAGCCGGCTAAACAACAACAAATCAAAACAAACAGACCACGAAACTGATGCTTACCAGCTACCCGGGGTGACCCCGAAGAGGCGGGTCAAAGGACTCTCTCTACCCTCTGTTTCCCGTCGAGAGGACAGGGCGAAGAGCGGAAACAGAAGAAATGATGTCCCTCTCCTACAGGCCGACTGCAGGAATTGAAAGTACTGACTGTAACCTCGATGATAAGGTAAAGAACCAGGACTGGAGCAGGCCCCCCCCAGCATCTTCCGTCGAGTGAAGAGCTAACCTCCCTCAGCAATGGCGGCCAACATGCCATGCTGCGTCACAGAGTGAGCATACTTCAAACTAAAAAAAAACGAAGCACGTGCGACAGGTAAAAAGACAGGCGAGAGGCCGATAGACAGGAAGTTCGAGAGAAAGGTACCGGCCACCCGTGAACTTGCAGGATGAATAGCACGGGCGGTTTGGGAAATTTGAGAGAGAGAAGCAAACCGAAATTGAGCTGAACCACACCAAGGTGCAACTGCACCACAAGCCACCCTAAGGGACGGGATACACGACAACAGCAACGACAATAAACAAATAAGTAATTCCGCCACCCTAGGTGGGTCGAACGTCGTAGGCCTCGGACAAACTCGTGACAAACCCCCCTTCTAAAAGCATCTGTTTCTCTGAGATACAGTGCTCCTTTGAACCTTGTCGCATGTGCAACTTCACAACAATGGGACCGAACCCAACTCTCTGTGATCGACAGAGTACGATGAATCCAATACAAACATTCCACGATAGAATCACACGGGGAAATACCCTAATACTACATTTATCAAAAACTAAGCAAACCTCCAACCATGAAAGTAACAATCCGAACCAATGGTGATTCACTTACCGTTAACCCCAAATGAAGTGACAACTGTCCCCTACACCTGTAACAGAGACCAAAAAGGGATATAACCCTGGTTGAGGGAGGTGTCCCTCTGACTGATTTTTTCCCAAAATTGCTAACTACGGAGCTCGGCCAAGATAGTCAGCATCCGTATTACAGGAACCCTTGATATGACGGAAAATGAACGCCCTGACTCTGCAGCTCCACTGCCTAACTCATGAGTCGCGACTGACTGGCCGGATCCGGTCCAGGGACTGGAGAGGATGATGATCGCTCTCCCGTACAAACTTCCGGCCGTACTTCTTTTTGGGGACGCCAGTGCGCGTCCAAATCTGCCAGAGAGCCTCAGCAACCGTAGGGGCATCGATAGTCCTAAGTGGACAGCCCTGGATACCGGTCGCGTAGTCCACCACTACCAAGATGTAGCGGTGACCGCGATCGGATGGTGGCTTAATGGGCCCCACCAGGTCGACCCCAACCTTGCTGAATGGTTCCCCAACCCGTGGCACTGATCCCAGAGGAACACGCCTCAAGCGCCCCTTTGGCATTGTCCGTTGGCAGGTATCGCAACTGCGGCAGTACTGCCTAACCCGTGAGTTCATACCTGGCCAGAAGAAATCCTGCCTAACTCGCCGAGAGTCCGCTTGGAGCCCCTATGACCTGCCATGGGGGAATCGTGGGCCTGCCGGAGGACAGACTCTCTCAGGCTTTGGGGAACCACAAGTGCTTGAAAAACCAACGATCTGCCTGAGTGGAAACCCTAAAGAGGATCTCCTTGTGGAGCTTGGGAAACTCACCTTGGCGTGTCGGGCCGACTGAGCGGGACGATCCACAAGTTCTCGTAGGCTTGGACATCCCAAATCCCCGGCCTGAAGACGGATAATGCTAGCAGGATCGGCCCTTGCCAGAACCTCGTTAGAGATCGGCTGAAGAACGGGACGCAATTCCTGTGCTGCTTCCTAGCTTTTGGGGCGTGTGGGACTCCCACACACGCCTGTAACGGGCAGATCCGTAGACACGGACTGACGCGTCCCTCTGCGAATTGATAAATATTCCCTATGATAAGGGAAACAGAGGTCGCTCCACCGCGATGGCCCACACTTCGCCACAGAAGTAGGGGGTGGAGATAGAAAAAGAGTACGAAGGACGGGTGGAGGTAAAACCAGCCTCCAAACCCGCACACATCGTAACTGGCGCCCCGCCGGGGCCTTAGGGGAAACTAAATCCTTATCCACAAAGATGTTGATGCTCCCGAATCCTGATGGTGTCGACCAAAGGGTGAACCAACAACAGAAAGAAACACAGGGCACTCTGTACCACCAGAAGCTTGGATGGACCCCACGTTAGCCGGGCGCGAGGATGCTGGAAAGCAACTAGCCCCATGACTACCAGCGGCTCTAGGGCAATCTTTCCTTATGTGGCCAGGACGACCACAAAGAAAACAAAAATCGAGGTGCTGAGGTCCCCGATGAACTGCCGCCTTGTCACCCCACTAGCAGTTGTCGGCGCCTTATTGCTACTAATCCTGTGGAGGGCTTCCTCCCGTATCTGGGCGATGCCCATAAGCCCTGCGAGCTTCAGCAAACACCTCAGCGGTGTGAATCGCAAGCCGCGGAAATCCTGAGGGCTGTCTCGCCTATCCGGATCCTCAACCCTGGGGACACAGTGTTGGTGAGCTGTTCCAATGAGGGTCAGATCCTCCAGCTCCAACTAGCTAACTGACGCCAGTACCCTAGCGTTTTGCGCAGCCTATCACCAAACTGCACGAAGGTCTCGTCGTTTTTTCTTCTTCATGGACCTAAACTTCCTCCTGTACGTCTCTGGGGTAAGGTGGAAACGCTTACGCAGAGCCAACTGCATGTCTGCATAAGACGCGCCTTCATTTAGGTGAGCACACACTCCTTGCAGCACCAGATAAACCAGAAAAAGGTGCAAGCCTTTTGTTCCTCAGACAATTGGTATGAACAAGCAACCTTGTCAAAAAAGTCTAAGAACATGTCAATGTCCTCAAATAGGGGCTGAACTCTGGAAGCTTTAACTTTGGGCCTCTAACTCTACACCTGCCTGGTGATTAACCCCCTGGTTTACAGAAAGCGGGAGGCCCCGAAAGAAAAATGTTTTCCCTCTCCTCCCTACGCAGAGCCTCCATCCTGTCTAGTTCTTCCCCACGGAGGGCAGCCTCTTCCCTACGCTGAGCCACCTGTCTGACAGCTTCTTCCTTACGAAGGGCCTCCTGTCGGGCACCTCTTCCCCACGCTGAGCCTCCTGTCTGGCAGCTTCTTCCTTACGAAGGGCCTCCTGTCGGGCCAGCCTCCTCCCCCATGCTGAGCAGCCTCCTCCTGCGCAGAAAAGCCTCCTCCCTATGCATAATCTCCTGTCTGTCAGTCTCCTCTCTGCGCAGAGCCCTATCCTATCCAACTCTTCCCTACGCAGGGTTTTCCCGCCTAGCAGCCTCTTCCCTTCGCAGAGCAGCCTCTTCACTACGCTGCCGCTCCAGAAACATCAGGACGGAGTGATGTCCTGGGCGGGGTTCACCACTCCCGACACGGGAGGGTGACCCGTCTGACCCGTCCCCTTGGGTTCGACTTTCCCATAAGGAAAGTCTTCTGGGGGATGCTCTTCGAGGGGAAGCCTGGAGAGGAGAAGGTTCGGTCTCTGCGACCAACAGAAGCCCACAGTTGCTTCGCTATGCTCTGACGCTTTCCGCGCGGAAAGCCGCCAGTCGGGGTCTCGACAGGGAGACCCCCCAGCGAAGAGGAGTAAAGAGAGATTACTCACTGGGACTACCTGCTACAGCAACAGGAATAGTAGAAGTTAACCGAGTCGAATACTGGACTAATAGTAGGGACTTACAGTAACAATTTGATACCCTACATCGTCGACGCCCGCCCGTCGCCCAACCACCAGCGCCGGGACGTCGCCATGACAAAGAAAATCCTACAGTTTTTCCAAACACAGGGGAAAAACAATTCCACGAGAGAAAAAAAAACAAATATTTTAGGGGCGGTGTATATGTTGTATGTGTGATGGTGCGTGTGTGCGGACAAAGTTCCGCTGCTCCCCACTCTGGCAACACCGCGCCTTCTAACAGCACGAGCAAACAGTGGGTGGGCTCACGAAAAAAAAAAACGAAACAAAAACTATGTCCGCTGCCCCACTCTGGCAACACCCGCGCTCTACAACTCTGAGCAACAGTGCGTGGGGCTGGCCGGGAAAAAAAAAAAACAAAACAAAAACCTAGCAGAACGGGATCCGAGCAGAGGGAAAAAAAAAAACACTAGCGTCCGATACAACCCCCTTGTACTCAACAACCTGGTAGAGAAAAAAAAAAGACAAGAATTGGCCTAAATACAAAACAGGAATGGAAGACTGAGCGCAACAGAAGGGCAAGACTTACGGCCGTACCTGCGTGAGGTACCCTGCGGAAGGAGGACTGGACTCTCGGTCGACTCCCCGTTGGTCTCCAACCTCGACTCCCGAGTCACGCCGGATGTTCCCTCAGGCCACAACAAGACCTCCCTTCACGCTAGAGTCCACCCCAGCCAACCACCCACGAACAAACACGAAACAAACTGACTAAACATATATAAAAAGACAAAACTAAACAGGTACTCTGGCGAAACGAGAGAGAGACAGCCAGAAGCCCCTCACATCCCGGACGAGCCCCCACAATTGTCACGGACCCGAACCCCTGGAGGTCTGCCCTGACAGATCGGTCCTAGGTGGGGAGATTGAAGGGAGTGACTGACCCTCACACGCTCCGCAAGAGACCACACAATAAAGATTACGATACAACACCCCAATTATTCACACCAAGCAAGAATAAACATTCCAACACACGCACCATGCACGTATCACACAAAAGCACTCCAACCACACAACATGCAACAATGCACGGATCAACACTCCAACGGCACACAACATACACAATCACGTCAAGCACTCCAACGCACACAACATGGCACCAACACAATCAAGCACGTCCCGCACCCACAACATGCACGATTATAAATAATATTTCGCCATAACGAACGCACATGAATCAACACTTACAGCATTCCAGCACATATGACAAATACACAATTATAAGGAAATATTTCCAGCAATGACCCTTCTTAACACCAAGGAGTGCGTGCACACCCCTGCCCTGTCGAGTCTGCTGGGGGGGAGCACCCTGTCGCACTAGGTGCTCCGAGCCGGGTTGGTCATCGCAGGGATCGCTCAAAGCACGACAACCCTCGACTTTCCACGCGGCAGTGAAGAGCGTGTCCCGGGGGGGGGGGGGGGGGGGGGGGGTGGGGGGGGGGGGGACGTAGCTGTTACTGGGAGGTCCTGGACGGGGGTCCCAGCCGGCCAGTCAAGGACGGCGGGCGTCTCTACCAGCCCTCGGTCCCGACCAAGGACCGTGGGACCTCGTCAGCGTGTGGCACCATCCCGTCCGTGGTCCTCAACCAAACGTGGCCTCGACCTGTAACGTGGCACCATCCCGATCGGCTCCCAGTGACGATCCCACCCGGAGGGGGGGAGGACGTAGCTGGGAGGAGAGTCGAAGAGGAGGGCAAGAAGAAGGAAGGAAAGGAAAAGAAGGGTACTGGAACCCTGCCGTCAGTACCGTCTGACCATTGTTGTAAGTCTTACAGCCACTCGCATGATGGGCGAGGGAAGTGTTTTAAATGCACACAGTACACCCATTGAAATCAAGTCTTCTCACACGATGCAGGAAAAGACTGCATTAAATCAACGGGGTTATAAAACAAATATGAATTATCTTCACCCTTCTCTCCCTCATGCTTAACTTTTTTCCTTCCTTAGGAAATAAATCAACACAGCGCCCCATCGCTTAATAACTGCCCCCCAAACATTTGCAAATAGTAATTCAATGGCATAATTGGTCACATTTTAAAAAAACACATTTCAAAATAACACAAATTTTCCAAAACCACGCATCCAAACGACAAATCATGGCGGTACGCACGCTCGTGAACATAAAATTTCGTTCTCCTTCCCACACACAAACAGACGGTGGCCGAAGGATAAAAGTCCGGCGAATGTGACAGGGCGGACGAGCGAGAAACCCAAACAAGTTCCAACCCTGAATCACCAGGTTCTCTCCCTTTCCCCACCGACTACCGCATCACCAGACACATAAACAGGAGAAAGAATTTTGGAAAATAATTTTGAATGGCCAGGTTAAAGATGGAATTAACCAGAGAAAAGGTCTCACACAATATTTCTCTTACAATTTCGAAAACAAAAGAAAATTGCGCAAAAGCGAAGACTAAGCCGGCTAACAACAACAAACCAAAACAAACAGACCACGAAACTGATGCTTACCAGCTACCCGTGGGTGACCCCGAAGAGGCGGGTCAAAGGACTCTCTCTACCCTCTGTCCAGTCGAGAGGACAGAGGCGAAGATGCGGAAACAGAAGAAGCGATGTCCCTCTCCTACAGGCCGACTGCAGGAATTGAAAGTACTGACTGTACTCTCGACGATAAGGTAAAGAACCAGGACTGGAGCAGGCGCCCCCAGAGACATCTTCCGCTCGAGTGAAGAGCTAACCTCCCTCAGCAATGGCGGCCAACATGCCATGCTGCGTCACAGAGTGAGTATACTTCAAACTAAAAAAAAAACGAAGCACGTGCGACAGGTAAAAAGACAGGCAAGAGGCCGATAGACAGAAAGTTCGAGAGAAAGGTACCGGCCACCCGTGAACTTGCAGGATGAATAGCACGGGCGGTGGAATTAGAGAGAGAGAGAGAGAGAAAGCAAACGAAGTTGAGCTGAACTATACCAAGGTGCAACTGCACCACAAGCCACCCTAAGGGACGGATACACGACAACAGCAACGACAATAAACAAATAAGTAATTCCGCCACCTAGGTGGGTCGAACGTCGTAGGCCTCGCGACAAACTCGTGACAACTATGTAGTTCAGCTGTATGCATGATTAGAACTGTAGGAAACGGCCACAGAAGAAAAATGAGTGGTTTGACGAAGAGTGTGCTCGAAAAAAGAAGAAAGTTGTACAGCTGTTAAGAAAATTTAAAACGTGATAAGAAGGGAGTAGAAGAGAAAAAAGACGCTTACGTCACAGAAAGAAAAGATTATAAACTCATGCTATACAAAAAGAAAAAAGAGTTCGATGATATTAAACTAGATAAACTCAAACAATCAATGAATGATCCAAAATTGTTCTGGCAAACAGTTCGATCCATTAACAGGAAATCTGTAATCTATAACAACATCACAACAGAACAATGGCATGACCACTTCTTTAATTTATTTAATGAACCAAACAAAGAACTGCATGCAGAAGAGTCTAACTTTACCGGAGATTCAGATGAGGAAAGTATTGAGCTTCCTCATGATGCCCTTATTTCTAGACATGAGGTTTACGCCAGTATTGGTAACCTCAAAGCTGGAAAGAGTTCAGGGCCAGATAAGATCATAGGTGAATTGTTAAAAAATGCAGATGTTTCCGTTATTGATTTTCTTGTAATGTATTGCAATAAGATATTTGATCTCGGAGTTTTCCCCTTGGAATGGTCAAAATCTATTATTATACCGATACATAAGAAAGGTGATGCTGATCAGCCAAATAATTACAGAGGTATCGCTTTAACCAGTGTGTTGAGCAAAGTTTATACAAACATTTTGAATAAAAGATTAACTAAATGGGCGGAACAGAACAGATAATGATAGAAGAGCAAGCAGGCTTCAGACAAGGATATAGTACCGTTGACCATATTTTTACTCTATATGCAATAGTTAGTAAATTTTTGGCTAGGAGAACAAAACTTTATGTTGCCTTCGTCGATTTTAAAAGGCTTTTGATTCTGTTGATAGAAATTTATTGTGGTCGATTTTGAGGAAAAATGGTGTGAAAGGTAAACTGTACTGGCACTGAAAGGTATGTATAATGAGGTATTAGCTTGTGTGCGCAATCAGGGTAGTTACACAGATTATTTTAAGTGCCCAAGAGGTGTAAAACAAGGATGTCTTCTAAGTCCATTATTGTTTTCGTTTTTTATCAACGAATTAGCTATTGAAGTGTCCAAAACAGGCAAACACGGTATCCAACTCATCCCTGGTGCAGTAGAATTATTTCTTTTATTGTTTGCTGATGATGTTGTCTTATTGTCAGAGTCTATTGTTGGGACTCCAGAACCAGTTAAATGGCCTAAAAAGCGAAGCTGACAGATTACACTTGTCAGTTAACCTTGAAAAAAACAAATATAATAGTGTTTAGATTGGGGGGCTACTTAGCAACAAGAGAAAGATGGTTCTATGGAAATGATCAAATTGCTGTAACTAATTCTTATAAATACTTAGGAATGTCTTTCACAACTAAACTGAGTATACATGCCGCCTTGTCTGATGTTTGTAGGAAAGGAAGAAGAGGTACTGTAGAAATAATCAAAACATTGAAGAAACTAGGCGCAATAGAGCCGGGTCTGTTCTGGAAACTGTTCGATTCTCAGATTGAACCAATTCTAACATATGCTGCTGAAGTATGGGGATATAGAGGAAGAAGGGAAACGAATCGAAGCAGTACATACATTTGCTATTAAAAGATTCCTTAATGTCCCCCTACATGCCTCAAATAAAAAAGCATACGGAGAAACAGGTAGATATCCACTTCATATAAGAACTTCTGTGAAATGTATAAAATATTGGATAAGACTGATTAATTTACCTATGACAAGAATATGCAGACAGGCCTATGAAATGCTTTTGTCATTGCATGAATCGGGACATTTCAACTGGGTATCTAATATTCACAAAATTTTGACTATAAATGGATTTGGAATAGTATGGTTAAACCAGGGACCGTACAGCAAAGGATGCGCAGCTGGCCGCTTCCCCTTCTCTGAGTCACTAACGAAGTACTGAAAGGGGCGGGCCCCACCAACTAGTGCGTACAGAACTTCCGGTGTCGGTGGTAACATGGAGTTTGGCAGCCAAAACATCGTTGAGGTAAGCATTCTTTTTCCATAATTCAGCGGTTGTTATGCGTTTACTATAGGACATGTGTTATGACTTTGTGTTGTGGAGGAATGTAGAGTGCGAAACCTATCGACATGTGCAAGTAATTACCCTATAACTGATAACGCGGCCACAGTTTACTCGGCGTACAAGCGTGTAAACAAACCATGCCTGTGCTCGAGAGATACGCTAGTCAGTGTGTAGTTGTGCTCCGCGCAGCTTGAGTCTTTCATGTCTCCCTTCTTGTATGCATTGATGTACAGCTGGTTGCTATATTTTTCAGTACTTTCGTAGATTCAGTCTTCGTTTTGGTTATTATAGCGGGTATTGCTGGTTCATTTGTAGGAAACAGAAGCGACTGCAGTGAACACTGCTCAGCCCGTTGCAATGGCAGAGAAACGAACACCGATACCAGTCGCTGATTCATCAAAAAAGGCAGCGAACCACAGCCAATGTTGGTAAGTTAATTCAACTAACTCTCCTCTCTCTCTCTCTCTCTCTCTCTCTCTCTCTCTCTCTGCTGTGTGTGTGTGTGTGTGTGTGTGTGTGTGTGTGTGTGTGTGTGTGAAAGACTGAGAGAAGAGAGAGAGAGAGAGAGAGAGAGAGAGAGAG
>CM031597.1:42063435-42068435 GCA_018398815.1 Conus ventricosus | reverse complement strand
GCTTTTGTATGTAAACAATATCGATCGCAAGAGGTAATATTTTGCTTTATTCATTTGTTTCTGTATATATACCCCTTCAGTGAGGGGCCTTGGCCTAAACTGAATAAAACTTTGTCATTGTCATTGTCATTGTTCTCTCTCTCTCTCTCTCCTTCTCTCTCTTTCTCTCGCTACAACATGATTCAGGAAAATTTAGTTGGGTTTCTTATGTAAAGAAAATGCTGACAGAAAAAGGCTTTGGTATCATTTGGCTTTTTCAGAGAGGAGGCAATATAATACTACACAGTGTATTGCTGAATTCAAGGATTGTTTGATTTGTTCTTACAGACAAAATTGGCATTCCAGCATGGATGGAAATGTCAAATACGAATGATACCTCTCATTTAGAAATGGAAAAATATTTTATAATCGTTACACATAAATGGCATAGATGCAACTTAACAACATTCCAAACTAGAACAATGGGCCTCAAAGCAAACAAAAAATGGTTCGAAGCATCAGATAATGTAGCACGGCCCACGTGTGAAGAGAAAAACAACAATGAAGCCGAAGTACATTTTGTTTTTGATTGCTCTGCTTACGCGCGCACATAATCGAAGGAGTGGCAAAATGTTCAGTGAGCCAGCTGCACAGAGAACAGATCTTATCACAATTCTATCCAGTTGTAACGAAAACATTACCATATCATTTGAAAAAAGAATAGCAGAAGCCAGTGATTTTCAGAGAAAGACGATCACAAACACTCTGTTGAGTTAAACTTTTGTGACGATACATGAATCCATATTCAGCACTTATTCTGTATTTTTCCATAGTCTGATGGTCGACAAAATTTGATTAGAGTGATGCGCGGACGTGTGTGTGTGTGCGCGCGCGCCCGCGCACACGTGCGTGCGGATATACGTGCGTGTGTATGCACGATGCATGTTCAAGATATGAGTGTATGTGCGCTAGGGGGAGGAAAGTTGCCCACTCTCATGTGTGTATGTAGATGTGAAATTTGGGTGAAATTCGTATGAGTTTCTTTTTTCAACGGCATGTCTTTATTCCTGTCTGTTAATGCAATAACTGTAACCCCCTTTGCAAAGAGGGGCTTATTTGCTAATGGCAAAAAAAAATGTGTCAGTGTCAGTGTCTCTCTCCACGTACTTTAAATACGCTGCATCTGTTCAAGCGTCTTCTGGTTGTAGTTTCTTGGCAACTTGCTCTCTCTCTCTCTCTCTCTCTCTCTCTCTCTCTTCTCTCTCTCTCTCTCTCTCTCTCTCTCCCTCCCCCATCCCCTATCTTAGCATGCTGCATCACTTTAAGCATTTCCGGGTGTAATTTCTTTGTTGCTGTTCGTTTGACTTTCTTTTCGGGGAAAGGGGTGGAGAGGAAGAGGACGGGGGTTGGTAAAGGGGGTGGATGGTGATAGGGATGAACTTTCTCTTGTCGACGTCTGTAACCGAAAGACAGCACCTCTGTGTTTATCTATCATTCTGATTGACGAAGAATTTAGTCTTGTCTTGTCTTTCTGGAAGTTACTGTAGGTACTTAAGTGGCTGACATTGTCTAGCAACATTTTCTTTATTAATTGTCTGTAAACAAAATCGAAACCAGAATCCTTTCATCAGTCTCTGCCCACCTCCACTTCTCTCTGTACATTATGCTCTCTCTCTCTCTCTCTCTCTCTCTCTCTCTCTCTCTCTCTCTCTCTCACACACACACACACACACACACACACACACACACACACACACACACACACACACACACCTGTGACCTTGGCTATCACAGTCACCGTGGTATCTTCCACTCCTTTCAAAGGTCTGGCTAACACGTCCTCCACGGTGTTGGCTGCCAGAGCGTTGAGTCCTGAAGAGAACGAGCTGAAAAAAAACAACCTCAGAGTTTACTCTAGATCCTGTCCGGAACCGTCAAGTCAGCTTCTTTTCATCGTCAGCGAGTATCATTTAATTATACTGGCACATGATATTATCAACTTGTGTTTGTAGCAGCCAACCGTTTAGCTATCGTGTGTATGCATGCTTTTCGTCTTGTGGTACGGGAGATACGACCAGAAGATCGTTGACATTTGACAAGCGGAGCAGTTAAGTCATGTGTGACTCAACACACACAAACCTGAGGGATCCACTGAACAACACGGACATGTACAGTCCCGACATTCCTGGCAAGTCGTTCAACACGTGCAACACGAAGTAGGGCGTCACCTGCAAACCAATCTGTGTTTTTTTTTCACAACTGACAATGGTAGGTATGAAACACCATTTGTGCCATTCACATTTCACTAGTTACAAACACCAAACTGAAACAAATTTCAAACACTCGTAACAATATTGCAAAGTTTGTTATTTAATTGAATGAGGGCCGGTAGTCAAGTGACTGTGACTAGTGCGTGATCATTTAGCAAATGAAAATGAAATGTTAAAACGATTTAAGACCTGCGGAAAAAAGAACAGGGAGTACATTTGGTAGGTTTGGCCGTAGTGAGGTGTCGTTTCTTGTTTGATTCTTTATCTGTGCGTCTGTTTATCTGTTTGTTTGCCTCCCCCTTTCGTAATCTGCCTGCCAAACCCGGTAAGTGGCATAACCCACGTGCTGTATATTCCTGTTCCTTCTTTTCAGACAGCCAAGCCTAGGTCTTGGCATCACATACAACACAACGCAACGCAACACAACACAGCACGGCACGAACACGACTTGTTAGAACACAATAGACCCTGATTCTAAACTATGCGAGCGCACAAGGAAGGTAACGATCACCGCGTCACTCCACACCACAGCATACCACAACATACAACACAGCAAAATACAACAAAACAACATACGACACCACGTCATCAGATCACACTGCAGAAATCTGGCCAAAGTCTAACTATCCTGTAGTCCTTTGGAAGTCACGGGGAAGGGTAAATTAACCATGAAACATTGCATATTATACTGTGCAAGTAGCACTGAACCAAGTGCTGTTAGCTGTAACCATAATAGCTGAATCAACAGAAAAACGAATCTAAATGGAAAAACCACAGGTGTGTTTGATTTCCAAACTTTACTAATAATTAACAACGTTTTTTTTCTTTTCTGACTCCAGAAAATAATCAGCAAACACATATAAACGGGTTTTACACAAATGTACTCTTCAGGTACACATTGCTTTCTTAAATCCGCGAATGTGGGATACAGCATAACAGAATGAAAATCGTTTTACTCTCTCTCTCTCTCTCTCTCTCTCTCTCTCTCTCTCTCTCTCTCTCTCTCTCTCTCTCTCTCGTTTTTCAAATTCTCAACAGCAACAACAAAAATTGTCCTCGCGGGCCAATCCAAAAGATCTGTAGACTTCCGTCATATTACGTCACAGCCCAACACAGCGGAGAACCTGGTTTTTGTTGGTCACATAGCCAGCAGCGGAGGGATCACAGCCTATGGTGACGAAATAGGTGTACATCAACACTCCCATCATGCACATCGCACCGCCATATATCACCTGCAGAGCCATATTCCACAGGAAGCAGCTGCAAAGAACGTGTTTTGATTGTAATACATGCAGGGATCTAATAGACTGATTGCACAAAAGACACAAATACAGCACAGGCACCGTACACGCAGGCCATAATCAGTAGAACAGACTGCAAAAGAACGATGATCTAGATAATGCAATAGAGATGAAGAAGAAGAAGAAAAGAGGAAGGAAACAGAGAAGAAGGAAGAAGAAGGAAGGTAGAAAGAAAGGAAAGAAAGAAAAAGAAGAGAAAGAAAGAAAGAAAGGAAGAAGAAAGAAAGAAGAAAGAAGAAGAAAGAAAAAGAAAAAGAAAGAAAGAAAGAAAGAAAAGAAAGAAAAGAAAGAAAGAAAGAAGAAAAAGAAAAGAAAGAAAGAAGAAGAAAGAAAAAAGAAGAAACAAACAAACAAACAAACAAACAAACAAACAAACAAACAAACAAACAAACAAACAAAACAAACAAACAAACAAACAAACAAAACAAACAAACAAACAAAAGAAAGAAAGAAAGAAAAAGAAAGAAAGAAAAGAAAGAAAGAAAAAGAGCTGAACAGATATCTTTAGACGAGTACGGCATAATGAGTACATACAAAACACATTTTTTGTTCAGTTTAGCAAGCAGACGCGAATACAGAAGCTCTAACAGCATAACGACCTTATGTTCTGGTATTAGCACACGTGCAATACCGTGAAAATCTCTGTGTTTGCGCCCATACAAGCTCTCTCTCTCTCTCTCTCTCTCTCTCTCTCTCTCTCTCTCTCTCTCTCTCTCTGTCCGTCTGTCTGTGCTACGAATGTATATTGTATGTTGCCTTTATAGATTTTGAAAAAGCGTTCGACTCCTTCAACCAAAAGTTATTCCTGCCCTATTTCACTAAAGAAAAATGCAAACTATATAAGTGTATAGGAGATGTGTATAACATTTAAATTCAGGGAACAATGCGATCTCAAACTTACAGGCATTACTGACTGAGCGTTTGGTGTAAAGCAGGGTGATGTATGCAGTCCTATGCTATTGTCTCTTTTCATAGGGAACTGGCTGTTCACTACTTGGGCGGTGTTGCCCTAGTGTTCAGTAATAGTACTATGCTCTGCTACTCTTTGTGATGCTTTTAAACTTTTTTTCTGTCGTCGGCAGATGATGGTATCATGTCAATAGAAACTGGTATATGACTACAGAATCAGTTTAACAATTTACAAAGGCCTGCTGATTTCCTTTATTTGAAAATCAATGCGGATAAAAGCAATGTGACTGTATTTCGTAAAGACGGATACTTGGCAGGGAGGAAAAGAGGGATGTAAGTTACAGTTACAACGCCAGTGGTCAATGCCTACAAAGTATCTGGAAACACTTTGTACTTCATATCTGAGTTTTGTTTTTGCATGTTAAGATCTATCTAGCCGTGCAAAAAAACTGGACAATAACTTATCATGAAAAGACCGTCATCGTCTAATAATACTTAACTATTTCTTTCACAATTTGATTAAAAAGTATAACCTTTAACA
>CM031597.1:42053435-42055935 GCA_018398815.1 Conus ventricosus | reverse complement strand
CGACCTGGTGTAGCGGGTTCGATCCCCCCTGGCGTTTGTAGCACAGAGGGATTTTTCCCTCGGAGTTTACATTTGGTTTTGACTCTACTCCCAAAGTCCTTTGAATGAGATATCAATCGAAGTTAAATGTGAACACACGTATTAGAAGGGAAAAGTTACACAGGAGATGGGGGCAGGACCCAGAGAAGCGCTGTCCTCAACTGCTAAACAAACCAGCTGAGAGCAATCCTGCATTCCTAAACTCTATTTACCATTTTTGAGAGCAGGCCAGTTTGGCCGTTGGTATAGATGACAGTATACACACGGCATACACCGAAAGAATGAAAAGATGAATGAAACTGTTTGACGGACAGACTGAATGGAAAGTGAAAGACCGCATGGAGCGCCAGCAAGCGCTTCAGGTCGGCTCTACCCAAGTAGGCAGCCCGTGGTGTAAACGATGAGTGTATGTGTAAAGTCCTTAGAGCTTGGTTTCAAACGAGGACAGGCGCTATAAATACTTTTCGTCATCATCTTTCATCATCTCATCTCATCATCAGCTGGCAGTCATCATCATCATCATCGCCTATTACCCCTCCTGGGGTACAGGCGCCAACCAAGGACCTCCAAGGCATCTCTTTTCTGGGCTCTTCTTTCAGCTGGTTCCAAGTCATCCCCATGTTCCTGATGTCTGCTTCAGGTCCCTGCGCCAGGTGTTCCATGGCTGACCTCTTTTTCGTTTTCCTTGAGGGTTCCATGTTAGGGCTTGTCTGGTGATGTTGCTTGCAGGCTTCCGCAGCTATGTCCAACCCAGCCCCAACGTCGTTTCTTGATTTCCTGTTCTGCGGGCAGCTAGTTTGTTCTCTCCATCATCAGCTGGCAGTAACGTAGGCTAATGCATCACCACTATAAATGAAATGCAAAATACACATCTGTCCAATGGAAACAAAATTTACTGAGAAAACTGTAAGTAATTGCAAGCCTTGAGTATTTTTTTTTAAAAACAGATAACGAGTTTACGGTACAAGATTATGCTATGATAGGCGTTTGAATTTCTGTATAACATGATTTTATAACATGTATCTTTCTGGATCATTGTCTTTGACATGACTTTTTTTGGTATGTTAAATACGCTTCAAATGGCTTTTTCAGCAAACATCAGTTCTAAAGAAAAAAACGTGCGAATAAAGATACATCCTTATATTTGTAATTCCATTTCTACTCAAAATTACTTGGATAGCAGATGTATTATCCGTTCTGAAAAATAGGCAGATGATGGATTATATACTCATCAATGTTCTTATTAAAAGGCTTGGAGATAGAGTTCAGCAATATAAATTAATATTCTGCAGATTTCCTTATTCTATATTTGTATTTTCTCATATCTTCAATGGAACTTATATCAAAGTCCTTTCCTTAAAAGCAGGAATATGATACGTGTCCATTGCAGAGTTCCACATCTACATGTGAATAGACGATAGCGTATCTTCATTTCTGGAAAATGTTCAAAGACAGGAATAACCACCAAATATCAAGGCACATAAACGCATATTTTCACTGTCATGAAATATTTTTAGACGGCATCACAAAAAATACAAAATGTGCTGGGTTTAAGCACATATCAAACATAAAATCTGAAATTATTTGTGGACACCAAGAGCGCCTTTAACTCTGTGCCTCTCTATGGCAAACATGCTATGGCATCAGTAAGGATCAGACTTGCCAAAATCGACTTCAGTATTCCTATAATACAAGGTGTGTGTAACTGTGTTGTACTGCATAAACAGTGAATGATGTTTGGCAATTATGTGAGCGATCTCATGCTCAAATTGTGCCTGCAAATGAAGAAAAGTAATAAGATCTTCACAGTTATTCACACAAAATGCATTTTTTCTGAAATCCATGGACTCAAAGTTATCGTATATCGCACAGGTTTGTACGTACCGTCTGCAGCATGCCAATGATGGTGATGAGGATTTGAAGTCCGTGGGACCTGAACCTGAGCTGCAAGTAGTGGTAGATAGTGGTGAGATGTAGAGGGTAGAGGAGTGGAATCATGGTAAAACAGCCACCATGTACGAGAGAGAGAACCCGACAAAAGTGAAGAACACCATGGTGCCCGTGTTGTAGGCGTCGGAGGGCGTGCCGATGAAAGAGATGGCCGACAGGAAGGTGGCGAACATGGACAGACACACAGGGCCGAGGCGCATCTGTCGGTTCCCCACCAGGTATTTTTCCTGGAGTAGCAGGACAACGCATAATTATCAAATCCAATTTCAGTTCAATGTCTTGGTGAAATACTGGTTTAAGGCTCCGACAGGAAGACCCTCGGTGTACATATATAGACAGACGAAATTAAAGGGCCATATCAGGGCTGTCACCGTGTTGAAGTCAACCCACAAGTCATTCATTCACACAACCATTTAAAATACACCTTCTAAAAAAACATTCAAATTTTGTTAACAAATTCAGATTTGATGAAAAAGTAAATCTTTTCCAAAAAAAAAAATCAAAGAACAAC
>CM031597.1:42042490-42052435 GCA_018398815.1 Conus ventricosus | reverse complement strand
AAATATGTCCACACACTAAGTTGCCCAATCCACCAAAGTTTAAAGTCTCAGAAAAACATGCCACTTCAAACTCAACACCAGCAATGGAAATAACGAGGCAGAGCTGCGTTGTAAGCCCTGCACTTAATTTAATAAGACTGGGGGTTGGTTCAAAATCGCCATGCCCAGTCACGCGGTAAGTAATCGGATAGTGCAGAGTCCTTAGGTAGGCCGTCAACTAGCAATTAAAGGCTAGACGTTTGTATATGGGCGCGTTCAGCCACAACTGCTTTTCCCTGCGTTACTCTAGGGGCGTGTTCAGTCCCGGCTACTTTCCCCTACGCTACTCTCTGAAACTTTAGTAAATTAGTATTGAAAACGAATAACCCTGCACAGTATGTCTGTTGTAGATAATCGTTATTTTTTGGTTATTGAAGTTTTACTTGTTAGAGAACGTAAAAATGCCAATCCTGGGTCACTTTCGCCCGAAAACTGGTTTGAGGGCAAAAGTGAGTCAGGATTGGCATTTATACGTTCTCTGCCCTAGAAACAGTGCCGCCCCAAAACTAAACAGCCCATAACTTTCCCGGGTGCTAAGGATGCTTGATACAAATTTGGTGTCGAAGGTTGGGAACTGGGGCCGTGAGTAAGGAAACACACACACACACACACACACACACACACACACACACACCACACACACACACACACACACACACAAAACACACACACACACACAAAATAAATTTCAAAAATATAATATAAGATGCATGGGTAGTAGCGAGGGGGCGGGGAGAGGGTGGTGGGTTGTGAGTGGGAGTCATTCTGGTGGTATGTCAGAACTCCCCTGGAGTCAAACTGAAACACAGAGGGAGTTAGTTTTTTATTCTTTTTTAACTCCAGGGGAGTTAAAATTTACAAATGAACAGTTTAACTCCCTGGGAGTTAAACCATTCCGGTAGTTTAAACTTTTCGTTACACCGGCAATTGCACGTGTGCTACAGCCGGCAGTGGACGTTTGCGCACCAAGTCTGGAAGAAATTCTGTCGCACCAGCAGTGTTTTTAGGTTTTGTGCTAGACCGTGAGTATGGCATGTTTGTCTATGACTCTCACTCCAGGTGAGTCCAGTTTAATTACATATATATTACTTGTGACCTGTGAAATGATTTACAATATCTGAGCACAATTTGAAAGTCTACTCATATATAGAGGTATCCATTTCGACAAGGCTGAGTTTTCAGAAAGTTTTTATTTCCTCTTTATCGGATACTTTGCTGATATTCATATTTATTGTAGACATGTGATGATTCAGCTGCGTTGTGTGAAAAGCACTGCTTACCAGTTCTCTCTCACTCTCTCTCTCTCTCTCTCTCTCTCTCTCTCTCTCTCTCTCTCTCTCTCTCTCTCCTCTCTCTCTCTCTCTCTGTTTGTGTGTGTGTGTGTGTGTGTGGTGTGTGTGTGTGTGTGTGTGTGTGTGTGTGTGTGTGTGTGTGTGTGTGTGTGTGTGTGTGTGTGTGTGTGTGTGTGGTGTGTGAAGGTGGTTTTCTTGTGTTGTTGTAGTTTTTGTTATTGTTGTTATAAGGGAATTTACGAAGGTCGGTAAACACCACAAACGCTAACTCTAAACGTCAAACGTCGCCTGATACGAATTGAACCGCAAGCGTTGCATCAAGATTACAAGCTTTATCCACAAGACCGACAAGGTCCAGCACTCACTCACTCACCTCACTCACTAACTCACTCACTCACTCGCTCGCTCGCTCACTCCCTCACCCACTCACTCATTCACTCATTATGAGAATCGCATCACTTTCATCATCATCATCATCATCATCATCATCATCATCATCATCATCATCATCATCATCATCATCATCATCATTGTCACTTTAGTCATCACCACTCACCTGCCTGCAGCACCAGAGCCGGCGTATACAGGACGACACCCACATAGACAGCCTTTGCAGCAGACACACCCACATTCACATCAGAAAACATTCACAGTGTTCATACTCCAACGATTCGCAGATGCCTGCACAACCTCTTTAGATATAAATCACTTTAAACAGTAACCTAGGACCAGATCGAGGAAGAACAGAGTTCCACGGACACCCGACATGCAACACCCAGCCACTGACCAAACGGCAGCAGCATCGCTTTAGGGGGAGGGGGGGGGGGGGGGTCGTTAATGGTTCAATTGGTAGAGCGCGGGATTCGCGACCCTGGTGTAGCGGGTTCGAATCCCCGCCCTAGCGTTTGTAGCATAGAGGATTATCCCTCGGTGTTTACATTGGTTCTGACTCTACTTCCCCAAAAGTCATTTGAATGAGGTATCAATCTAAGTTAAATGTGAACGCACGTATAGAAGGGAAAAAGATACACCCGGAGATGCGGGCAGAACCCAGAGAAGCACTGTCCTCAACTGCTGAACAAACCAGCCGAGAGCAATCCTGCACGCTCCTAAACTCCTATTACCAGTTTTTGGAAGAGCAGGCCAGTTTGGCTGTTGGTATAGATGACACGTATACACACGGCATACACCGAAAGAATGAAAAGATGAATGAAAACTGTTTGACGGACAGACTGAATGGAAAGTGAAAGCACTGCATGGAGCACCAGCAAACAGCTTCAGTCGGCTCTACCCAGGTAGGCAGCCGTGGTGTAAACGAGTGTGTGAGTTGTAAAGTCCTTAGAGCTTGGTTTCAAACCGAGGACAGGCGCTATATAAATACGCTTCGTCGTCATCTCATCATCATCATCATCATCATCATCATCATCATCATCATCATCATCATCATCATCATCATCATCATCATCGCCTATTACCCTTCTGGGGTACAGGCCGCCAACCAAGGACCTCCAGGCATCTCTTTTCTGGGCTCTTTTTTCCAGCTGGTTCCAAGTCATCCCCATGTTCCTGTGTCTGCTTCCAGGTCCCTGAGCCAAGTGTTCCATGGCCGACCTCTTTTTCGTTTTCCTCGGGGGTTCCATGTTAGGGCTTCTCTGGTGATGTTGCAAAAAGGCTTCCGCAGCGTATGTCCAACCAGCCCCAACGCGTTTCTTGATTTCCTGTTCTACCGGCAGCTAGTTTGTTCTCTCCATCATCAGCTGGCAGTAACGTAGGCTAAATGCATCACCACTACAAATGAAATGCAAAATATACGTCAGTCCAATGGAAACAAAATTTACTCAGAAAAACTGTACGTAATTGCAAGCCTTGGAGCATTTTTCAAAACAGAATGGGTTTACGGTACAAGATTATGTTATGACAGGCGTTTGCGTTTCTCGTATAACATGATTTTTTACATGTATCTTTCTAAATCGTCCTCTTTGACATGACTTTTTTTGTATGTTAAATACGCTTCAAAATGGCCTTTTTCATCAAACATCAGTTTTAGAGAAAAACGTGCGAATAAAAAATGTATCCTAAAATTTGTAATGCCATTCTTACTCAAAATTACTTGGATAGCAGATAGTATTATCCGTGCTGAAAATAGGCAGGCGATGGATAATATACTCATCAGTGTTCTTACATAAAAGGCTTGGAGTTAGAGTTCAGCAATATAAATTAAGATTCTGCAGCTTTCTTTATTCTATATTTGTATTTTCTTCATTTCTTCAGTGGAACTTATATCAAAGTCCTTTCCTTAAAAGCAGGAATATGATACGTGTCCATTGCAGAGTTCCACATTTACATGTGATAGACAATAGCGTGTCTGTCATTTCTGGAAAATGTTCAAAGACAGGAAAAACCCCAAATATCAAGGCACATAAACGCATATTTTAATTGTCATGAAATATTTTTAGACGGCATCACAAGAATACAAAATGTGCTGGGTTAAGCACATATCAAACATAAAATCTGAAATTATTTGTGGACACCAAGAACGCCTTTGACTCTGTGCCTCTCTATGGCAAACATGTTATGGCATCAGTAAGGATCGACTTGCCAAAATCGACTTCAGTATTCCTATAATACAAGGTGTGTGTAACTGTGTCTGTATTGCATAAACAGTGAACGATTGCTGACAATTATGTGAGTGATCTCATGCTCAACTGTGCCTGGAATAGAAGAGATGTTAAAGATCTTCACAGTTATTCACACAAACGCATTTTTCTGAAATCCATGGACTCAAAGTTATCGTATATCGCACAGGTTGTACGTACCGTCTGCAGCATGCCAATGATGGTGATGAGGATTTGAAGTCCGTGGGACCTGAACCTGAGCTGCAAGTAGTGGTAGATAGTGGTGAGATGTAGAGGGTAGAAGAGTGGAATCATGGTACAACAGCCAACCATGTACGAGAGAGAGAACCGACAAAAGTGAAGAACACCATGGTGCCCGTGTTGTAGGCGTCGGAGGGCGTGCCGATGAGAGAGATGGCCGACAGGAAGGTGGCGAACATGGACAGACACACAGGGCCGAGGCACATCTGTCGGTTCCCCACCAGGTATTTTTCCTGGAGTAGCAGGACAACGCATTATTATCAAATCCAATTTCAGTTCAATGTCTTGGTGAAATATGGTTAAGGTTCCGACAGGAAGACCTCGGTGTACATATACTAGACAGACAAAATTAAAGGCCATATCAGGGCTGTCACCGTGTTGACGTCAACCCACAAGTCATTCATTCACACAACATTTAAAATACACCTCTAAAAAAAACATACGAAATTTTGTTAACAATCTTTTTACTGTAAAATCTCAGATCAGATGGAAAAATGTAAGTCTTTCTCAGAAATTCAAAGATAGCATCAGGTGGTACATCTCTGAACAAGGTTTTCATGGAGTCTGCTGTAAAATGTTTATGTCTCACATCATGCAAGTCCCAACACTCTAAAAGAATATGTTTCATTGTGAATGCTTCTTCAATTCTTTAAAAGGTATAAGAGTTAAAACGAATAGCCAGTGTGCAGCCGGCAAAAAAACTGTTTCTTCTTTGCGACCACCAGAGGTAGATGAGAGGAAGTCTTTAGGTTTGGACGGATCTGGAAAAGTTTGTTATTCGCCTGTGTACTCAAACCCCTGCCACAGGTCTCTGCCATAATCATTAACTTTCGGTTTCAAATCCGAGTAGGGGTTAGCTATATTAGATAGTTTCCTTGTTCTGGCATTTTTGAACGATCAGCCATATCATTTCCCCAAATGCCACCATGACCTGGAACCCAAGCAACAACATTATTGTGACCTTCGGCTTTCAAAGAGGTAAAAAGGTTTTTTTTTAAAAGTCCAGAAGTTCAGGATGATGGAGGTTACGGCAGCTATGGCCTCCAGAGCTGAACGCGAATCAGAAAATCAGAATGTCCTTGTTTGTAGATTGAAAGATTATCTTCGTGATAGAACCAAAGCTGTAAGCTCGGCAGAGTAAACAGAAGTATCCAACAGTTCTCAGGCATACAAGGCATTATTTGCCGATCTCTGTACAAAATTCCCATCCTTTCAGAAATATTTATTGATGCTTCAAAGTCTGAAGATTGAGGGGCTTGTGCCGCCTATTGCCCAGGTGCTCCTCAAATGTTATCAAAACATATTCCGTCAGATAAAACCTAGATACATAGTAGACAGATTTTTTTCCCAATCCAAAGAGTGGGTTCTATGCTCAAGAACAAATAACGGAAATCATTTGACACAAAGTGGTCCTGATGCGTAAAACAAATCCACAACTGTAACATGTCTGGTGCAACCAAATACAGTCACAGACACGTATTTACATGACTTAGAGCTCAAATAGTTTCACACAACACACACACACACACACACACACCACACACACACAAACACACACACACACACACACACACACACACACACACACACACACACACACACACACACACGCACGCACGCACGCACGCACGCACGCACGCACGAACACACATACACACACACACACACACACACACACACACACACACACACACACACACACACACACACACAAGCGCGCGCGCACTCGCACGCGACCGTGGTGCTTGCAATGCACTGATGTGTTCCAGAATTAAGTATTTTTGATCAGGCTAAAAGCAGATTGCAAGGCACAGGCAGCAGTGAGTTCGGTAAGGTTTTTCCACCTACATCAGGAGAGAGAGAGAGAGAGAGGAGAGAGAGAGAGAGAGAGAGAGAGAGAAGAGAGAGAGATGAGAGAGAGAGAGAGAGAGAGGACAGACAGACAGACAGACAAACAGACAGACAGGACTTGGTGTTCTGCCCCCTCTGAACAGAGCGAAGAACACTCCAATACTAAGGGCCACCACAGACAACACACGGTCACTGCATAGTCCGCCGTGTAGACGATTTTTCCTCCCCTGTCATGGCTTGAGCGTTCTGGTAAAAAAAATTGATATGTAGTCCTATTAAAAGTAACTACTTGTGGCAACAAATTAAACGTACGCTTACCAAAGGGATTAAAAGAAAACAAGGTCTACAAAACATGTACCCACATACTAATACAAAACTCTGTGCGCACTTGCAAGCACTGGCATGCCCTCGAAAAACACTTCCTCCATTTCCTCTCTCCCACAGTTACCTCTTCCACCCCAATACACGGAATGAAAGAGACCGACAGACCAGTTGCAGTAGTATGTCCATTGCCTCATTGGCATCAATGAGAACATTGAAAGAAAAGAACAAATACAAAATGATTGGTCTGTCCATTATAATGATAATCATCATTTCAAATCCGTGACGTAAAGAGGGGTGGGTGGGTGGGTGTTCTGAATCTAGCCTTTCTAGCTTGTAGCTTTCCACCTCGAATGCATGATAAACGGCATGAGTAATCTGTTCTTGGTCAAAGGGGGGAATGCCATCTTTTGATCGAAGTTCTTGATTGGTTCTTTTTCTACGAGACAGTAAGATGCGAGAGCGTTCGGGTTTTTTTTGTACTGAGAACATCTGGGATTGAAGCATGAATTGAGAAATATGGGCTTGAAAGAGCATCTCTATCTGCTTTCCAGAAGATTCGGATCGCTTTCATTTGTTGAGTCTCAGGTTGCCGACGTGTTGTACACACCTGGGGGTATGTGTACATAAAGGTTATCAAGGAAACGCTTTGTCTTACTGGCTGAAACACCAGCCTCCCACTTACACACACACACACACACACACACACAACACACACACACACACACACACACACACGCACGCACGCACGCACACACACACACACACACACACACACACACACCACACACACACACACACACACACACACACACATCCTTTCTCCCGAACAGAGAGAGAGAGAGAGAGAGAAAAGGGGAGAGAGAGAGAGAGAGGAGAGAGGAGAGAGAGAGAGAGAGAGAGAGAAGAGAGAGAGAGAGAACACTGAACACTGAACATGTTTAATGTCATTAGCTATACAGCCTTTGTGACATGGGGGGTACAACACAAAATTATCACATCAAAAACGAAAGTAACAAACATAAAATAAACATCAATCTATTGAAAACCTGAAATACAAGCAAAATAGGCGAGTATCTCGACCATTCAATTTGATATTATTCATAAAAGAAATATATGTAATTACCATAACCAAAAATATTTTTACTACTTCCTGTATGTATTCTTTTTCATTCGAACGTCTTTAATTCTAGTTGACGATAGCCCCTGATCGTATTTTCATGCTCTGCGATTATCTGGCAAGTGATTTCACTGAATTATCGTCATAATTCAATTTTAAAACTCCAAATGTGTTTTGATTTATGGCAACATTGTTTTGAAAAAAAATTACACACTTATCACGTATAGCACTGTAAGTTTGGCAATGAAACACAAAAAGCGACTCATCCTCCCTAAGGAAGCCACACAATGGACAAGGTGACGCTGTAGATGATTCAGTATAGAACCATCTTTATGGGCGTTTAGACCAAGAGTCCTTGTTCTAAGTCTGGAAAGACAAATTCTATGCAATCTGTTCGTTATTACTGAAATATACTTTTCTGTTTCGAATATACTTTTTAAAGCCATAGAACCAGTTATATTTATCCGTTGTTTTTCCATTTTAGAATGCCACATTTGTTTAATGAAGCTATCATCCTGTCTTTGAATTCCAGAATAAAACCATCCTCATAACCCACTCCTGGCACATCCATACAATCCCAAATCCGTGAGTTGTCAAAATCTTCTTAACAAAATATACCCAATTTTCTTTCCCCCGATCATGCTCATTCAGTAACATTTCATAAGCCTGTTTACAAAGTCTTGAGGCAGGAAGCCTCAACAGTTTTAGCCAGTATTTTATACATTTAATATTTGACCTAATATACAATGGGGTATCTGCCAGCTTCACCATAGATTACAGTATTCGAAGAATGTAAGGGAACATTTAAAAAGCGCTTAATTGCAAACGTATGTACTTTTTCTAAATCTTTGTTGTTATAAAGTCCCCAGAGAGAGAGAGAGAGGAGAGAGAAGAGAGAGAGAGAGAGAGAGACAGAGACAGAGACAGAGACAGAGAGACAGAGAGAGAGACACACACAGAGAGAGAGAGAGAGAGAGAGAGAGAGAGAGAGAGAGAGAGAAGAGAGAGGGGAGAGGAGAGAGAGAGAGAGAGAGAGAGGACTTTTGACACTGATATTTTATTGTCATTACCCAAGAGGTCTTTTGACAAGGGGAGGGTGGAGGGGGGGGGGGGGGGGGGGGGGCAACAGAACAATAATATTTCCCTCTTCCTTTTCCTGCCAACAACTAGTACACATTCATTCCCAGTGTGTATGAAATCAAGGTTGACCAAAAAAAAAAAAAAAAAAAAAATGAATAAAAATCGTTACACTGACTCGACCATCCACTCAGTGAAATGATGACAATTTTAATCTTACTGATCCGATGAATGATATTATTCATTCATATATCTTTATAATGCATTATCTTAAATTTCACTATCCTTCATCTGCCTAATTTTGAATGCTTCCGCGAAAAATTTCGCAACTGGTTTAATTACAAGTTCGTCATCTGATGATAACACGACAGCGACATCTTGTCTTTTCGGTATATCTAACTGGAAAAATGAACAATTTGTCCGCACTTCATTTATAAGCAGTACAATGGAACAGAAAGTGTTCTACGTCATCAATAATGTGTCTACATGCAGGACAAGGTGATTTTGTGGATGTTTCACATTCAAACCATCTTTTGTTCGCATTAAAACCCAAAGTTCTCAACCTAAATCTTGCGTAATTCATTCTGTGCCATTTATCTGTTATGACATTGAGAAACATTTCAGAATGAAACACGTTTTTAAAATGAGAAAAAAAAAAACAGCGTTGTTTTTCTTTACTTTCCATATCTGTGTGCCAATTTTGTTTAAAAGAACAAATAAGCCTGTCTTTAAATTCCGCAATGAACTGTTGCTCATTTCTTACTTTCTGGGTTATCCACACTATACCAAAACCCTGTTCTGAAAGGTCTTTCTTTATTTTATGAGCCCAGTTTTCTTGACCTTTTTTCCATTTCTAAAAGCATCATATCAATGGCTTGCCTGCTAAAACGGTACTTGGGTAGCTTCAAGATTTTCAACCAAGACTTAATACATTCACAAATGTACTTATATACAAAGGGTATCTGCCATCTCTCCATATAAAAGAGTGTTGGATGAATGAATGGGTACTTGAAGGAAACGCTTCATAGCATACGTATGCACTTTGTCTATCTGCGAACTTTTATGTAAGCCCCAAATTCAGCTGTATATGCAAGAAGTGGTTTTATCTGTGCATCAAACATCTTCCAGAATATACCAGTCTGTACTTTTTCAGTTTTCTTAGGGATTTCAGAATTTCAATAGTACCGTTTTTTCCCTTTTCTGAGGGATTCTTCCCATGCGTCCTTTGTTTTCATTGTCTTGAAAGTTGTTTGTCTTGCCTGAAGAACACCAAATAGGACAAAACGCGCATCATTTGTAATGTGGCTTGTCCTTTATTTTTTTTCGTTTGGCATCAGAACATATCCAGCAACTTTTCAACGAGAATAAT
>CM031597.1:42029990-42037490 GCA_018398815.1 Conus ventricosus | reverse complement strand
CTTTACGACTTAAAATGTAAGGGGAGCGTTTGTATAGTGACTGTTAATGGAACTTTTTCATGCGCTTCCTTATCCTCCATGTTCCTCTGTATATCTTTTGCTTTTCTGTCAGGCCCTCCCTGTTGCTATTTTTTTTTTGCAAAAAAAAATTGCAAATGCTTCAGCCTTTTGACATTTGAAGGAAACTCATATATTTTCTAATGATAAGGGATATTCAGAAGACTGATTCCATATTTTCTGTCTTTTAGTTTTTTTCCATGTTTTTTGAAGATCTTTGTGGTCATGTTCTTCATTTCCACAGAAATTTGACCAATATTGCTCCTTGACCTTTTTTATTACTCTGTTGTTATGATTTTTTTGCTCTGTTCCTTTCAGCAATTTGTCAGGATCTTTCTTTTCTTTTAAATACATTTTATAGGCCTGCATCTTTTTTCTTCTCTTGCTTCTTCACAAGTAGCATTCCACCACACATTGCCTGCATATTTGTTTGATGCGTCAGAATGGCACCTTGGTATTGAGAGATCACTGCATGTAAAACAATATCAACAAAATTTGCGTAGCTTGTGTGAATGTTGTCAGAACGTTATCTCTTCACAGTTGTAAGTAGAGTATGTTTTCAAATTAATCCCAGCTTTATTATAATTATATTTTGGGATCTTATCTTTAGTGCAGTTTTTAACGTATTGTTTACCCTTAATGGTAATAATTATTAGCAAATGATCACTACCAAGAGGTTCTTTGAAGGTAGACCACTCACAGCTTGGTGTTATGGCAGAGATATAAGTGTTAAATCAATTGCTGTTGCTCGATGGTGTGAAATATCAGGTATTCTTGTTACACTGCCATCATTTAACAGACTCAATGAAGAGTCTGCTATATTTCCAGCAAAACGATTGTGTGTTACTATTTCGCATTCATTATCCCAAAACGGGCCATGTGAGTTAAAATCACCTGCTATTAACCATTTTTCATGCTGGTCCGGTATAGCGCGAAGCCATTCTGTTTTCATTGTCAGGACATTTTGGCAAATAAGATCATGGAAACACATGTTTAATATAAGTAATTCGTTGAGTTTCAGTTTTGCTGCACATGCATTAATTGTTTTAACATTCTTTGAAATGGGTGGCTCTGTTTCAAAATATTCACCCTTTTCTTGAATGTATAGTGCAGTTCTAACCCTCCTTATTTTGTTGTTAGTTTGGAATATTAGAGGGTAATAATAGTTTTGTAATTTTGGAATTTTTGTTCAGTTGTATTTACAGACTATAATATTAACACTTGATACGAATGATCTGAGAGATGTTGAATCAGTTCGTGAATATTTATTGATATTGATCTGCAGTTCCATTGCAATATTTTCAAAGTCGAACGTTTCGTCATGCTTTTGAAGAATGAAAAATGTATTGTCCTAAATAGAAAAAAAAAACACGTAGCAACTTATCTTAATAATCCATGTAACTTTCGATTCAGTCTGCTATTGTCGTCAAGAAATGAAGCCACACTTTTGAACTGGCAATGCTTATCAATGAAGCTTTGAAAAAGATTACACACAGCAACTTCTCAGCAGTTTTACAGTTATAATTTGTTTCATTGTTAATTCGTCTTGTGCAAATAAGTACAAACTTTGATATAATAGAGTGTTGCTGAAACAATTTTTGTCATTTAAAAAAAAATTCCTTTGCTATTTGTATTTCCTACCGCTTTCAGTTAGTGGCTTTGGCCTATACTGAACAAATTATCTGCATTCACATTCGCATTCTCATTTGCATTCGCATTTTCTCTCTCTCACTCTCTCTCTCTCTCTCTCTCTCTCTCTCTCTCTCTCTCCCCTCTCTCCCCTCTCTCTCCCCTCTCTCTCTCTCTCTCTCTCTCACACACACACACACACACACACACACACCACACACACACACACAACACACACACACACACACACACACACACACACAAGAGCCTGAACAGTCGGGTGATACTGATCATGATTGTGTTTACTTTTGTGCTTAGTCCTTTCTATCTCTTCCATCTGAAGTCGGGGAAATCAAACAATGACGAGACAACGCTTGACACATGATCTTCTCAGCATGGTGTTGATTTTCACGCATTGGTAAGAGGTATTTTTCGCTTCATTGGTAAGAGGTTTTTCGCTTCTCCTCTAAGTGCATTCCTTCCCATTCTACTGCTCTTGCCTTTTTTCACATTGCATTCCATTCACTGTTTTCTCTTTTTTTTTTCTTTTTTAAGTTTTTTTTTCCTATGAATAGTCAAGATTCGTTTCAGACGTCAATGATGGAGCATTCACTTGTAGGCTATCATACATCCACATCGCAAGAAGTCCATTTTTCTTTCTGTGATATATCAATTTTTGATTCAGTTTATTGGCCAACATCTTTTGACTCTTTTTTTGCATTTATTATTTTCATGTAACTTTAAGTGGCCTAGCATTTGACAAAAAGAAGTCATCTCGTGAGGAGAGAGACAGAAGAAGAAGAAGAAGAAAAGAAGAAAGAAGAAGAAGAAGAAGAAGAAAAAGAAGAGGAGGAAATTGCACTGGTTTAAAATCCAGCACAGGATTCAGTATAAGGCTGCGTGTTTGTGTTATAAGATTATCACACGTGAAGCGCCTGCCTATCTCTCTGACCTCTTCGAAATATATATTCCTACACGTTCCCCTCCGTTCTTCCTCTGATGACCGAATCTTTTTTTTTAATTCCCTCATAATAACCGAAGGCAGCACGGTTCTCAGGCATTCTCATTTCAAGCGGCGATACTCAGGAATTCGCTACTTTTCCAGCTACGTCATGCCCTTTCCTTCCTGACTTTCAAGTCTGCTCTTAAAATGTCTGTTTAAACGTCAGTTGCAGAACACCACCCGAAATATTTCTAAATTGCTAGGTGTCACTTGCACACTTTTGCTCGTGTACGAATGAGCTATTCACCGTGTTATACAGTGTACTTGTCTATTCTATGATACTGTGTACCAGTATGTGTGGTGTGGTGTGTGTGTGTGTGTGTGTGCGTGCGTGCGTTTCGTGCGTGCTGCGTGCGTGCGTGCGTGCGTGTGTGTGTGTGTGTGTGTGTGTGTGTGTGTGGTGTGTGTGTGTGTGTGTGTGTGGTGTGTGTGTGTGTGTGTGAGTGCGCGCTTTGCATGCGAGTGCGTGCATATGTTTATGACTCACGAACGCAGAATTGTGTGTGCATGCGTGCGCGTGCGCTCGCGCGCGCGCGCGCGCTGCGCGTGTGTGTGTGTGTGTGTGTGTGTGTGTGTGTGTGTGTGTGTGTGTGTTACATATTAATTCATTAAAAGTGCCCTGTGGCCTACGTTTTTAGGATGCGCGCTATAGAAATTGTCCTCATTCTCATTGATCATCAAAGAAATGTCTTTCAGTGATGTGATGTTTTTAGGTCCAATAAATGTGTTTTGTCCGGGAAATCCTTCATTTCAGAACAAGTGACGTATGAAGAACACGACTGTTTCGTCCATTCATTGCGATTCTGTTTAAAAGAAATTACGCATGACAGCCGGTCTGCTGAATACAGCCATCTGTGTCCTGACCCACTTCTGTACACAACTGGGTATGAACACCGAGCAAGTCTGGTATCAGCGACGGGTTCACGTGAATAGTGAACGAGACAGAAGGAGGCGGTTTGTTACTGCACAAGTTTGTCGCCCGGCACAAATTGTCCCGGGTGACGGTTTGTCACCAGCCACAGTTTGTCCTAGGTCACCCTAGGCAAAATGAGGAAGCAAAATAGTCGTCCTGGTAAAAATTGTCGCCCGGCACAAATTGTCCGGGTGACAGTTTGTCACCAGCCACAGTATGTCCTAGGTCACACCAAGGCAAAAATGAGGAAGCAAAATAATCGTCCTGGTACAAATTGTCGCTAGCGATGATTTGCATTTAACCTGATGGCAAAACTTTTTGTCGCTCTCACAAATATTTCGCGGAGTAAGTAATTGTAGTGGTGTGTTGCTGTTCTTTTCTCTCTCTCTCCCCCTCTCTCTCTCTCTCTCTCCTCTCTCTCTCTCTCTCCTCTCTCTCTTCTCCTCTCTCCTCTCTCTCGCGCGCGCGCGCTCTGGTTTTGGTTCTTTAACGGTAATTGGATTAATTTCAAAAACAAAGAATGGTTGTGGTGATAAAGTGATAACGACAGGTTCCAAAAATGGATTAACGCTATAGTTGATGTCATTGTTTACCAACCACTATCGCCTTTTCTCTGAAGGCATCATTCACTATGAGCTCTGTGCTTCGGTTCATATAACTGAGAGTTGGGTTCCCACATACTGGTAGTGTATTTAAACTGGACATTTCACAGTTTACCGTAATGTGTGATTGTTTTAAAGATCCAGTGTTGCATATTCATTCATTCCCCGTTCTCCCCACTCGCCTGCAGAGTGCACTTTCGTAAGTGTGGGCTTGCAACAATAGTCCACCGAAAAACAAATACAGACGGATATTGTTCATCTCTCTCTCTCTCTCTCTCTCTCTCTCTCTCTCTTCCTCTCTCTCTCTCTCTCTCTCTCTTTTCTCTCTCCTTAAATGAATGATGTGTTGAGATGCCTTTTTAAAAAGAAAAACAGATAGATAGATAGATAGATAGATAGATACATAGATAGATAGATAGATAGATAGATAGATAGATAGATAGATAGATAGATAGATAGATAGATAGATAGATAAATAGATAATAGACAAAAAGACAGTGGATGGATAGATTGTATGGGTATGTAGGTAGGTAGATAGATAGGTATAGGTATAGATATAGGCGCTCCCCGCATGAATTGTCGCCCGGACTACAACCTGTGCCAGAGATGATAATTTAGGCCTTCACAACCGTCAGAAACTGTCGCCGGAGACCATTCGTTCCGGGGCGACCATTTTTACCTTAACAGCCAGGCGTGGCATTTTTCAAAGCAGTTGAAAGTGCGTGTCAGAAAACTGAGGCATGAAAAACGTCGGCTGCATGGCTAGGCAAAACTCAGGCTTCAAAAGCACTGCCACATGTGAATTAAGCTGCTGAATGTGACCACTCGTAGAGCAGTTTACTGCGCAAACAAATATCACAAGCCGACAGAATCAAAACAACGTGTCAAGAAAGTAGTTTGTGGATCACCTTCTTGTCGTTTAAAATCCACTAAATCTAATGAGGAAGAAGACAAATGTTCTCTTAAAGCACAAGTGCTCAGACAGGATTTTTCTGAAGAAAATTCCGCAGTTATTTTGTGTTTTTTCACACCACAACCAGTGCCGTCCTGTGACTGGTCGTTGGATTTCTGCGCCATTGATACTGTTCCCTGGCGTGAGAGAACAAGAACATCCTATAATCAGGTAACACTGACCTGATACCCTGACAGCTAACAGGTGGTAAGTAGTCATGTTTTATTGAGTTTAGAAACTGAGAGAGAACAGATAGCTGAACAATTAAGAGAACAGATAGTTGATAAATGTGTGTGTGTGTGTGTGTGTGTGTGTGTGTGTGTGTGTGTGTGTGTGTGTGTGTGTGTGTGTGTGCGCGCGTGTGTGTGTGTGTGTGTGGTGTGAACCTGATAAACTGACTCTAAACAGGTGGTAAGAAACCATGATTTTGATGACCTGATAAACTGAGCGAGAAGCGATAGTTTGCGCCAATTCTCTCTTTGTGTGAACTTCTTAGACCAACTTTTTCTTTCTTCTATCGTACTTTGTGCTGATGTTGTCGTCGTAGGTGTTGCTGTTGTGGTTGTTGTTGCCGCTGCTACGTATGTTGCGGTCATCGACCTTGCTAAACTTGCCTTTTACGAGCTGGGCATGTATTCTAGTCCGCCAATATAGATTTGACATAAAATTATTTCTCGTTGAAAAGTAGCTGGATATGTTCTGATGCCAAACGAAAAAAAAAATAAAGGACAAAGCACATTACAATGATGCGCGTTTTGTCCTATTTGGTGTTCTTCAGGCAAGACAAACAACTTTCAAGACAATGAAAACAAAGGGACGCATGGAAGAATCCCTCAGAAAACGGAAAAAAAAAGGTACTATTGAAATTCTGAAATCCTAAGAAAACTGAAAAAAGTACAGACTGGTATATTCTGGAAGATGTTTGATGCACAGATAAAACCCTTCTTGCATATACAGCTGAAATTTGGGGCTTACATAAAAGTTCGCAGATAGACAAAGTGCATACGTATGCTATGAAGCGTTTCCTTCAAGTACCCATTCATTCATCCAACACTCTTTTATATGGAGAGATGGGCAGATACCTTTGTATATATATAAGTACATTTGTGAAATGTATTAAGTCTTGGTTGAAATCTTGAAGCTACCCAAGTACCGTTTTAGCAGGCAAGCCATTGATATGATGCTTTTAGAAATGGAAAAAAGGTCAAGAAAACTGGGCTCATAAAATAAAGAAAGACCTTTCAGAACAGGGTTTTGGTATAGTGTGGAGTAACCCAGAAAGTAGGAAATGAGCAAACAGTTCATTGCGGAATTTAAAGACAGGCTTATTTGTTCTTTTAAACAAAATTGGCACACAGATATGGAAAGTAAAGAAAAACAAACGCTGTATTTTTTTCTCATTTTAAAACTGTTTCATTCTGAAATGTTTCTCAATGTCATAACAGATAAATGGCACAGAATGAATTACGCAAGATTCAGGTTGGGAACTTTAGGTTTTAATGCGAACAAAAGATGGTTTTGAATGTGAAACATCCACAAAATCACCTTGTCCTGCATGTAGACACATTATTGATGACGTAGAACACTTTCTGTTCATTGTACTGCTTATAATGAAGTGCGGACAAATTGTTCATTTTTCCAGTTAGATATACCGAAAAGACAAGATGTCGCTGTCGTGTTATCATCAGATGGACGAACTTGTAATTAAACCAGTTGCGAAATTTTCGCGGAAGCATTCAAAATTAGGCAGATGAAGGATAGTGAAATTTAAGATAATGCAAGATTAGGAATAGAGTTTTTAGAACTTACCGCCAATGACATTGCCAAACAAAGCACAAGACAAGACACGATGCATTTCAACCACTTGGGTCTTCATCAGGCGAAAGAATAAATCACATTTAACATGTGGGACAGTACAAACTACGAAAACAAAAAAAGAATGAAAAATGACTCATCCGTTAATGTCCATGAAGGCGGAAATGACATGAGGCCAGGGGGATTATGGGAGAGGAAACAGAGGGGGGGGGGGGGGGGGGGGGGGGGGGGGGGGAGGGGGGGGGTTGCGTCAGGGGAGGTGTGTGTGTGTGATATGATAGGGTTGTGTGGTCTAGTTATTAGGATGGTTATGATATCTTGGTGATGGTTGGTGGTAATGGTGGGATAGATATAATGAAAAAAAAAAAAAAAAGGTGTGTGTGTGTGTGGGGGGGGGGGGGGGGGATTAGGGGGGAAAGGTCAAAACAAATTAAGTTAGTAGTGGGGGGGTGGTGTTACGATTGAAGTGATGAAAAGGGTTGGTGGTGGGTTATTAAGGGGGTTGATTTTGTGTTTTTGGGGTTGGGGG
>CM031597.1:42007072-42009572 GCA_018398815.1 Conus ventricosus | reverse complement strand
GACAGCATACTGTTGTAAAATTTAAACATGATATTGTTCATAGATGGACATGGCATTTGAATGCGCAGATAAAGCTGTTGATAAGTGCTTGGCTTTTCCACGTTCAACACAGGCCCAATTTTTATATTACCAACGCATTTTCTCTTAATGCAGTTCATTTTCCACTACCAGAATAAAATCACGATACGAAAAAAAAAAAAGAGTGGCCTTATCAACCTAAACGTACCCATTGAATCTATACCATGTCTTTCTCTCCACGAAATCCGCGCACATTGCTTTCGTTTCCTCTATAAAGGAGGGGACCGGAGGAAGAGTGTACGTGTGAGAAGGAGGGTGGGGGTAGAGAAAGAAAACGTGTTGTGTGTGTGTGTGTGTGTGTGTGTGTGTGGTGTGTGTGTGTGTGTGTGTGTGTGTGTGAGAGAGAGAGGGCATGTGTGTTTCTGTGTGTTCGCACGCGCTTCTGTGTGTGTGTGTGTGTGTGTGTGTGTGTGTGTGTGTGTGTGTGTGTGTGTGTGTGTGTGTGTGTGTGCGTGCGTGCGTGCGTGCGTGCGTGCGTGCATGGGTGCGTGCGTGCGTGCGTGTGTATGAGGAAGAGAGAGAGAGAGAGAGAGAGAGAGAGAGAGAGAGAGAGAGAGAGAGAGAGAGAGAGACAGACAGACAGACAGACAGACAGAGAATGACAGAGACAGAGAATGACAGAGACAGAGACGGAGAGAAAGAGTGTTTCATGCATGTGTTTGGTGTGACGCGCCAGCGTGTATGTGTGTGAGTGAGTGTGTGTGTGTGTGTGTGGTGTGTGTGTGTGTGTGTGTGTGTGTGTGTGTGTGTGTGTGTGTGCACTATTGTTTTTTTTCTTCAGAATATGCTTTGATTTTTCACGTGAATAAGTAATTTATTATTTGTCTTCTGTGACCAATGAAATGGTAAACAGGCAAAAAGCGTAAGAATTAACGAAACTATTCGATGAAGCAAATAATGGAGCGTGCGCTTTTTTTTCAATCATCGTTTACTGGTTTATTTTTAAGACAAAGAAATCTCGCACTGCATAAATCAGAAGTGAAATGCACATGTTGCATATGCTGCACTGTACTGTACACTGTACTGAATTACTGTACACGAAGACCTTTAAACAGGTACACACACAAAGGAGAGTCATATGCAGCATTAACGATGCTACGATTGGTGGAAGAATGTTATTAGACCTACACATTGCTTGAATCAAAGGTATTGGCCACGTTTCATTGTTGTCTTCCAATAAGAACTAAGAAAACACGAAACGATTACACGCCCTCCCCGCTATCCCAGTTCATTGCAAGCGAAGTGGAGCACTGACAATAAAAGAGTGAATACTGGAATACACACAATTATTGCTTGTCCCTAACTGTTCCAACTCCAAAGATTGAAGATTTAAGATTTCATACCGTAACAGGATGGCCATCGAATGGTGAGATACTTTTGGATGCTGTATACAAGAAAGCAGGAGACTGGGTAGTCAACCGAATTAAAAATCAATGAATATCAGCAAAATTATTACAATCATAGATGCGACATGCAAAAATTGTGTACATCTGTTGAGTACATATTCACTGTGCTCGCTGTCATGTAATCCTCTCGCTCGGGCAAGCTCTGTGCCGGCGACAATGGGGAGAATACAACGCGTTAACGTTCAGTTCACGTCATATGAGAATGAATCGTGGACGTGAACCTCCTTCCCAATCACGCTCATTCTACTTCATAATTCAGTGGAGGCGATGAACAGGGGAAAACCCTCAGAAAGGAATAAACAAAGTTTCTTTCTGTCTCTATGCGCAGCTCGTATTCTCTCTCTTCCTTTAAGTCATTTCTCGATATCGTACTTTCCATTGACCTATTGCTTATTCTTTCTTGCTGTAACAGTGTGAGTGTGATGTGTGTGTGTGTGTGTGTGTGTGTGTGTGTGTGTGTGCGTGCGTGCGTGCGTGCGTGCGTGCGTGCGTGTGTCGTCTTCAATTTAACGTCTATCCACATTGTGATATTAGACGGACGTGCGTGTGTTGTGTGTGTGTGTGTGTGTGTGTGTGTGTGTGTGTGTGTGTGTGTAAGCGCGCGCGCGCATGTATGTGTGCGTGTGGTAAAAGAGTTGTATGCGATTAGAGCTGTTTATAGATTGCGAGCCATAAACATCGATCCGTCATCATCATAGTAGTAGTAGTAGTAGTAGTAGTAGTAGTAGTAGTAGTAATAGTAGTAGTAGTGGTAGAAGTGGTAGTAGCAGCGCAGCAGCAGCAGCACAGTAGTAGTAGTAGTTGTAGTAGTATAGTTGTAGTAGTAGTAGTTGTAGTAGTATAGTAGTAGTTGTAGTAGTAGTAGTAGTTGTAGTAGTAGTGTCAAATTTGATAGCTGAGTGACCGCAAGATAGAGAGCTGAATCAAGAGAATAAAAATTTAGAAAGAGAGTTTGTTAGTTACCGCCAATGACATTGACAAACAAAGCACATGACAAGACATGATGCATTTCAACC
>CM031597.1:41953592-41998592 GCA_018398815.1 Conus ventricosus | reverse complement strand
TGGGGACCGTTCTTTAAAACTGCTGAAATATTTCCCAATTTGCATGACCGCGCGGTTTTGGGGCCTAAAAATCATGTCCAGTAAAAAAGACAAACTTTTCAGCTGTAAGTGCCAGGAATACCAAAGCTGCAGCAAAGGTTTTAAAATTAATTGAAAACACTGAGACGTCTGCAGAGATGTGTAGATGATTTTACGAATGCGGTTTCATTGATATATTCAGTCGGGTTGATCTTGAAATTCATTTGTTTATTTATGTTATGTTTTAAATTTTTTTTTTTTTTTCATTTTTCTCCTACATCTGATGTTATTAGCATTACCCACACCCCCCCCCCTCACTATTTCCCTCCATGATCCCCTCCTTGGTGGCCTCGTTTCCGTCCGGCGGCTATTTTAGTCGTGCGGTGAATATGAGAAGATAAGTGGTTTCTCTTCGTTTCACTGTCCTTAATGATTTTTATTTTTGCCTGATGAAGATCCAAGAGGTTGAAATGCATTGTGTCTTGTCCTGTACTTGTTTGTCTGTGTCCTTGGCGGTAACTAACCCCCTCTCTTTCTAAATTTTGCTCCATTTTCCGCCCTCAGTCACTCCGTTTTGAAACTTAAATCGCCCCAAAAGATGAGACATTTTGAAGAAAAAAAACGGTTTTAGACCGATTCAGCGAGAATTTACACTTGATGCGTTTTTGCCTGGGGGAAAAAGGACCAGCGGGCGTGAAAGCATGTACTCGATGGTCTAGGCATGCAGTGGCTAGGCCCTGCATGCCCTGGCACACGCATTTAAACTGTTGTGAATTCTGCCGTGGGCGTTTTCCCCAACTGCCGTGCTGATGCGGGCTGAGCACCGGTTGGTTTCTATTATGGTCGTGGCTGACAGCGACAGTGGCTGCGTCTTCCATGGCAGTCTTCGAGGAGAATCTTTAGTTTTCATCGTTTATCAGTTTTATGTGTTGGTTTTGTTAGTCCGTGCGATCTCCGGTTGTACGGATTTTTTTCTGTGGGTCAAGTGCTCCCCGGTTACACTGACTGATCTGTGTTTATCAATCAAATTGTCATCCTGGTGGTCTGGGCTGTTCGCAAGGTCAGTGATGGTCAGCATACTACTGTTTTCCCCAAACACGAGGTAAATGGGTGGAAGAAAGTGTTTTTTTAAAAGGGCAGGTAAGACAATCAGTGGGTTTACTTTGGTGTACATGTATGTGGTTGTCGTTGCCTCATTCGTTTAGGGCCTGCCATTGGGGGAGAGATGGTGGCTGTGCCATCCAGGCCTATGAATTGGAATATTTTACTTTTTTCTTTACAGAAAACCTAAAAGAGCGAGGATTACAAAGGGAACTCTTTCCAGAAGATACCATGTGATGATTTCGATAAGAAACATCAATTAGAAGAGAAAAAGTTGTTGTTGGGTATTCTTTGGCGCGAATGATCTTTACTGTATCAAATTAGTATATTATAATGTAAGATAGATAGATTGATAGATAATAGAAGATAGACAGACAGACAGACAGACAGACAGACGACAGACAGACAGATAATGTGTTAAAAAAGGATACAAAATGTTGAACAATTCTGAACGAAACTTGTGGAAAGAAGAGGAATATGGACCAAGCTCGAAGTTTGTCGCGAGGGCCTGTCGCGTTGCAACAAATAAAATGGATTGAAACGCCTGCTACACACATCAAAGGCTTGTAATTCACTGTATTAACTGTTTACCCTCAAAATCAAGTAGGAATAAGTTTTAGTTCGTGTATAACTCGGCAGACCTGGGCAACCACCAATATGCAGACTAAGGCTCAAAAATGAATCACGGTCGTCATGAAATGGCGATTAAAAAAAAAAAAAACAATTACTTTTAACGCTACAGAACACGGACGTTATCGAGTCATCAAATTTCTTCACCGCAAACGCTCTCAACGAAGTGCAAAGTGTCTGAAAGTGAAAAGCCCCCCGATTTCTAAATTTTTAACAAATTAGTTTTTTGCTGTTTGTCCTTAAGAAAAACAACAAATTTGCGACAACCAATATCTTCTTCTACACTTGCTGCTGAAGAAGATAGGCCAGTGACAGCAGTAAAAAGTGAAAGAAAAAAATGTTAAAAACTGACCGAAAAAAAAAAGAAGTTATAAAATGGTACAGAAGAAGGTGCCCCGAAGATACCCTTCTTATCTTTTTTTCCTTGTGTAATTGTGTTGAAGTTGAACAGAACAGAAAAGAAAAGAAAAAAGTCGCCACGGCAGACTCTGTTCGTAGGAGAGCTAGAAAGAGAAATCAACGGTCTAGAAATCTGTAAAGTTTAAAGGGGAAAAAATCACGGTAAAAGAACCGGAAAACGTGTTTCATGTCTTCAACCTGTTCTAAACTGGGACTGTGTGCTCAGAAAGACAGATCAGCCCTGCGTTTGAGGTTCATTCTCTTCATGCCAAACAAAAACTCATTTTCATATCAAAGTAAGTGGGACAAATTAAGGACTTAACAAATGTAGATTGCTCTCGTCATGCGTTTTTGTGTTTTATAATTGAATTAATTGCCTGTTTCACAGATGGTTAATAAGACAAGAAAAAGGCATTAAACTCAACTTAAAAGATTTAAAATAAAAATTAAAACATTCAACAAACTGTGCGGCTACCTTGACCTTCTACAATGACTCTAAAGCAATGAATTGTGTGCACAGTGGCACAGTTAACGGACAGCACTATAGTAATGGACAGCTTAAGTTGTAAAATTTAAACATGTAATTATTGTTCATAGATGGACATGGCATTTGAATGCGCAGATAAAGCTGTTGATAAGTGCTTGCTTTTTCACGTTCAACACGGCCCAACTTTTATATTCCCAAAGATTTTCTCTTAATGCAGTTCATTTTCACTAACAGAATAAAATCACGATACGAAAAAAAAAAAAAAGTGGCCTTATCAACCTAAACGTACCCATTGAATCTATACCCTGTCTCTCTCCACGAAATCCGCGCACATTGCTTTCGTTTCCTCTATAAAGGAGGGGGCCGGAGGAAGAGTGTACGTGTGAGAAGGAGGGTGGGGGTAGAGAAAGAAAACGTGTGTGTGTGTGTGTGTGTGTGTGTGTGTGTGTGTGTGTGTGTGTGTCTGTGAGAGAGAGAGGGCATGTGTGTTTCTGTGTGTTCGCACGCGCTTCTGTGTGTGTGTGTGTGTGTGTGTGTGTGTGTGCGTGCGTGCGTGCGTGCGTGCGTGCGTGCGTGCGTGCGTGCGTGCGTGCGTGCGTGCGTGCGTGTATGAGGAAGAGAGAGAGAGAGAGAGAGAGAGAGAGAGAGAGAGAGAGAGAGAGAGAGAGAGAGAGAGAGAGAATGACAGAGACAGAGAATGACAGAGACAGAGACGGAGAAGAAAGAGTGTTTCATGCATGTGTTTGGTGTGGCGGCGCCAGCGTGTATGTGTGTGAGTGTGTGTGTGTGTGTGTGTGTGTGTGTGTGTGTGTGTGTGTTGTGTGTGTGTGTGTGTGTGTGTGTGTGTGTGCACTATTGTTTTTTTTTTCCTTCAGAATATGCTTTGATTTTTCACGTGAATAAGTAATTTATTATTTGTCTTCTGTGACCAATGAAATGGTAAACAGGCAAAAAGCGTAAGAATTAACGAAACTATTCGATGAAGCAAATAATGGACGTGCGCTTTTTTTCAATCATCGTTTACTGGTTTATTTTTAAGACAAAGAAATCTCGCACTGCGTAAATCAGAAGTGAAATGCACATGTTGCATATACTGCACTGTACTGTACACTGTACTGAATTACTGTACACGAAGACCTTTAAACAGGTACACACATAAAGGAGAGTCATATGCAGCATTAACGATGCTACGATTGGTGGAAGAATGTTATTAGACCTCCACACTGCTTGAATCAAAGGTATTGGCCACGTTTCATTGTTGTCTTCCAATAAGAACTAAGAAAACACCGAAACGATTACATCCCCCTCCCGCTATCCCAGTTCATGGCAGCGAAGTGGAGCACTGACAATAAAAGAGTGAAGACTGGAATAACACAATTATTGCTTGTCCCTAAGTTGTTCCAACTCAAAGATTGAAGATTTAAGATGTCATACCGTAACAGGATGGCCATCGAATGGTGAGATACTTTCGGATGCAGTATACAAGACAGCAGGGGACATGGGTAGTCAACCTAATTGAAAATCAATGATCAAATAAAATCCCGCTGTAAACACAACTAGATTTTAACAAAGCTGTACTTATGTATAAAGTACATAATTATCTGGCCCCAACAATACCTCAGAGATTTACTTACTAAGGCCTCATGTCGATATGGGTCTAATAATTATATTCTACCACGTATTCGGATCGACCTGTTCAAAACTAGTTTTGCATTTTTAGGTCCATCCGTTTGGAACTCTCTTTCCTTAACCTAAAATTGTGCTGTTCACTGCACACGTTCAAAAAAGACCTTCGAAAATATTTCACACACTCTTTGATGTAGATTACACTGACCCATAGAAGCATTTTACAGCCATCAGTTACATCATCAGCAATTACAGATTCTGTACGTTGTTGCCGCAATACTGATGTCAATAAATGATACCACTAACTATCCTTACTCAGTGAGGAACATTGGTTCTCTTAGAATACACCGTAATTTATTTTATGCCAATGCCATCACCATCATCATCATCATCGTCTAGTGGCGCCCTCAAGCAACAATCACACATAGCAAACATCGGCATATTGTCACCATTTATGTAACATCCTTTTTCTTCTTTTCCCAACTGCTGCTCCACACTGCCCCCCCCCCATCCTCCCCTGCCCCAGGCACCCCCCCCCCCCCCCCCGACTAATTTTGTTGTTGTTGTCTGCATCCTATGGTTGCGTATACATGTATGCTAACGTGTGTGTGTGTGTGTGTGTGAATCATGTACGCCATAATCCTGTGTGCCTGAATTGTTTTTCTCCGCTTTTTCATTTTCTTTTTTTTTTCCTTGGATTTTCTTGTCTTTAAATCTTTTTGCATGATTTAGCTTAGCAAGGGCAGATTGGAAGAATAAAGCTCTGTCTAAAAATTCCATCCTTGATCGAATAAAAGTTTTATGAGTTCTGAGTTCTCTCTCTCTCTCTCTCTCTCTCTCTCTCTCTCTCTCTCTCTCTCTCTCTCTGTCTGTCTGTCTGTCTGTCTCTCTGTCTCTGTCTCTGTCTCTCTCTCTCTTCTCTCTTCTCTCTCTCTCTCTCTCTCTCTCTCTCTCTCTCTCCTTTTAATGTCTTAATGTCGTTGTGTTGCAATAGTGTCATGAAAATAGCAATATTCTAATGCGAGAACTTTCCGATGACAGTACACAACATATGAATACTTTTTTGTTTGTCTGGTTGTGTTTATGGTAATGTGGATCAGTAGTTTATAATACACACAACCTTCATTAAGGGCCGATGCCTTCTATGAATAAAGAATTATGATTGTCATTGTCTCTCTGTCTCTGCCCCCCCCCCCCCGCCCCATCTCTTTCTCTCTCTCTCTCTCTCTCTATCTCTCTCTCTCTCTGGAACACACACACACACACACACACACACACACACACCACACACACACACACACACACACACAAACACACACACACACACAACACACACACACACACACACACCACAACACACACACACACACACACACACACAGACAGAGAGACACAGAGAGAGAGAGAGAGAGAGAGAGAGAGAGAGAGAGAGAAGGAGAGAGAGAGGGGAGAGAGAGAGAGAGAGAGAGAGGTTTGACCACTGCCTTTGTTGGTATACAGGGAGTGTCCGCAGGCGTTTCAGCCTGCGTACGCAGAAGAAGAAGGCGAAGAAGGAGAAGACCACTGACAACCTTGGATGTGTGAAAACTGGGTCCGGTGACCATAAAAAAAACGATTCGTTGAAATTGATTCTGGATGAGAATTTCGTACCTATTAGCCTAAGGAGATTACTTCGTTTCTCATGTAGAAATGTTTATTTGAACAGAACTCGCAGCTATGGCAGGGGGAGAAATTCATCTTCACTGGGCGGACTACGTGGTGGACTGTCGTGTGCCTGGTGGTGGCCCTTGGTATTGGAGTGTTCTTCGCTCTGTTCAGAGGGGGGCAGAACACCAAGGTTTGTCTCTTTGAAGGAGAGAGAGAGAGAAAGAGAGAGAGAGAGAGAGAGGAGAGAGAGAGAGAGAGAAGAGAGAGAGAGAGAGAGAGAGAGAGAGAGAGAGAGAGAGCAGTTACTAAACCAAACAGTAGAAGTGAACAAAACAAGGACTTCCACTGAAAAAAAAAAGTGAACAATTACAATCTACATGTTACAGGCATACGTCAAGGTAAATGACTGTGCTATTGACACGAACATCGAAGGCGTTCCAATTTCCCAAAATCTAAGAATGTTCTATACATGGAGCTGATAATCAGAACTGTTAAAGAACCAATGATCGGAAATAAATCAGGGTATCGACAAATCTCTGTCTTAAACACACACACACACACACACACACACACACACTCACACACACACGCGCGCGCGCGCGCGCGCGTACGCACGCACGCACCCACCACCCACCCACCCACCCACCACACACCAGCACGCACGCAGGCACTCACACATCTAGCCATCCACACATTCACACACACACACACCACACACACACACACACACACACACACACACACACACACACACACCACACACACACCACCACCACCACCACCACACACACACACACACACACACACACACACACACACACTACCGCGCGCGCGCGCACGCACACACACACACACACAACCACCCCCCCCCCCCACACACACACACACACACACACACAGAGCGCCAAACAAGTACGTCTTTCCAAGAAAGAAACCCGTGGTTGTGTTGGAACTACCGTGCGAACAATCCTCCCTAGTAGTATGGCAGTGTTGATGGCGTATTCAGAAACTGGAATCCAGTCCAAAGACAAAAAGAAAAGCATATGGAAACGGACGAACACTTGAAACTGCTGATGGAGAGAGAATCAGCCTCCAGCACCACACACCTCAAAGACCTATCTGTGCGCTCCAAACGGAACAGCATCACCACATCTTAGCCACCCGGTACCATTCCCTGTTCAAACCCAACTGCAAAATCTGTCCTCTTGATGAATCAGACACCATTCTACATCGCCTCAAAGGTTTGTTCACAATGAAACGTAGGTAAGGAAAATCATACACGAGGCAGGGATCAGTGAACAGTAAATAAAAAAACAAGTAGGACAACTCTTGGTCCCACGATGAACATTCACAAGCTCATAACTCGAGAGACGAATGCTGCTTTCAGCGCCCACAGAAATGATAACATAGAGCACAAGAAACAAACAAGGAAACAAGAAACAAACAAAGAGACACACTTGTTTGTTTCTTGTGCTGCGTGTTAATCATTTCTGCTGGGCGATTTGGTGTCGTAGGATCCTTCGTTTTGATTTATGAGCTTTCCATTGTTTCATCGTAGGAGCAAGATGTTACCCTACTTGTTTAGTATAACGTACGCTCTCCTGTCAGAGCCGCAACATTGTGTATGCTATTCACCGTGATATTATTATCGTTTGATAAGATCTATGTACGTGAGACTCCCCGCTCACTTGATGCCTTCAACGACCCAGACAAGTCGGTCTGCACTTCAACCATCCAATCATAACATGAATCATGTCTAAGTCCTGGTTCTGTGGCAGTCAAAGAGTGACAATTCTGAGCACACCATGCAGGGATCTTATGGCATCACAGCTCATACTTTATGATCAAATTAATATATTTTGTATTAGCTAAAATGTTGTGCGTCTATATGTTTCTCAGATCTTATATTAGGATCTGTTTCATATTGTCTATGTCATGATTATTATCAATATCTTAATTCTTCTTATTGTCATGATTATCATCATTATCGTTGTTAGTGGTAGTACTACAACTACAGATTTCTCAGAGCTTATCTTATCATCTTTCCCGTTATCATCCCATTACATCATTATCAATATTATTGTTGTTGTTGTCGGTGTTGTTGTAACTACTTTTTATTCTATTATTGTGATTATCATTATTTTCATTATTATTGTTATTGTTACTGTCATCATCATCATTATCATTATCATCATCATCATCATCATCATCATCATCATCATCATCATCATCATCACCGTCATCATCATTATCATCATCATCTATGTCTTCTGTTCTCCAACTTCTTCAGTTCCATTCCGTTGTTTTAGTTTTTCACCCCAATCGAAGAGATAAGTCCTTTGTTGACATCGTTTTGAATGTTATTTTGTCCGGACTGCAGAAGACTCAATAGGTCGAAACCGCGTTGTGTCTGTTTTGGAATCTGTTTGTTCCTTCGTTTGGCGACTGAAGTCATTCTGCTTTTGTTTTTATGTCCCAACACCAAAGTCATGTCTTCCCCAACTTCATCGATTCAAAGAAACGCTTACGACCATGTCTGGCATTGAAGCTTGTGGAGTCATGAGGGATTCCAAAGGAGACGACAACAAACAACATTATCCCTGCCATTGCGGCACTCTACATATACTCATGAACTAAAGTTGTTTGTTTGTTTTTGTTTTATTTCGTTCTGACTATATATTTGTGTGTACCCAAAGACCTCCGGGGGTCTGCCTGGATCGTCACGATACCAGTGGCAAACCGAGTAAGTTTTTTGTGTGTGTGTGTGTGTGCTCCTGTTCTGTTTCTGGCCGTGACCTTTCTAATAGGTCAGTGTAAATGGCTTTGACATCTGTGATGGAGTCTGCCTCTATTTTTGTGCCCGAGGTCTATTGTTTCTGATTTTGTTGACCGTGAAAAAAAAAGTCCGCTTTTCAAGCCAGTGCTGTCTGTTCTGAAATATTCAGCTTGTGTAAGTCCTTGGTGTTCAGTGTGGCAGAAGTTGGTGTATGTGCGTGCGTGCGCGCGCGCGCGCGTGTGTGTATGTACGGAGAGAGAGAGAGAGAGAGAGAGAGAGAGAGAGAGAGAGAGAGAGAGAGAGAGAGAAGAGAGAGGAGAGAGAGAGAGAGAGGCGGCAGACAAACGACAGAGCTAGTGCTTATAATCAGTCTATTCTATTAACATTCTCTCTGTACATCATCATCATTATGATCATCATTATAATTATCATTATTTTTATTGTCATTATTATTTTCATTATTATTATTGTTATTATTACTACCAGTATTAGTAATATCTTCATTATCACCATTATTGTTATTAACATTATGTGGCTAGTGGTCTATTCTATATATTTTGCTTCTTATCGATCACAAGTGGGAGATAATTCCTTTATGATGGGCGTAAACAATGCCAGCTGCTTTATTTTGGACTCTCTGAAGTTTATCAGACATGGATATGTTCGTGATAACATTCTATATATCATGAACAACATTGCCAGATCTGCTCCAATTATATCATTTGCCTTCTCTTAAGAAAGTCTTGTCTTAATCAGATGACTAATATCTGAAAACCACAAGAGCATAGTCACAGAACTTTGATATATGTACCGTTCAGATCTCTTGTCGTTGATATTCTTAATGAAAAAAATGTGTATTTTAAAGAATGCTGACAATGGAAATTTTGAAGCCGAAACGTAAACTCAGAACATCTTGACATCGCGGCCGATATCCTGAAATAAACCCGCCGTTCATGAGCATCGAATGACAACACTGAAGCTAACTTCTGTTCACGTGATCATCTTTCCAGGAAAAATACCTGTTGGGAGACCGGCAGATGCGTCTGGGCCCCGTGTGTCTGTCTCTGTTCGTGTCTTACCAGTCTGCCATCACTCTCATCGGATCCCCGGCTGACGTGTACAACACTGGCACCATGTTCTTCTTCATCTACTTGGGCTTCTGCCTGTCTGTCATTGTCGCCTACTTCACCATGGCACCGCTCCTCTACCCTCTACGCCTCACCAGTATCTACCACTACCTCCAGCTCAGGTTCAGGTCCTGCTTTGTTCAAACACTCATCGCCATCATCGGCATGCTGCAGACGGTACGTTCGTCTTGCTGTATGTTGTCTACAAATGATACCGACACGAAAACGCCTATGAAAAAATTAATCACAGTTTCATCCACTTGAATGCTGCTTGTATTGCCTGGAGAAGACCTAAGATGTCGAATCGCGTCGTGTTTGTCTTGTAATATTTGATATTTTTTGTCCCTTTCGTAAGTCGGAACAGTAATTTTTCTTTTAAGTTTGATTTAATTTCCGCCTGCAGTCATCTCACTTTGAAATGAAATATTCTATTGATTTGACAGTTCGATATCAGTGCCCTGTCAGATAAACAAGGATGCTTGCCGCGATGCATTTCAGGGGAGACAATATACAGAGTTGTTCTGTGTGCCCTGTGTTAGCCTTTCAGTTAGGCGTTTTGGTGTACTAAACAGCATTCGTCTGGAGTTATGGGCGCGTTATTACTTCATCATGGAGCAAGAGTTACCTTACTTGTAATTTACCTTTTGATATTCCCTACTTCATTTTAAAATATCCAGCATACGGAGATTTCCGTGTACTTTGTGCATTTAGCGCACGTAAGATATCCCATGACATCAAGGAAGAAGTTCATGTTAAAACTTTGTTGCCTGGGAGCCATATCAGGGCGGTAAAAATAGAATGGAATAAAAAAGAAAAAGTGGTGGCGCTGTGCAAAGGAGACATGCTTCTGTCAGCAGAGCTGCCCAGATGATAAACAGAAAAGTGCTGTGATAAACAGATTATGCAATGCAAGATGATGTTGCCAGGGTCGTTACAAACGTAAAAGTCATGGCTATCGTTGTTTCTCATTCTATATCCCGCAGCCTTGGAACTCTCTAACATCGCAGATTAGACACTCTTGCTTTCTTGCTGCCTTCAGACTCCAAACTCAAAACCTTCCTAGTCCATAAGTAATTAATTGTTAGACCCCCCACCCCCGCCATGTGATTGATATTTGATGTGTGTGGTGTGTGTGTGTGTGTGTGTGTGTGTGTGTGTGTGTGTGTGTGTGTGTGTGTTTAGGTGTTTGTATAAAATTTATTGATGTGAAATGTTTGTACATATGTTGTTCTTTGTCAGCGCCTAGAACCTTTGGCAAGGTGCTTTATAAATGCTATGCTATGTTGTTATTACTATTACCATTATCATTCTTCTTCTTCTTCTTCTCGTCATTATTATTATTATCATCATCATTATTGTTGTTGTTGTTGTTGTTAATGCTTTTCGTATAGTTCACTTTCAAGACATACGCAAGTAATATTTCGCACTCAGGTGGGTCTTTTGCGTCAAACGAATGCTGTCTTTACCAGCCGTTGTTATAATAAACGTACACACACACGTACGCGCGCGCGCACACACACACACACACACACACACACACACACACACACACACACACACACACACACACACGCACAGGCACAGGCACATACACACACACACCACGAACACGCAACACACGCACACACACACACACACACACACACACACACACACACACACACACACACGCACACGCACACGCGCCACACACACATACACACACACACACACACACACACACACACACACACACACACACACACACACACACACACACACACACAACTTCTAAAGGCATGGATCACTGAGACTAATAGTGTCAAATCCGGTCCGTACTGAGGCAAGAGTATTTCTTTTCAAAACAATCATTGGAACAAAGTACCTTGTGTTGTTTGTCTCCGCAAGAGCAGAGTTGGATGCCGTATACCTTTCACACATTGTGTAGCTATTCACCACTCTTCCATAACTTTTATTTTCGTTAATATAAAACCACGGTTTGCAGACCAGTCTCGATCAAAATCAGTTTTTCATCAGTGTCCTCCCAAATATCGGTGTGTGACAACACGTTATCACTGAATGCACTTCGTTCAACCTCAACTGTCGTGACAAGGACTGCATAGCAATGTGACGTATTTGTTAAAGCAACTTACATTCCTGTATTTGTGTAATGAGTCGGCCGAATGTTCTCGAGCATTTAGGCAAATTAAGGGTAGTTGCTGTTGTTGAGAGCACGTTCCTTGGTCTTCAAGTGTGCGAATTCAGCATCACCAGGGGGGATACCCCGAGTCGTATACTGAAGGAGGGAGAGTACCGGGAAGTGTTTCGCATGTCCGAGGATAGTGACGAGGAGTTGCCGACTTGCCGGTCCTGGTACAGAGTGTCCAGTCCGACACTGGCTGGCTATTCACTGGGCTCTCCAGTGGGCCGGACAGAAAGGCAATCGTGTCAGGTGACCGTCACGGGTAGGTGACCGTCAGCCTGCAGCAGAGTACAGCGACCATTCAGTCGTCCTTGTTCTGAGGAATGAAGGAAGGCTGCGGCCTATCGAGTGGTTTGCGCCTTGTTGTCTATAGAGGTAGTAAATACTTGAAGCATCAGTCATGGCTGGAAGAGAGGTCCAGGCTGTTAGTTCAATGGGTAGCTTGGGGAATCGAACATGATTTGAATAGGAGGTTATGCATTAGCCACTGGGTGTCCAAGTCTTTGTTGGCGCTAGCAGCTGTGGTGTGTGTGTATGTGTAGGCGACTAGTGATTCCATTGGTGGAATAAAAATAACTTGGGATTTATTGGTACAAATCGTGTGATGTGTGTGTGCCAGTGATTCCATTGGTTGAGCCAGTTAAACTCGGGTTCTCTCTTTCTTGAGAACGAATATAAGGTGCTTGGAAAACCAGGAAGTGTGTGACTCACTTAAGGAAAGTGAACTCGCCCGTCTTGCTGAGGGCTCAAGAAAAATACAGCGTGAAGCAGAGGTTACTGTCGCCTCGTTGTCTCCTGGGTGGGGACGTAAGACAGTGGAGGTTGCTGTAGCCTCGGAGCCGACGACGAGAAGAATTGTCTCCCGTGTGGGTACGGTCGACAGCAAGACGTGTCAGCCTGTTGGGGCCTAGACAGGGAGCTGCCAGACAACGGTGGGTGTTTGCAGCCAGAGGAGACCTGTGGGAGAGGCCGACAGGAGCCCTTTTCCGTGGAGAGGGCGAAGTAACGGTGGAGTCCGGGAGACTTGGTGTGAGGGTGCGACTCAAGCTACGTTGCCAGTGTCCCCCAACTGGGATTTGGCCAATCGGGAGGACACAACAGTGTGGCAGCTTCAGCTCGTGGTCGTACAGTGGATGAGTAGAAACTGACGATCAGCCAAGGAATGCTGGCAAGTTATGGACGTTTATTTGCTCTTAAGGTTATAAGTGTGCAAACGAATAGTGGAATATTGTCTTTCCTGGCTAAGTAAGAATAACTGAAGAACAGGGGATGCGATTTATGAAATTGTCTGTATGCTGTTTACATTGTTGTATGATACAGATAGTTGTGTTGTGTATGAGGGGTGGGGGGCTCGGAGTCAAGTTGAATAAAGTTGATTATTTTTCAATGAAATGTTATTGGTTTTCCCGTCACCTTTGTGCGGGCCCGATGTGAGTGACAGAGTGCGTGTGCCTATGCGAGAGCGCATTTTGGTTGTGAAAGCGTAAATACTTCTGTCTATAACCCCCTGCATCCTGAATATGAAAATCATATTTTAATAACGAGGGGGAGCGTCGGAGACCCTCACAAATTGGGGGCTCGTCCGGGATGAACATAAATGAGCCATAAGTGATTTTGATTCTGGGTTTTGTTCAATTGCAAGGGATTTGAAATTTGTCGTAATCGTGAAAACCTAGATTTTTTTTTTTCTACCTGGAAAGACGTTAGTCATGTGTTGATTGTTTGATCTTTTTTTTTCATGACTGGGCCTTGTATTTGAACTTGCTTGATTTGGTTGCTTTTGAGGTTGATTGTGTGTAGCACAAACTATTTTGATCGCTTATTTACAAGTGATCGTGTGGATATCTCGCTTGTTACTGTGGTTGTATTAACTAGCTGATCGAGGGTTAGATAGCTTCAAAATGTCGACTGAAGAGGGTGCTGAGACAATGGGTCCGCTGAAAAAGATGGACCTCATAGAAGAAGGAAAAGCTTTAGGACTAAAGGTCCGGAACTGAAGGCATATGTAGATGAGAACTGGCCCGTGTAATCGAGGCTCAGAAAATACAAAGGGAGCGGGAAGAACAGAGAGAAAAGAAAAAAGGTGAAAAAAGAGGAGAGAGAAAGAGAAAGGGAACGGGAAAAAAGAGGAGAGAGAAAGGGAACGGGAAAAAGAGGAGAGAGAAAGAGAACGGGAAAAAGAGGAGAGAGAAAGAGAACGGGAAAAAGAGGAGAGAGAACGGAAAGGAGGAGAAGAACGGGAAAGAGAGGAGAGAGAAAGAGAACGGGAAAGAGAGGAGAGAGAAAGAGAACGGGAAAGAGAAGAGAGAGAAAGAGAGAAGATAAGGCAGTTTGAGTTAGAAAAATTAAAATTGAGAAAGAACGGGACGTGGACGCAAAACCTCAAGTGAACTTTGCACCACATGTCAGTCCCTTGATCAATATGCCAAGGTTCGATGATAATCCGGACCATTTAGAGGATTTCATTTCGCAATTTGAAAGGATTGCCAAAGATCAGGGCTTACCCGAAGAACGGTGGGCGACAAATTTGTCTGCGCTGCTGAACACCCAAAGCTAGGGATGCTTTTTTCTGCTTACCACCGGAAAAAACAGACAGATTATGAGTCGGTGCGCGATGCTTTGTTTCAGAGGTACCAGGTAACCGCCGATAGATATAGGAAATTGTTCAGAGAAACCGTTCGTGAATCAGGTGAGACGCACGTACAGTTCCTTATATCGGCTTAGGGCTCTCTTTGACAAATGGATAAGGTTAGGAAACATCGAACAAACTTTGAGTCTTTGAGGAGGAGATCGTTAAGGAGCAAATTCTCCTCCACTTGTCGGGAGGATCTCACAGTATTCTTGGCGGAAAGAGAATTAGGAAGTTTAGAGGAGTTAGTGAAAGTTGCAGACAGGTATGAATCTGCCCATGATCAGCGTATTGGGATGAAGGGATCGAACCAGTCGACCCGTAATGCCCAGACCACACAGTCAGGGAGTGATTCGCCGACTCCCTACAAACAGGAGGCGAGACCACAGTTAGAAGCGGATTTTAAGTCCCGTGGCAACAGTGGGACTCAAGAGAATGTTAGAGTGAAACGCACATGTTTTAAGTGTGGGCGAGAGGGTCATATCGCCAAGGAATGTAGCGGAGTGCGAATACACTCAGTTGTTGCCGTTGATACAATTCAACAGCAAGGCAGAGTACCGCCACCAACTACTAGGGCAGTAGTAAACGGGAAGCCGGTGACCTGCTTATTAGATACAGGACTGACTCTAGCGCGCAATGGTAGAGCCCCGGTTTTGTGAGAGAGACAGACTATACCGGGGAAACCACCTGCGTGCGATATGCAGATGGAAGAATTAATCGGCTACCTTTGGCCCGTGTCAAAGTAGAGTCAGAGTTTGTCAAAGTACTCTCACTGCAGCAGTGCAAAACAATCTTCCCTATCCAGCTTTGTTAGGGGGTAGGTATATCACCCCGAAGCCTAGCCAGGCTGCCAGTCAAGTGGGAAAGCAAGGGCAGTGAAGGGTAGGAAAGTAAACAGAACACAGGTGGAGTGTACAGGCGCCGCTAGCAGTGAGCTAGTGTAGGCCATGAGATGGCCATGGTGGTGGTGCAGTGGACCATGAAATAGGTCGTAGTGGCGGTGCCGTAGGCCATGAAGGTGGCCGTGGTGGTGGTGCAGTGGACCATGAAATACGTCATAGTAGCGGTGCCGTAGGCCATAGGAGGTGGCCGTAGTGGCAGTGCCGTAGGCCATGGTGGCCATAGTGGTGGTTCAAAAAGTTGTTGGCGTTGCCATGGTAGTCCAGAAATGTAGGAGCCACGGTGGCGGACCTCAGGGTCGGGCCAACATGGACCACAGAGAAACTGGAACCAGCAGCTGGTTGGGACCAGGGAGGCAGTCATAACGCATGGCAAGACGGTCAAGGAGACCAGCTATCGTTAGGAAATGCCAAGAATAGTCAGCTCACAGGAGCAGACGAGCCAGTGTTGGAAAAAGGAGACGAAAATAAGGTTCATCAAGTAATGGGTATAGGCCATGAGCGGGATTCGAACCAAGGAATTTCCTCAGAGAGAAGGAAAATCGGTTCGGATAAGATGAGTGAGGGATCATCTCATAACATTTTTGAAAAGGGGAGATGATCGTCGTCGCAGTGAATGGGTGCGACAGGCTAAAAGAGATCGCGCAGATTTTCACGCGCTCCTTTAAGGACTAAAATGTGTGAAAGGTGCGCTGACTCTCTTGTAAAGCCTGGAATGCGCAAACTATCTGCTCCAGGTACTATTGGCGAGCCACAAACGGCGGTCAAGATTGAGAGGGGCAGGAGTAAGGTCAAGGGTTGGAGTAATGCCTCCTGGGTGTTGCTGTTGTAGTGTGAACAACAGAAGCAGGACAATGGTAGGAGCAATGCCTACGGGCTGCTGTGATTGTGGTGGTGGGTGTGAGCAGTCATCTGTTACGGACAGCTACTGTGTAAATAATGTAGCTGGCCAGCTGTGTTATTGATTTTGATTGCCCAGTATAGGGCGGGGTTGAGCCTATGTTCATGTGTTATTTTTCATTTTTTGATATATGTTTACCTGTATGCGTTTTGTTCATTGCCCATTATGGGCGGGGTTGAGTGCATGCTCACGTGTTATGATTTATGATTTTTCTCGTATGATATCAGTTTGCTTATGTTGTCCTGGTTCCTTATGTTGTGAAATCAGGATAAATGTTTGATTTGCATATTGTGTGTGAGACCGTGTGAGCAGTTTGTGGCCACACGCCTGAATTTGATTTTGATGTTAAGTAGGCTGGGCCACACACCTGAATTTAAATCTTGTGTTGATCATGGTTGTGCTGTATTAGAAGTGAAGGGAATGATTAATTAACATGTATGGACATGCTGATAGCTAACGTTATAGAGAGAGTTCTTGATTATATGTGAGCCAGTTTATGACTGAGTGATTCAATGGACTATCTGACTGATTTATTGTTTTTAATTGGGTACATTATCCATGTTAGAGATGTTGATGGAAGTGATGTTTTAAAGCATAGAGGTAGTACTGTTATATCGACCCATGCAACTGAGTTTGTTTTATCCAATTGGAGAACATTCGTCCTGGAGAAAATGTTGATTGGAACAACATTCTTAGGTACGGGGGTGTAATGAGTCGGCCGAATGTTCTCGAGCATTTAGGCAAATTAAGGGTAGTTGCTGTTGTTGAGAGCACGTTCCTTGGGTCTTCAAGTGTGCGAATTCAGGCATCACCAGGGGGGGATACCCCGAGTCGTATACTGAAGGAGGAGAGTACCGGGAAGTGTTTCGCATGTCCGAGGGATAGTGACGAGGAGTTGCCGACTTGCCGGTCCTGGGTACAGGAGTGTCCAGTCCGACCACTGGCTGGCTATTCACTGGGCTCTCCAGTGGGCCGGACAGAAAGGCAATCGTGTCAGTGACCGTCACGGGTAGGTGACCGTCAGCCTGCAGGCAGAGTACAGCGACCATTCAGTCGTCCTTGTTCTGAGGAATGAATGGAAGGCTGCGGCCTATCGAGTGGTTTGCGCCTTGTTGTCTATAGAGGTAGTAAATACTTGAAGCATCAGTCATGGCTGGAAGAGAGGTCCAGGCTGTTAGTTCAATGGGTAGCTTGGGGGAATCGAACATGAGTTTGAATAGGAGGTTATGCATTAGCCACTGGGTGTCCAAGTCTTTGTTGGCGCTAGCAGCTGTGGTGTGTGTGTATGTGTAGGCGACTAGTGATTCCATTGGTGGAATAAAAATAACTTGGGGATTTATTGGTACAAATCGTGTGATGTGTGTGTGCCAGTGATTCCATTGGTTGAGCCAGTTAAACTCGGGTTCTCTCTTTCTTTGAGAACGAATATAAGGTGCTTGGAAAACCAGGAAGTGTGTGACTCACTTAAGGGAAAGTGAACTCGCCCGTCTTGCTGAGGGCTCAAGAAAATACAGCGTGAAGCAGAGGTTAGCTGTCGCCTCGTTGTCTCCTGGTGGGGACGTAAGACAGTGGAGGTTGCTGTAGCCTCGGAGCCGACGACGAGAAGAATTGTCTCCCGTGTGGGGACGGTCGACAACAAGACGTGTCAGCCTGTTGGGGCCTAGACAGGGAGCTGCCAGACAACGGTGGGGTGTTTGCAGCCAGAGGAGACCTGTGGGAGAGGCCGACAGGACCCTTTCCGTGGAGAGGGCGAAGTACGGTGGAGTCCGGGAGACTTGGTGTGAGGGTGCGACTCAAGCTACGTTGCCAGTGTCCTCCAACTGGGATTTGGCCAATCGGAGGACACAACATGTGGCAGCTTCAGCTCGTGGTCGTACAGTGGATGAGGAGAAACTGACGATCAACCAAGGAATGCTGGCAAGTTATGGACGTTTATTTGCTCTTAAGGTTATAAGTGTGCAAACAGAATAGTGGAATATTGTCTTTCCTGGCTAAGTAAGATAACTGAAGAACAGGGATGCGATTTATGAAATTGTCTGTATGCTGTTTACATTGTTGTATGATACAGATAGTTGTGTTGTGTAGTGACGGGTGGGGGCTCGGAGTCAAGTTGAATAAAAGTTGATTATTTTCAATGAAATGTTATTGGTTTCCCGTCACCTTTGTGCGGCCCGATGTGAGTGACAGAGTGCGTGTGCCTATGCGAGAGCGCATTTTGGTTGTGAAAGCGTAAATACTTCTGTCTATAACCCCCTGCATCCCTGAATATGAAAATCATATTTTAATAACGAGGGGGAGCGTCGGAGACCCGTCACAATTTGGTTCCACGTTTACATCTAGTTTCCTATCCAGCTTATACCACCTAAACTCTTTGAAAATGTACTGTGGTTTGGTTTTACATTTGATGTGTCCTCAGCTGCATATATTTTTGTCGTCCATTTTTAAGGTTTGTTATGGAATTTAGAAAAAAAAAAGTAGTCCTAGATCCTCTTAATCAAGTACGTTAGACTCGTCGATGGAATGGAAACTGCGAATCGAGACGGAAGCAGCGTACGTTATTCAAGAGAGAGAGAGAGAGAGAGAGAGAGAGAGAGGGGGGCCAGAGACAGACACAGAGACAGAGACATACAGACAGAGAGAGAGAGAGAGAGAGAGGAGGGGGGGGGGGGAGAGGGAAAGAGAGACAGAGAGAGAGAGAGAGAGAGACAGGGAGAACAGACAGACAGAAACGCAGAGAGAGAGAGACAGAGAGAGAGAGAGAGAGAGAGAGAGAGAGAGAGAGAGAGAGAGAGAGAGAGAGAGAGAGAGACACAGGGAGAGACAAAGACAGAAACGCAGGAGAGAGAGAGAGAGAGAGAGAGAGAGAGAAGAGAGAGAGAGAGAGAGAGGAGAGAGAGAGACGCACGCACGCACGCACGCACGCACGCACACACACACACACACACACACACACACACACGCACACGCACACGCACACAGAGAGAGAGAGAGAGAGAGAGAGAGAGAGAGAGAGAGAGAGAGAGAGAGAGAGAGAGAGAGAGCACAATGGCAATCACGCTACAGGTTAGCATCAGTAGTAATTTAATATGCTTTAAAACATCATGTTGCGCTGCGTCAAACAAGCACTGGGCAATTCCGGGATTCCCGCTCCCAGTTCCTCTGCACGCAGACAACAGACCCCTAAACCAAGAATTTATTGATAAAAACAAAACAAAACAAAACAAAACAAAAAAAAAACAAAAAAAACAAAAAACATTTTATTCCACAGACACACTCATTTTGGCTGACATAAGTGAGCAATGGAGAAAATGGACGCAACATAATGAGATGAAAATTTCGATTGAAAAAAAGGAGATGGCGACAGAGTTTAGAAGTAAAACCAAACACAAAGCATACAACAAACAAATAAGCAAACAAACAAATAAAAAGGGGGAGGAATTGATGTTTGGAAATTCTCTTCTGTTCTCGCTTCAAAGCAAAATATGATTCATGTTCTCTAGTGCCTGTCGTTCTAAACTGAACGTCAGTGATTGAAGTACCTTTCCTTAATTTCAAGTCACGCACAAGACATTAGAAGAACTTGACAATATGATCATTCCCGTGTATTAACTGCGATTTGATCATTTGGAAAATTTGACAATATGATCATTCCTATGTATTAACTGTGATTTGACCATTTGGGAAATTGGACGATATGATCATCCCCCTTTTTTAACTGCGATTTGATCATTTGGGAAATTTGACAATATGATCATTCCCTTGTATTAACTACGATTTGATCATTTTGGAAATTGGACGATATGGTCATTCCTGTGTATTATTTGTGATTTGATCGTTTGGGAAATTTGACGATATGATCATTCCTGTGTATTATTTGTGATTTGATCGTTTGGGAAATTTGACGATATGATCATTCCTGTGTATTAACTGTGATGTGATCATTTGGAGAACTTGACAATATGGTTGTTCCTGCGATTTGAGTTTCCCAAATCCCGATCCTTTCAACCTTGAAAGATATATGTATTTGAACAAACAATAAAATTGTCTTAATACCATGTAGTCGTGATCATGCTCCCATGATGAAATAAGTTACATATCCATAACTCCATAAGAATGCTGCTTACACCACATCGCCCCAGCAAAACTGCCAACAGACAGCATGCGGAACGAACAAGGAGACCCCCCTCCCCTAAAGAAGAATGTTCCAAGATGGCCTACATGCACTATATCGGACACATGTACACAGGAAGAATTGGAGAAATAAACAAACACAAATTAACATTTGTTCAAAACTGATGCACCTTGTTGAAGTCGAATATCGTCAAACAAACGCAGGGATGAACAGTCACAATACAGGGGTTATATTGTGCTAGCTTACACAAAGAGAGAGAGAGAGAGAAAGAAAAACATAGGCAGCGTAGTCAGCTGTTTTATTGACGGAGTCATCCAAATTTGATATAAACATGGCTAAGTTGTTTCCCTTTGTGTCAGGTGTTGGTTTATTTTCCCCTCAATTTTTTTTTTCTGTCTCACTTGAAGTCCGTGAACGGCTGAGAGCTTAACAACATAGATCTGACTATAATGAGTTGTTATCAACGCTGCTGTCTTGTGTGCACAGATTACCTACATGAGTGTCGCCTTGTTCTCCCAGCTCTGGTCATGGAAGCAGGTGAGTCATATTCAGGGGAAACAACTATGCAATCGTATGGTTAACGGACCAGCAAAAGGTAGTTGTTTTGATCTATTTTGAGCACATTAGACTTACTACTGGATTCCGGTCTCAAAGAAGCACTTCCACTAAACAAAAACAACAACAACAACGACGACGACGACGACGACGACAGCAAAAATAAAGAAAGAAAAAAAGTCAAAAAGAAAGAAAAAAAAGAAAGAAGAAACAACGAAAAAGGAAAGAAAGAAAGGAAGGAAAATGAAAACTGTCCTAGGACAGGTGGACTATTTTGCCCATGAAAAAGTTGTCTTAGGATTAAAGAAGATGGGTTATCAGTAACGGAAAACGTCAGAATTCTATAATTAGCCTTAATATTGAAAGGTATAACAGGGTTTTGAACACACACACTTTGATGTGTACACACAGACACACACACACACACACACACACACACACAACATGCCCGCGCGCGCTCGCGAGTAAACGAAAGCATTGTGTAACTGATAAACGTTCATCTTCCTTTGACCGTCATTTCATTTCAATGGGATCATCTCGAATGAAGATTGACACGTGCGGCAACAGAAATCAGATATTTGATAATCTGTATACACACCGATACAACTGTATTTATTCATTTATTTATCATTGTATATTTGTTTGTTCATTTGTTCATGTATGTATAATGAATGTATGCATGTATGTATATGTATGTATGTGTTTATTCCTTTTTTTTTTATTCACCTCTATTTATTTTTGATTTGTATGTGTGTCAATGTTTGCAGTCATTGGAATTCCTCTGTGGATGTCAGTGCTGCTTGTTGGCGTCATAGGGACGATCTACACTGCTATTGTGAGTAGTTCTGTCTTGACTTGCCAGCGATGTACCCTGTCTGTCTGTCTGTCTGTCTGTCTGTCTGTCTCACTCACTACTTTGGTCTCAGACTGTCTGTCTCCCTCCTTCCCCCCCCCTCCTCTCTCTCTCTCTCTCTCTATTTATATATATATATTTATATATATAATATATATTATATAGAGAGAGAGAGAGGAGAGAGAGAGAGAGAGAGAGAGAGAAGAGAGGAGATGTATATATATGTATCAAGGAGGAACAAAAGTGAACTTCATAAGGCTTAATTTCCCTACAAATATCAGGTGTCCCTGTGGCTCAGTGGTTAAAGCGCGAGTCATTAAGTAGAAATGAGCATGTCCAGAGGGTCGTGGGTTCGAATCCCAGCCATGGCTCGTCCCAAGATGGGGGGAAAAAAAAAGGGGGCAGCAGAGGGACATCCGGAGTCATGAACCGGGTGTGGCCCAACCCCCCTAGAGTGTCAGGAGATAAGGGCCGAAACACTTGCTTGAAGGGGGCTTCTCTTCTGAGGACTCTCTGCTTGCCACGCTCTCCACGAGTTTCTTTCTACTGATGCATGGGTAAACCATTGACTTCCGGGAATAGGCCGGAGGACGTCCGGGAAAGACCGGAGGACACTGTGGGCTGGCTCCCCACTTTGCCTTAAACATGTGGCTACTAAAAATAAAAGGAAAAGATCTCCCAGGATTCACCGAAAGGGGGAGAGAATGATGAATCCATCGGTGCTCAACCAATCACGACTGCAAATCCCAAACGGACTATGAACATGGACCAAATGGAATATCCATGTGTCTGTGGAAAGCGTTTTCGCTACCACCCGTGGCATGAAGATCCACAGGACAAAGATGGATGTGTGAAGACTCATCTGAATGAGCAGCAGCGCACTGCATCAGCAGATAAGACGTCGGAAGACCAACGCCAGGATTTAAACCACATTTGCCAAGGATCATCCACGCTGTTCGGATGAGGAATTTGCACAGAGGGCCAGGCCCCTGAAACTCAACCTGCCACGAGCAAACAAAACTGAAGATTGGGAGAAACTGGATGCAAAATCGTCCAAAGACTCGATGCATGATAGGGAAAAGCACCCTGGAACACAAACTAGCCACATATGGGGACATTGTTTTATGCCAAAAGTAGAGACGCCTAGGGAGTAAAAACCCAAAGAGGAAAACACCTCCAAAGAAATCCAGACGCCAAGAAAAGAAGGACAAGATCAGAGTCCAAAAGAACAACCTCAAGAGCAAATGAAGCCCGCACTGCCAGCTGAAAAACAAGGCTTGGAAAAAAACTGTGGGAAGACCTGAAAGAAAAAACACAGCGCCCCTCAGCAAAGCGGAATCTGCGAGGAAGAGGAAGAGCAAAAAGAAGAAGACACAAGAGCGCTTCTTCAGAGACCCCTTCCAGTTTGCCAGAACACTGTTTGAGCAGCCAAAATCTGGGACCCTAAGTGTGGACAAAGGAGTTCTTGAGCAGCATCTGAGGAAAACATACTCTGACTCACAGAGCAAAGCACCACTCGACATTAAAGGGTCTGGTTTGGCCAACCAACCCTGGGGAACAGTTCAATGGCAAGCCTCCAACTTTGGCGGAAATCAAGAAGGTGGTCGACAAAGCAGAGCCAATCATCACCAGGGCCAAACGGAATACCTTACCAGCTTTACCAAGAAATGCCCCAAAGGTGCGGGAGTGGCTCCACGGGCTGCTGCGATTGGCTTGGAGAAACCAGAAGATCAGCGGCCAGTGGATGACGGCAGATGGTGTGTACATCCCCAAAGAGCAAAACTAAAGTGACATCAGCCAGTTCAGGCCAATATCACTACTGAACGTCGAAGGGAAAATCTTCTTCTCTGTCATGGCAGCAAGGCTGACCAAGTACCTGTGGAAAACAAGTACTTGGATGTGTCAGTTCAGAAAGGTGGCATCCCAGGGGTGGCTGGCTGTGTAGAACACGCCACAATGATCTGGGACGCAATCCAAAAAGCAAAAACAGAAAAGAGAGACCTGGGACGTAGTGTGGCTTGATCTGGCAAACGCATATGGATCTGTGCCCCATGAGATGATACAGGGGCTCTTGAGATTACCATGTGCCAAAGAACATCCGCGACATGCTCAAGAAGTACTTCAATGGCTTCTCAATGCGGTTCTCAAACCCAAAGGGGTACACAACTGATTGGATCAACTTGGAAGTGGGCCATTGCAATGGGCTGTGCAATTTCCCCGATACTGTTCGTGCTGGCAATGGAACTCATCTTGAAAGCAGCAACAAACAACGCGAGACAAAAAGACCTTGGCGAATGGATACAAGATGCCTCCTCTCAAGGCCTTCATGGATGACACTACAGTGATTTCATCCAGAGAAGACGAGACACGTCATGTGCTGGAGAGGCTGGACGACATAGTTGCCTCATCCGAATGAAGTTCAAGCCAAGCAATCCGGAGTCTCTCACTGAGGAAAGGAAAGTGGCCGAATCTGTGGTCTTCAGTGTTGCCAACCAGGCCATTCCAACAGTCACAAAGAACCAGTCAAGAGCCTTGGAAGATGGGATGATGATACGCTGAAAGACACAAAGAGCAAAAGAAACCAAGCAGATGGCGGAAGAAGGCTTGGAGACCATTGACCAGTGTGGGCTCCCTGGCAAATACAAGGTCTGGTGTCTGCAGTTCATGCTGATACCAAAGCTCCTAAAGGCCTCTGATGAATACGACATTTGCACCAGCACAGTGGAGGCAATGGAAGCCAAAATCAACAAGTTCACAAGGAAATGGCTTGGTGTCCCACCCTGTCTGACTGACATCGCGCAGTACTGTCGCCAAGCAAAGCTCAAACTACCACTGAAATCCATCCTGGAGGAATACAAGAGGGGAAAATCAGACTTCAAAGCATGCTGGAGGACTCAGGAGACAAGGTTGGTAGAAAACAATCAAGCCCCATGAAGACAGGCAGAAATGGAAAGTTCAAGAGGGGATGGATTCTGCAAAAGAAAGTCTCAAGATTTAGAGAAATAACAGGACACACACAGACCAACAGACAAGGACTGGGGGGGGACCAAAAATGAATGGTGGTCAAAGGCCAAAGGAAAAGCCAAAAGAGACCATGATGATTCAGAGATGAGAAAAGAAGAAGACCAAAAAAGACTCCAAAAAGCAGTCCAGCAGAGCCAGCAAGGGCAATGGACAATGTGGGAGAATCACTCCAAAGAAGTCTAACTTGGAATGACATTTTTGGGACATGGCCCCTCTCAGGATCAGCTTCATTCTCAATCTGCATATGCTTTCTGCCCTCAAAAAGCAAACCTGGGAAGTGGGGGAAAAAAGACGATCCTGCATGCCCCTCTGCCATGAAAAACAAACAGTGGAGCATGTTCTAAGCTCATGTAAAGTAGCCCTGGCTCAAGGAAGGTACACATGGAGGCACAACCAAGTGCTCAAAGAGATTGTACAAGTAGTCTGGGCTAGTACCAACACCACAAAAGGGAGAATCAGGACTCCAAAAGCACCCGCAACATTCTTCACGGCAGGAGGCAGCAAATCATGGCCAAGAACAACAGTGCCACTCGAAACATGCAGGCAGAGTCTGCTGGATGGGGCAGATGACTGGGAGTGCACTGCAGACCTCCCAGAATGGAAGAGTCACCCAGAGATCATCAGCAAGAGTGGCATGAGACCAGACATAGTAGTCCACTCTAAGTCAACCAAGCAGCTGATCATGATCGAGCTCACGGTGCCATATGAGAACAGAATGGAGGCAGCTCAAATCTACAAGACTGAAAAGTATGCTGATCTGGCAAACAGCCTGAGGAGAGAAGGCTATCAGGTCAAAGTCCTCACTGCAGAAATTGGAGCTAGGGGATTTGTAGGAACGTCTGCATACAGCCTCATGAAACAGCTCTCTCAGTTCCAGGGAAGGAAAAAAACCAGAGCCCTGAAAGCAATGGCAGAAGCGGCAGAGAGGTGTTCAAGCTGGATCTGGTCAAGGAGGAACAAAAGTGAACTTCATAAGGCTTAATTTCCCTACAAATATCAGGTGTCCCTGTGGCTCAGTGGTTTAAAGCGCGAGTCATTAAGTAGAAAATGAGCATGTCCAGAGGGTCATGGGTTCGAATCCCAGCCATGGCTCGTCCCAAGATGGGGGGGGGGCGGGGGGGGGGGGGGGGGGGGGAGGAAAGGGGCAGCAGAGGGACATCCGGAGTCATGAACCGGGTGTGGCCCAACCCCCCTAGAGTGTCAGGAGATAAGGGCCGAAACACTTGCTTGAAGGGGGCTTCTCTTCTGAGGACTCTCTGCTGCCACGCTCTCCACGAGTTTCTTTCTACTATATATAAATGCGTGTGTCTCTGTGTCTGTCCTTCTTTGTCTATTTGTCCCTCTCTGTGTGGTGTGCATTTGTGCATTTTTGATACATTCTGTGTGTGCGTGAATGTGTCTGCCACACACACACACACACACACACACACACACACACACACACAGAGAAGAGAGAGAGAGAGAGAGAGAGAGAGAGAGAGAGAGAGATATGGGCAGAAATTATGGCAAAGTGTCATACTTGCATGTCACGTTAACTTATTATTTTCATGTGACTTGCAAATTCAAAGCGATTGATCTTGGACGACATTGTTTCAGAATCATGTCCTTCTGTAGATAGGGACGGCTAGATTACATGACATAATTATCTAGAAACCTTTCCCTCATCAGGACATACATCTCTTGAATGAATGTACTTTGCAATGACGTATGAGCTGTTGTAGGGTGTTTCACATTCTTTTCGTAGTTCTATTTGATTGTTGTTGCTGACTTTACACTGGACGAGTGTAAACAGACTTTACAAGTGTTAACAGTATTTACACTTGATAGGTATGATTCGACCAGTTAGAACGTTGGATTCCTAAGCTGAGGGGAGCTGGTCTGATCCCCGACAGAGTCTGTTGTGTGTAACACAGAGTTCTTCAGATCTATCGAGTTAACATATGCAAAACAGCTCGTGCTGGAACTGCCTCTATCTTAATGATAAAATTTGAAAAAGAAAACAAAGAGCACTAAACGTACTTTAAAGACTCTATAATCTATCTCACCGTTCGGCTGGTTATGGAAAGGTGAACATACCTAGCATGCAACGAGATATTTGACGCCTGATGTACCTTGACATCTTAAGGGAATGCCCTGTGCGTGTGCCTGCACCATGTGTCTTTCTTAATTTAGACACGAGCACAATCTACTCATACAGTTTTCCCCTTTAAATGTCTTCGAGGTCTTCCGTGTTAGCATGGTATAGAAAAGAGGCATAGCTTGAGAACTTTTTTTTTTCCTTTCTTTTTTCTTTCTTTTTATCTTTCAATTTTTATTCGTTCTCTCTAACCTCCATCATCCCACTTCCCCTATTTTTGATCTCTTTTTTCTCTGTCCTGACTCACACTCACCATGCAATGTCTATATGTTTCTTCAACGGATGGCCATTTGCTTGCTATAAAGTTGCTGTTTTGTCATTTGATACAGGGCGTGTGGGTTTATTCATGTTGCCCCCGACGTCAACACAGCGCCGGCTTCCAAGGTCGGTGCAGGACTGCTCCTGGCTGGTCAGTTGGGCAGTTCAGGAGGGTACTACTCTTGGTCCCACTGGCACCTCCGCGTGCATCTTTCTCCTGTTATGTGTTAGATAGTGTCACAACGGTCCTTTGATTACGACTTGTACAGCGCCAACACGCACTGTAGTTCATGTATATGAAGCAGCATACCAGTTGAGTGTAGAGATGATCCCACTCCATACTGACTGCTCTTAGTTCTTCTAACAGCAAGACTCCAGGACTCTATACTGATGCCAGAACTCCCCAGGAGATCAGAGACTAAACACACAACACGACAGTCATGTTTGTAATGCCACCTCTGTCCTGCAAACCCACCCAACAGCAGCAACTGAAACAGAAAGAAAACTTAAAGATTTGGGATCGGCCTAGCTGGTCTACAGCAGTTCACTATAATTATGCACAACAATCCAGGGAACATCATCACACGGCAACGTTCATGGCAACAAGGAGGCCAACAAGCCGGAAAAGAATCGAAGTTCCTATAAAAGGAACGGAATGCCACCTTAAGAAAGACCAAATCCACTGTGAAGAGGACACAGAGGATGAAATGACTTCAGCGACATCCCAACCACAACAGCAAAGATGGTCACAATGAACTCTCTAGGAAGACCAGATGATCGTCATGAACAGTCCTGACGCTTTTTAACCGAGTTTTACATTGTGGACTCTGATGCGCTCCTTCACGACGTTTCCCTAGTGACAAATGGAACACCTTCTTGCAACACTCTCTGATCCACCGGAACCCACAAACCCGTGCTATAGATACACTGCTGAGGTAAAAGAACTGATTGTAGCAGTAGAAAAGTTCCTACTAAATGCAAGCACTCAGCGAAGCTGTTAGAGTTACTGTGCGAGCCAATGGTGATGAAGAATAAAGTCTGCCTGGTACTTAATGATATGAGTGGCGGTTCCAGGAAGAAATCTTTTATCCCAGCCCCATTTCCTTTTTCGTGACAGGGAGGCATCAAGAGTGTGGTGTGGACAGACGTCTTCCAGACCCTCATCGTCTTCACCGGAATTGCTGCTGTACTCATCAAGGTATTCTCATACGCTATCACCATCAGTTAATGATTCTGTTAATAATTCAATTAATTAAAAATCAGTCAATCAAAGCTAAATGGGGGCAAGAAAATGCAACAAATCACACAGTGTCGGTGCCGTTGTTCTTAGTTTTCTCGCGGTTAAAATTCATTTGCTGTTTACCTCCATTTTGTGGAAATACATGATGTTCTGCTTTATCTTTCGCTTATTCTTTTACTGTGCGTGGAAAAGAATAATTGCCACAAATTAACTTTTCTTGTTCTATAGATTTTTACATGATCGAGCAATTGCACTCAATACTTGTTTGTTTCATGAGTTTTGTTTGTGCTCTTGCCCCTGTATAACACTCGCAGTTTGGGAGAATTTTTCACACATCTACAATCCAGTGATTCTTAACGGCAGTGCCGCCCACTGTATTGGACCATGAAGATGCAAAAAAATGGAGGGAAAATATCAACAAATCACACATTAAAATCAGAAAAAAAGATTACTATAGCCCAGCATCATTTCCACTAGCTCACTCAGATACAGACAGTCAGTTGTCCATCTTAACGCCCTGATCGTTTATGATATACTAAAAATGTGCTAAGCCCAAACAACAACGTTTTGTATTTACTTCTACAAGTTTCATACTAGATATCTTCTCCTAATCTTGAAAAAAGTCACCTACAAGGAGAGATAACTTCCATCGCACTACCTTATCACCTGCATAAAGACGCTAATCAAGAACAACTAAGTCGTTTGATCTCTCTTACCTTTTTCTTTGTTGTTGTCACCGTGGAAGTCATTAGGATCGAAATGCGTTGCCCCTGTGTTGTCATCTGCTCGTGCCATTCGTTTGGTGGTCTTGTCACCAGACTTTATTCTCTTCTTTAACAGACCCCCCCCCCACCCCCCCCGCCATTACCAAATTAAAAATCCACTTCCAGAATTCAATAAAAGAAATCTGTAATGTCAGTGAGGATGTACAAAAAAAAAGAAAGATGATAATAAAGCACTTCTCAATCAACAGGTAGATGAACGGATGAAAATAAGTTTAAGAGGGTGTAGTTTCTTGATGGTTTATTCGTCTACCTTTCCTCACTGTGTTCTCCATCAGGGCATCATGCGAGTGGGTGGCTTGACTAAAGTGGTGGACATCGCAGCGGATGGCGGGAGACTGATCTTTGACGAGTGAGTACAGCATGTAATGTGTAGATACATTCCAGCTGGGATGGGGGGAGACTGATCTTTGACGAGTGAGTACAGCATGTAATGTGTAGATACATTCCAGGTGGGATGGCGTGACACTGATCTTTGACGAGTGAGTACAGCATGTAATGGTAGATACATTCCAGCTGGGATGGTGTGACACTGATCTTTGACGAGTGAGTACAACATGTAATGCTAGATACATTCCAGCTAGGATGGCGTGACACTGATCTTTGACGAGTGAGTACAACATGTAATGTGTAGATACATTCCAGCTGGGATGGTGTGACACTGATCTTGACGAGTGAGTACAACATGTAATGTGTAGATACATTCCAGCTGGGATAAAGGGGTGGAACTGTTTCTCTCCTTTTGAACCTGACCTAACTTGAACCTTCATCCAGCGTCCTTCCCCACTCCTCGTTCCATCCTCTCTCTGTCTCTTTCTTTCAGCCTGTCTGTCTGTCTGTCTGTCTGTCTGTCTGTCTGTCCCTCACTGTCTCTGTCTGTCTGTCTATCTATCTGTATCTTCTCTCTCTTTCCCTGTCTCTCTGTCTCTGTCTCTCTCTCCCCTCTCTCTCTGTGTGCTTCATGCATGCACGCATGTGTGTGCGTGTGCGTGTGTGTGTGGTGTGTGTGTGTGTGTGTGTGTGTGTGTGTGTGTGTGTGTGTCTGTGTGTGACAGGGTGGATCCAAGGGCACGTCATTCTTACTGGAGTACAATCCTTGGGGGCTGTGTTTTCTGGACCTGCAATGTGTTCAACCAATCTTCCTTGCAACGCATCATTTTCTCTCCCCTCCCTCCGTCAGGCCAAACGGTAAGACTCCATAACTGAAAGATACCTTGATCAATGGATTGATGGACTGACTGATCTATTGATGCCTTAATCGACCTGAATGACGCGAGAATGGTAATTTTGGGTCACAGCGTTTTAGATAACATTTGAAAAATTTGTTTCATATTGAACAATAGAATAACTAGGGTTAAAGTGGCTACTGTTTTAGTACACTCGCTTTTGGTTTTTGTTCGTTTGTTTGTTTGTTTGTTTGTTTCTGTTCAACTTTAACAGATTTAACAAGAAATATTCTTTTGGAGAAATCTCTAAATGCTTGTTGAAAACATTGCATAACGCTATGTACACGAGGGATTTCAGACAACAGCTAAAGGACAGAGACAGAGAATGCGAATACGCGAATATTTATTCAAGATTACGGCCATAGCCCATAATGAAGGGGTGATACCCGCAATATACATGATATCAATTACTGAAATAAAGGAAAATGACAAGAGAAAGCAAGTACATATAATCATACAATGTTTATTAGCAATACACAGTACGTAACCTCTTTTGTGCTTGATAAATGTACATAGCAAGGTTAAAGAGAATGTCTTCATTTCTTAACGCCAGGAGTAAATTAACTCTGAAAATACAAGGGTCAGAATAAAACTTTGGCTTTATGAATTTTATCCTGAGGTCATGAAAAGCAGGACAGCAAAAAAGGAAATGGATTTCATCTTCCTTGGCCAGGTTGTATAAACTACATGTCATTTCATTATCACTCACAGCACTGTATCTGAAACGGTGACAAGCTATATCAGAAACACCAAACTTCTAAACTGGCTTAGCGCACTCTTAATATATCTGTTCATATCCATTTTAAAAGTATGGCTCTATCACATTAGTTGTTTTAAAGAGTCTGTACTGCGCAAATCTGTCACTGCTATAAATATGATCATGCCAGTCCTGCCATATGCAGTCAATAATTCTTTGTTTAAAACATTTCAAGAACAGAGAGAGAGAGAGAGAGAGAGAGAGAGAGAAGAGAGAGAGAGAGAGAACTCAAAAATCAAACTCAATTGTTCAATTGCAGAGGTCACCGAGCTATCTGCAATGAGGTCAAGAACAACAGTAGAACACACACGCGCCCGGCGCATATACTGAAAATTATGAAAGAAAACATTTGCATAACAAAATGCTCTTCCTGAAATTTCTCTGGTATTTTTGTGTTAACTGATAACATTTTTTCTCTTCGCTTTAGTGCTTTAAAAATATACATAGCTACAGGGTGATTACAATTCTCTTGTCATTTTGCAGTAAAAAAAAAAAGCAATAACACTTGATAAAATTAATATTTCTAGTATGAAGCAAAATGTATTTATCTCTTATCTCTTTATAGGATGGACAAACAACTAAAAAAGTATTTCGTCCTCGATTTGATTACAGAATGGACATTTTCGGAGTTTAGTGTATATCTTTGATGGACATTCAGATCACTAATACCAAGTTGAAATCTCACGAACACTTTGCGAAATTTAGGAATTGTAATATCATTAAATATTTCTCAGGCTGCCGTAAGGATTGAAATGAACGATATGTTGAATATCTGTCACTATTTAGTATTTTACTATCCCAATTTTTTGTCTTTACAGTCAATCATGCGTTGTTTCCAAGTTCATGTAAAGACAGTTTTCCATAATTCACTCCACCATTTCACCAAAGAAAAGAAAAGCCATAAGTATCCAAACAATGTTTTGTCGAAGGTAAAACAAATTTGTTTGTACACTCCGATTTTAGTACGATGAAATGATTTTGAATTTTTCCATTTCATACGCTTGTTTTGGTAGTCTAGCGAATGATAGCTTTTGCAATTTGAGCTAGTACGCATTGATTTTATTGCACCATCTTTGGATTCTCTCTTGAGGGCACGTAAGACCGTATGGCGAAAGCTTGGCTGTGTCTGGAGTGGCACTGTCTTCATCTGTCCGTGGGCAGGGGTGGTTGGGTCTGTGGGGTGTGCTCGGCAGCTGGAGGGTGGAGTTTTTCGCCGGTGGGCTCTGCAGTCATGAAATACGGGCTGGTACACCCATGGGGATGCTACTTTAAGGCTGTTATGAGCTGCATCCTGTAGTCTAATTTACCTCTGTTCAGGAGCAGTTATGTCCCTTGATATCTTAATGGAGTGTCCTGCGCGTGCCTGTACCCATCGTCAACACAGCGCAGGCCTCCAAGGGTGGTACAGGACTGCTCTAAAGGCAGGTGAAGACAGTGCTTCTCTGGGTCCTCCCCAGCACCTTCGGGTGTTTCTTTTTCTTCTTTGCCTTAACAAGGCTGACCCTGGAGAAAGGTCCAGTGACGGTGAGGAAAGACCCACTGACCACAGGGAAAGTCCTGTTGACAGTGGGAAAGACTACAACTTTGGATTCTCTCTTGAGGGCACATAAGACCGTATGGCGAAAGCTTGGCTGTGTCTGGAGTGGCACTGTCTTCATCTGTCCGTGGGCAGGGGTGGTTGGGTCTGTGGGGTGTGCTCGGCAGCTGGAGGGTGGTGTTTTTCGCCAGTGGGCTCTGCAGTCATGAAATACGGGCTGGTACACCCATGGGGATGCTACTTTAAGGCTGTTATGAGCTGCATCCTGTAGTCTAATTTACCTCTGTTCAGGAGCAGTTATGTCCCTTGATATCTTAATGGAGTGTCCTGCGCGTGCCTGTACCCATCGTCAACACGGCGCAGGCCTCCAAGGGTGGTACAGGACTGCTCTAAAGGCAGGTGAAGACAGTGCTTCTCTGGGTCCTCCCCAGCACCTTCGGGTGTTTCTTTTTCTTCTACATACAAAGGATACCTTCTTAGCTTACCATATACCATTGTATTTGGGGTATTCGGGCATATATTTAAAAAGCGTTTCCATGCAAACAGGTGAGGTAATTCAATTTGAAGTAGATGAGACTATCCCCAGACTTCTGCTGCATATAAAAGCATAGGTTCCACTTACGCATCAAAACGGTTTTTTTTTTAAAAAAACCCAGACTTCTATCCATTGTTCCCAAACTCCACATTGTAGAGAGAGAGAGAGGGAGAGAGAGACAGAGACAGAGACACAGAGAGACAAAGACAAAGACATCCAGAGAGAGACAGAGAGAAACAGAGAGAGAAGAGACAGAGAGAGAGAGACAGAGAGAGACAGAAAGACAGAGACAGAGATAAAGACGGGGAGAGAGGGAGAAAGACAGTTAGACAGACAGACAGACAGACAGAGACAGAGACAGAGACAGAGACAGAGATAATTTGCTCATTCCTGAACCTAACTACGGACTGACAGTTTCAAATTATTTTCTCATACGTTTATTTATTTACTTAAATGTTTACTTACCCTACTTACTCACAAAACCTACGTTTTTATATATAACTTGTGTTCAGGTGAAAGTCTGAAATCTCACCATAGGCGTTCTGTGGCCTCGCAGGTGCTTCCTGCTGAACGTACCTCTGTTGCTGGTCACCGGCCTCACGCTGTGTGTGCTGGGAGTGTTGTTGTACGCCTATTTCGTCACCACGGGCTGTGACCCCTACGCTGCGGGCTACGTCACCAACAAGAATCAGGTTGTCTGTCACCCGGGAGTTTTGCTGTGCCGTGCTGTGCTGTGCTTTGTTGAACTGAACTGCGCTGTGCTGTGCTGTGCTTTGTTGAACTGAACTGCGCTGTGCTGTGCTGTGCTGCGCTGTGTTGTGTTGTACAAATTTGAGCTGTGCTGTGCTGTGTTGTGTTGTACAATCTTGAGCTGTGCTGTGCTGTGCTGTGTTGTACAATCTTGAGCTGCGCTGTGCTGTTCTTGCTATGCTGTACTGTGCTGTGCTGTGTCGTGTTGTGCTGTGCTGCGTTGTATAATCTTGTGCTGTGCTTGCTGTGCTGTGTTGTGTTGTACTGTTTTGTGCTGTGCTGTGCTGTGTTGTGCTGTGCTGCGTTGCATAATCTTGTGCTGTGCTGTGCTGTGCTGTGCTGTGGTGTGGTGTGCTGTGCTGTGCTGTGCTGTGCTGCGCTGTGGTGTGCTGTGCTGTGCTGTGCTGTTTCGCACTGTGCTGTGCTGTGTTGTACTGTGCTGCGCTGCGCTGTGTTATGCTGTGGTGTGCTGTGTTGTACTGCGCTGTGTTGAACTATACAATGCTATGCTGTCCTGTATTGTGTCGAGGCTATGCTGTGCTACGTTATTATGTCGCTCTGCTTAATTCTGTTGTGTTGCCGCATGCTTTCAGGCGTGTGCTACAGTCTTGTCCGTGAGTCCCTCTCTCCAACTTTTATTTATTTATTTATTATTTGTTCCTTCATTTATTTATTTATTTCTTTATTTATTTTCATTCATTTGATTATCTTTATTTATCTAATCATATATTTAACCATTTAATACAATCGTTTTTCTGTCTTCCTTATATATTACTTATTTAGCTATTAAGATTGTTTTGCATATCGTTATGTAACTGTAATCCTGCGCTTCGTGCCATAACGCGTAGTGTAGTTTTAATATGATGTAGCATGTACTGGCCTCTGTGCCCACGAAACTGCGTTTCTTTCAAAGTGGTGCATACGATAAAGACGTAATACACCTCCAGTGAAAAGCAAAGCAGTCGGGAAGGGGGCTGGAAGTAGGTGTGGGGTGTGGAGTGGGGAGGGGGCGGGGAGGGAGGGATTCACTGCAGATATGCGACCATTGATATTCGACTTTCTGTATCATCCTCCCGCAAGAGATGACGTGAAAGGTATTAGCGATGATTTGTTGTTTTGTCCAGTTTTGTTCCGCCACTATCTCGTAATTGCCGGGAAGAAGCTAGTGTTAGCATTCACTGTGGACGCACACACACACACACACACACACACACACACACACACACACACACACGCACACACACACACACACACACTCGCTCTCTCTGTTATTCTCTCTCACTTTCTATCCTCCCCCCCCCCCCCAAAAAAAAAAAAAAAAAAAAAAAAAGCAGATTTTACAATTACAATTTCAATCGCCTTCTAGACTGACATAGTTTGGATTTGTGACACTTTGCACTTCGACTGTCTGTTATTTGCATACCAGCAACATGATTCAGTTTGATTGAAGGTATCCCACTATGTTCGGCTTGAAGAAAACTTGAGTGAATCGGGATTGGTTACAGGTGTCGCCCTACTTCGTGTTGCACGTGCTGAGAGACTTGCCAGGAATGTCGGGACTGTACATGTCCGTGCTGTTCAGTGGAACGCTGAGGTCAGTGAAATCTCTCCTTCCCTGTGTGTGTGTGTGTGTGTGTGTGTGTGTGTGTGTGTGTGTGTGTGTGTGTGCATGCGTGCATGCGCGCGCACACGCGCGCTCGCGTGTGTGTGTGTGCACGAGCACAAAATCTGTGAATGCGCGCGCGCGTGTGTGTGTTTGTGTGAGCACGGGTATAAGTATGTTTTGTGTATGTGCGTGTTAGTCTATGCGCGCGTTCGTGTGTACATTTGAGATGGTGAGAGGACTAAGGGTAGATGGTACGAGTGGGAGAGGGTAGGGTGGAGGGAGGGCTAGAGGTGGAGTGAAGACTGGAAGTGCGGTTGAAGTGACCGAAACTTTATAGCATTCCACATCCGTGTCCTCTGGTTTGGAAGTTCGTTGAATTACTATTCTGTTTTTGACTCCACAGTGATTACTGCGCTTCACAATGGCTCAGATCACCGAGAGGACACCCCTATTGAGACCCTGCACTGCGGTTAAAGTGGTGCTCAGTTCTGGGTCAACATTCTCAGGACACCGTTATCGCCACACCTACCCACCCCACATCCATCCCTGCACGCCTCAAAAAGGAAAAGAAAAAGAATAAAGAAAGAAAGTAAAAAGAAAAAGAAGAAAGAGAAGAAAAAAGAAAAGAAAAAAAAAAAAATCCATATTGTTGACAATAATGGCGACAACAAGAAGGTTACATATAGTGTCACCTACTCTTGTTTCACTGGACACTTTACACCTGACTACGTTTCGTCTAGGCACATTTTACCTGATCTTCTTTCCCCCAAAATCGTTTCACTCAAACACGCTTTACATTCACATACTCACGTTTCCCCTTCATATATTTTGCATTATTACGTTTTACTTATAACATGTTTTAGCAAACATTTTTCATTAACACATCGTTTTTGCTAAATACAGGTTTCGTCCTTATTCTGCCATGACCTGAATCATGAATCACATTTCACTTATCACGTGCTATTTAATCGCGTTTTACTTAATCATGTTTTATCTCATCAACTTTCATTTCATGAGGTTTTTACCTTATCACTAAATACATTTTGCCCCATTAAGTGTGACCTCGTCACGTTTCATCTGATCACTAATCACGTTCTGCCCGAACAAAATCTACCCAATCATTAATCACGTTCCACCTCATGACGTTTTTCCTAACCACGTACGCTATATGACTAATTGAAATGTTTTACTTCATCATGTTTTATTTCATGACGACTCACCCAACCACCGATCGTGTTTCACCTGGTGTTTTACCTAATCACCTATCACATTATGCTTTATCGCATTTTTACCCCATCACGTTTTACCCATCACTGATCATGTGGGACCCCATCACTGATCTCGTTTCACCTCATTATGTTTGAAGTGATCAAGTTTTGTCTGATCACTAGCCTTTGATATTTCTCCATGACTTGCTCGTTGTGTGAATCATGGAAGTGTTGACTGCATTCAACACACGGACTAAGAGCAAGGAGAAGATGGAACGCCGATCTTGCGGTTCCAGAATGAGTCCAGGGTAAAAAAAACTGTGTTGATTTTCAGTACGCTGTCATCAGGACTCAACGCTCTGGCAGCCAACACCGTGGAGGACGTGTTAGCCAGACCTTTGAAAGGAGTGAAAGACACCACGGTGACTGTGATAGCCAAGGTCACAGGTGTGTATGCATGTGTGTGCGTGCGTGTGTGTGTGTGTGTGTGTGTGTGTGTGTGTGTGTGTGTGTGTGTGTTGTGTGTGTGTGTAAGCGCGTGCGTGCGTGCGTGCGTGCGTGTGGTGTGTGTGTGTGTGTGTGTGTGTGTGTGTGTGTGTGTGTGTGTGTGTGTGTGTGTGCGTGCGTGTCTGTTTATCTATTTGTCTGTCTGTCTGTCTGTGTACATGAAGGGGAGGGGAAGAGAGAGCGAGAGAGAGAGAGAGAGAGAGAGAGAGAGAGAGAGAGGGGAGAGAGAGGGGAGAGAGAGGAGAGAGTAACACACAGACAGCAGAGATAGACAAACAGACGGACAGACAGACAGACAGACAGAGAAATAATTTACGTTATGAAAGCTATCTTTCTATGCCTTTATAACAAAAAATAGTTCAGTGACTTTCCTAATCTTAGTTTCAACAGTTTTGATCTTGCTCTCATTCAGTTTATGGGACAGTTGCCAGTTTTGTGCATGGCAAGATAGCACCTGTCTGTAAACACGACAGTTGTGAGCAATTCTTGTGCGTACATGTGAAAGTAGAACAGTAAAGGCTAGGATCTTGTGGCGTCGCGTGCATATGTCTGTCAGATCTGAATTGTATTTCTCCCACCCTTTGAATGCTGCAACTCCAGGGGTTTCTTTCTTTCTCGTTCTTTCTTTTCGCATTCACAGTGTCAGTTTTCTTTGCTTGAAGTTAGATTGCGATTGTTGATCGAATGTTAACGTTATCCCATAAGCTTTGGTTGTTCTCTCTCTCTCTCTCTCTCTCTCTCTCTCTTCTCTCTCTCCCTTTTCTCCTCTCCTCTCTCTCTCTCCTTCTCTCCCTTCTCCTATCTCTCTCCTCTCTCTCTCTCTCTCTCTCTCTCTTCTCCTCTCTCTCTCTCTCTCTCTCTCTCTTTTATACTGTGTTTTTATAGGACTCAGCCTTCTTAATGAACACGAGGGAGACAGACAGAGAGCAGGGGAGTGAGCGAGCAATCGTGAGAGACAGACAGACAGACAGACAGACAGACAGACAGAAAAGGTAGAAGAGAGAGAGAGAGGAGGAGAGAGGAGAGAGAGAGAGAGGAAGAGAGAGAGAGAGAGAGAGAGAGAGCATAGATTTTTTTTTCTTGATTTGCAGTTGTGATTTGCGGATGTATCAGCGTGGGTCTGGCTTATCTGATGAAGAACCTGTCAGGACCTGTTACACAGGTAGGAACCTTCTCCTTTCATCGAAAATTATGACAGGTATCACTGACGTGATGAAGAACCTGTCGGGACCTGTGACACAGGTTGTAACCTTCTCCTTTCATCGAAAATTATGAACAGGTATCACTGACATGATGGAGAACTTGTCATGTCCTGTTCTTATGGTATGATATCTTCTTTCATTGAAAATGATGAACTGATATACCAATGTGATGGAGACTCAATTTCGATCCGGTTAGACAGGCATCATTTGTCCACTTGCTCATTTGTTTTAATCGGAAAATTTCTGTCAGAAACACTCAAACGTAGACAGGATGCAACATGTGACAATTGTTACATGTTTTTGTCCAAAGAATGTAACAATAATGTTATATTATTCGTCGAGACCGCTGTTTGCAACATCTATTCATCGGCTTTTACTGGACGTGACGGGATATAAAGTTATACCTCTTTTTCGCGTACTTTAACTCTTCAGCTGCATTTTGCGATTCAGGTATAAGCTCTCCAACTTCAAGTAATATACTTTGCAGGATTATTTTGGAGAAGATGTAACAATATCACATGTTTTGTAAATAGTGTATCTAAAAAGGTGCAACACTTACATTTTGGTGAAGACTGCTCTATTGTTGCATTTCGCGTCGTATCAGTACTGCATCCTGGTTCTCTCTCTCTCTCTCTCTCTCTCTCTCTCTCTCTCTCTCTCTCTCTCTCTCTCTCTCTCTCTCTCTATCTCTTTCTCTGTTTTACAGCTGGCGTCCAGTGTGATAGGGGCCTTTGGGCTCCTGTACAGGGCGTGTTCTTCCTGGCTGCTGGTTTTCCCAGGTGTAACACATACGTGAGTAAACCTATAATCACGTCCTGTATTCTTACATGTGTGTGTGTGTGTGTGTGTGTGTGTGTGTGTGTGTGTGTGTGTGTGTGTGTGTGTGTGTGTGTGTGTGTGTGTTGCGGGTGTCTCTGTAGCTTCATATCTCTCTGTCTATCTGTCTCTGTCTCTCTCTCTCTCTCTCTCGCTCTCTCTCTCTCTCTCTCTCTCTCTCTCTCTCTCTCTCTCTCCTCTCATTATTGAGTGTGTGTGTGTGTGTGTGTGTGTGTGTGTGTGTGTGTGTGTGTGTGTGTGTGTGTGTGTTGCGGGTGTCTCTGTAGCTTCATATCTCTCTGTCTATCTGTCTCTGTCTCTCTCTCTCTCTCTCTCTCTCTCTCTCTCTCTCTCTCATTATTGAGTGTGTATGTGTGTGTGTGTGTGTGTGTGTGTGTGTGTGTGTGTGTGTGTGTGTTGCGGGTGTCTCTGTAGCTTCATATCTCTCTGTCTATCTGTCTCTCTCTCTCTCTCTCATTATTGAGTGTGTATGTGTGTGTGTGTGTGTGTGTGTGTGTGTGTGTGTGTGTGTGTGTGTGTGTGTGTGTGTGTGTGTGTGTGTGTGTGTGTTGCGGGTGTCTCTGTAGCTTCATATCTCTCTGTCTATCTGTATCTCTCTCTCTCTCTCTCTCTCTCTCTCTCTCTCTCTCTCTCTCTCTCTCTCTCTCATATTATTGAGTGTGTGTGTGTGTGTGTGTGTGTGTGTGTGTGTGTGTGTGTGTGTGTGTGTGTGTGTGTGTGTCTTGTTGCGAGTGTCTCAGTAGCTTCATCTCCCCCTCTCTCTCTCTCTCTCTCTCTCTCTCTCTCTCTCTCTCTCTCTCTCTCTCTCTCTCTCTCTCTCTCTCTCTCTCTCTCTCGTAAGCACACACACTTACACGCATGTATTGTTATGTGGACTGAGCATTAGACCACCCCCTTCTTCCCTACATAAGAAACACATGAGCCGCAAATATTTGCACGCACACATCGAGCTGAGCCCTTAAGTATCTATAATCTCAACTGGCATGCTTGTTTAGCGTTTTGCATAAGACGCGTCTGTATCTGTTGGATTTGACTTCTACCTTTTATCACATGTCACCTTTCCTCCTCATCCCCTACCCTCACTCCATCCCCACCCCACCCCACCCTCCCAAAGGAAAAACACTTAAGATGTTAAATAACAAATACATGCATTATATATTCCCTCCCCCTGCACCGTCACCCTCCTCCCCCTGTCCACGCCTATCCCCCCACCCCTATTCACACATATCACAACAAACATACGTCATCTCACCAGTGTATACACGCTCACATACATATACATTTGCAGTAAATGAAGCAAGGCTCATAAGAGTTTCAGAGTCTACAATCTCAGTTCACATGTATGCAGTCATTTGCATGTGCCATAGAAAGGCTCTGTATAACTTTGCCCTGTTTTATAATCTGTTGAAGTCAGTCATTTGCATGTGCCATAGAAAGGCTCTGTATAACTTTGCCCTGTTTTATAATCTGTTGAAGTCTTCTTGGTGTTGGCCTTGAGGTTATGTCCATATTTGATTGGCTGGTCAGAGTTCTTCCTCTTCCTTTTAGTTTAGATGTTCGCACCTCCATATTTCTTGATATTAAGTTCTGCGCGATTGTCTATGGGATGGTGGCCTCAATCTTGTTTGTTGACTAAATTCTTTAGATTTCTTATGATATCTAATCGACCTAGACATAATTTACGTGTTACAGCTGTCATGACAGCCAGTGTTTGTGCTTGCTTATTTCCCTCGACATCTGTATGCCCGAAGCAATACTTCTGTAGAAACTTTTCCGGGTGGAATGTGCACATTAGTCCACTCAGTCATGGCTTCCTATTCCGCTTTCCACTTTTTGAAGAAAGGTCATCGATTCAGTCAGTATCACTTTGTTCAGATCGAAACTTGTCAGTTGACGAAAGGCAGTGGAGCGCGTATGTCACGGCTAATACCTCCGTTATAAGACTGGAAGTTGAGAAGTGGTTAATGGGATAATCCTCTGGATTGTTCGGCAATTAAGCGTCAGTATGTATTGCTAGACTGATTTACCTTCGGTGACTGAACAGTCAGTGTATGTACAATACGATATCTTTTGTTTTTCTTCCCCGACCTTTTTCACCTGCATGTGAATTTCAACGTTGTGTTTGCCTCTGGCCGTTCTCGACAACGATTTCCAGCTCGAATTCTATGGCAGTTTCATAGACTGCCAAGGTGACTGGGGTTCTTTTCCAGTTTCGTGATCTGATTTTATTTACGATGACCAAACAAGCTGTATGTTGTCTTCCGCTTGTCCCATCTATGATGTTCTGTGTTTTAGACGATGCCTTTGCTTTGTTGATTGCCTAATGTTAAGGAGTTTGGGGATTTTCGAGTGCTCTGAAGTACGTCTTCGCCTGTTCTGGCTTGTGTCTGATCTGCATCGAAGGAACGTCAAGCAGGTAACGCCTAGGTTTAGCTGGCGTGCCCTTTCGTGCTGTGAGTCCTAATCCATAATCAGTTACACTGAGAACAGATGTTTGGTACAGCCAGTGGAGATGGCGTCGGTCAATGTCTCCAGCTGCTATTGGTTTGAAGCGGAAAGGGTCGGTTTCCGTTTGTAAGATGTTCTACAAATGTTTTATAGTCGTCTGTATTCCATCAGTCCCGAAATCCAAGCAACATAGATTTTCACTTTGCTCAGTATGTGTTCATCTGAAGGAAAGTGGTGAAGATGATTAGCTTGCTGTCTTGTTGTTGAGAATGCGGACCAAAAGAGATCCTGTTTCTTGACATAGCTGAGCGATGTTGTTCTGCTGTTCCTTCACAGCAATTCTGTTACTTGGTGAACACTCCCCCAAACCCCTGTTTAGCGTACACAGTTTGGATATATCATGAGCTCTGCATCAGGTCAACCACCATATTCATCAATAAAAGAATCCAACAATAACAAGGAAACATGAAAAAAAGATCGGAGGGAGAGGAAGAGGAGGAGGGGGGAGGGTAGAGTGGGGGTGGGGTGGGGGGGGGGGGGGGGGGGCTGTCGCACATATTCATCTATGCATTCCCGCTCGTGTAATACTCTCTCTCTCTCTCTCTCTCTCTCTCTCTCTCTCTCTCTCTCTCTCTCTCTCTCTCTCTCTCTCTCTCTCTCTTGTATGTGTATATGTGTGCATATGTGTGTGTCTGTGTGTGAATAGATAGATAGATAGATAGATAGAAAGGTGGGTAGGTAGTTAGATAGGTAGGTGGGTGCGTAACTGTAAGAGAGAGAGAGAGAGAGAGAGAGAGAGAGAGAGAGAGAGAGAGAGAGAGAGAGAGAGAGAGAGAGACAGACAGACAGACAGACAGGCAGACAGACAGACAGACAGACAGAGAGGTCTGTGTGTATGTCCCAAAGAGAGGTTTGTCTGTCCAGGGTGCCGCAGGAGGAGTCGTGGTGGGCACTGCCCTCAGTGTGACAGTGACAGTAGGGGCCACACTGTACGGAGCCCCCACCCCCTCCCTGCCCTCCGGTCCTGTGGACCGCTGTGACGTCACTAACATCACCTGGACACAGGGCCCCGTGTGGAACGTGACCTCTGTGACTTTAGGGAAGGGGGACTACATCTCCACCACTGCTGTTCCAGTCCACAGGTGTGTGTGGTGTGTGTGTGTGTGTGTGTGTGTGTGTGTGTGTGTGTGTGTGTGTGTCTGTGTCTGTGTGATTGGATGGTGTGTGTTTTTTTGTGTGCTGTTATGGTGGTTTTTTTTGTTGGTTTTTTTATTTTTAATTTTTTTTAATGGTGTTTATGAGAGAGAGAGAGAAGAGAGAGGAGAGAGAGAGAGAAGAGAGAGAGAGAGAGAGAGAGAGAGAGAGAGAGATATTTGATTTTCAGTACAGTTAAGATGTAATTTGCTTTATTGTTACAATTTTTTAGTTTTATTATGTTACTTACAAATGTTAAATGTTTCCCTGTTAATTTTCCTTTATAACTTTGATGTCTTTCAGATGTTATTTTGTATTATTTTCGTTATCTCATTAATTTATTAAGGTTTTTCTTTTTAAAATGTCAGTACAACACTATGTTAATCTGACAGTAAATGGTTTCAGTCAGTCAGTGTGTGTGTGTGTGTGTGTGTGTGTGTGTGTGTGTGTGTGTGTGTGTGTTTAGTGTGTGCGTGCGTGCGTGTGTGTGTGTGTGTGTGTGGTGTGTGTGTGTGTGTGTGTGTGCGTGTGTGTGTGTGTGTGTGTTTGTTTGTTTGTTTGTGTGTGTGTGTGTGTGTGTGTGTGTGTGTGTGTGTGTGTGTGTGTGTGTGTGGTGTGTGTATGCGTGTTTACTTTACTCAATTCATTTTTCTTTTTTTCGCGATTGCTTCTCATCAAGTTCTCCAAACATTTGTTGAATGCACTGTGGATAATTATATACACACCTAACAATGTTTAATCTTACTCGTTGGTGTCCTCCTCTCCAGTAATAAAGAACAGGATCCCTTTCCCTGTTTCAGCGGCAGGGATTTCACCCTGTGGGATTTATCTTACTGGTGGTTCTCTGTCATCGGCTTCTCGGCCACTGTCATCTCTGGCATCATCATCAGCCTCCTCACAGGTCGGTTGTGCCCAATTTGAGGAGATAAGTAACTGATTGTTCGTTCTTCCTGTTCATTGTCTTGAATGTTGTTTGTTTGTTTGTTTTGCCTGAAGAAGACCAAAGAGGTCGAAACGCGTCGTGGTTTGTCTTGTAATTTGTTTGTGCCTTTCTTTCGGCGGAATAGTCAATTTTGTTCAAAGTTTGTTTTAGTTTACGCCTGGGCTCACCTCATTTTGAAACAAACTCCAGTGTTGGTCAGAAGATTTGAGCAACATTCTCAGAGATGCATCCTTTAAATGATGAAACTCGACTGCATGGTCCCAGTCTTCTCAATCGAGCCCATAGCAAACTCAACTTTGGGTAGGAGCTGACTGGGGCAGATAAATCCCACAAATACATGGTTCTGATGGCAACTGAACCCACAAGCTCCCGCTAAAAGTTTGCCACGACAGCTGGTCAAACACCCCTCTTCTTTACATAGATTCATACACACACATATCCATACCTGTCAAGCTATTCTAGGCTCTTGTCATAAGATTTTTATCGTCTGACCATAAGTTTTAACCAAAAACCATAAGAAACCCATAAATATAGAAAATTGTAACATTAAGAAAAACAAACCATGCCAAACATGCATACACTGTAACACACACACACATACAAACACACTGTTTCACTTTGGAAATGACGAACCACATCGAAACGACCTGACGCCGACACTTTCACTGATTTTCTGCACGCTTTGCAGTATGCATATTCCTTCCCCTCCTCGGAACTTGTGATTAACTTTTGAAACTCCTTTTCTGTCTCCCACTCAGTTTGGTAGCGACCGAAGTAGAGCTTCGGTTTTTTAGCCGGAGGTTTTGAAGCCATGCTGTCGAACGTTATAGCTCGAGTACAAGAATCC
>CM031597.1:41936092-41943592 GCA_018398815.1 Conus ventricosus | reverse complement strand
GGTTATATGCAAACTGCTTTTGTATAGCTGCCATAGAGTAACATATGATCAGTCGTTGAATAATCTTTTTTAAATCCAGCCTGATGTTCACCGGTACATATTATTTATTTCAACCCAGTCTGAAAGTCTTTTATTTATAACTGAGCTGTAAAGTTTACTTGATATATACATAAGGAAATTCCCCATAATATTATGTGTTGTTGATTCACCTTTTTTATTATAAAGGCAATTATTATAGACTCCACACCAGCCCTTGGGATACATTCCTTTGTCAAACAGTGCATTAAACAATTTCACTAAAAAGTCAATGGCACATCCCCCCAAATTTTAAAGAATTCCCCTAACAACCATCAGGCCCAGAGCTTTACGATTTTCAGCTATTCTAATTGCGATTAAAATTTCTTCTTTTAGTAATGTTAGGTCCATGGTAATCTGTGCATATGTCGTCTGTGATATTTTGGATAGCCTGAGGTGGCATCCTTTTCTAACACTTGTTTAAAGTGTTGAGCCACTCCTCCATAGTAATACTATTTCGAGGCTGAATTTCTGTTATGTAATGAACGCAGTGATTTCCAAAATTCTTGTTGATTATTCACAGAGTTCAGTATTTTCATAAACTGAAAATCTTATACAATTTTCTGTTTTCTAAGCAGTAGATTTTTATACTCCCTTCTTGCTTTACAAAAAGCTGCCCATCATCTTGTCAGATGTTTTCCTAAATTGTCTTAAAAGTCTGCACATCTTTCGTTTCTCTTCCCTACATTCTGTATCATACCAGTCATTTTTGTCGTGTTGATCTGTTGACACAGATACGCTGTTTCATACAAACTGCAACATTTTTCACAATATCATTGAACAACTCTAACGCATCATTACATTAACATCAATCAACATCCTTGCCGACAAAAGCTTTCACGAATTGTTTCAGAGTTGATCATATCACAAAAATGTTCACATAATCGACATTCCACACGAATCTTTTCCATAAATTCCTTTTCACCCAATCCCCAATCATACTTAATTCAACATCAGAGAGAGAGAGAGAGAGAGAGAGAGAGAAGAGAGAGAGAAGGAGAGAGAGAGAGAGAGAGAGAGAGAGGAAGAGAGAGAGAATAGTGTAAGACAGGTTGAGGGAAGTAAAAAGTGTGTGTGTGTGTGTGTGTTGTGGTGTGTGTGTGTGTGTGTGTGTGTGTGTGTGTGTGTGGTTGGTGAGGAAGAGGAGGAGGCAGGAGGCTTACCTGCACATTGATGGAGTGGAAGTTTTTCCGGTTCACAAATTTATGTTCCTGCTCGCTGGGTGCCTGGATGGGAACATGTGTCCCGTTGATACACGTGAAAGTGTTCGGAAATCTCTGCATGTTGAAAAACTTGACTTTGGAGAGATTCGCCTCCGCTGTGTCGGCATTCGATATAGTTTGTGCCTCAACCGAAGAAGGGCTTCTGTGACACGAGTGATGGTTCTGCTGACGGTAGCCTGGCTCACTCCAATCAAGTCACCGACTGCATATTGAAACATTCCAGTTGCGTAGTACCGAAATGTTATATAAGTACTTGCAAAAGAGGGGTAAGCGCACCCTTTCGATCAATGTCAAATTCCAGCGATTCTTCTATCTCATCTGTAAGTTGGAGAATATCTTGTTGGTAAAAGCGAACTTCTGGTACACTTTTGCGTCACTGAACACCTCAAAAGGGTGTGTTCTATCTCTGAAAATGCGATATCGTCGAATGTTAAGACGATTTCTCCGCTGCATTCGTCGGTATCCGATGATCGCCGCCATTTTTGTTTTGGCATTTAGACCCAGACTACGCTCGCTACGCCTGCTAGATCGCGGGTGTAAATTTCACCCGTTTAGTCCCCGTTGAGTCCCAGACTTCGCATAGTCGGGCTCCATGAATAGCTTACAACGCGTTTTAGTCCGAGACAACTGAAATAGTCTCGGACTTCCGTCAAAGTCCCGATCCATGAATCGGACCCCAGGTATTTTCCAACCAGGGGAGGTAATAGTTGATAAGGACTAAACATGATTACTTCCCGTTACTTTAAAAAAAATATTTATAAGCCATGGAAAATGCGATGTCAAAGTTTACTAGAAAGTTTTGATTGTCCATACAATATATTTCTTGCAAACAGTCGAAAGTCGTAAGCGTATCTTCATAGAAAGGGTAACTTCATTTTAATAGTAAGTTGACAGTAACGGTAACTAACTTCATTTTAATAGTAAGTTTACAGTAAACAGTAACATCATAGTAACAGTAACTTCATAGTATTAATACATTCATAGTAACAGTAATTTCAAAGTACCCATAACTTCATGTTAACAATAACTTCACAGTCACAGTAACCTGAGAGTAACAGTAACTTCATAATAACAATATCTTCTAGTAACAGTAATTTCACAGTAATGATGACTTCATGTTAACTTCATAGTAACATTAAACCGCATAGTAACAACAAAAAAGTAGTGGTAACTTCATAAATACAGTAATTGACGGTAACGGTAACTTGACACTAACAGTAAATTTTCTGTTAAGGGTAACATCACAGTAACACTAGCTTCACAGTAATAGGAACTTGACAGTAACAGTAACTTCGTAGTAAAGTAACTTCACAGTAACAGTAACTTAATATAATAGTAACTCCACAATAACTGTTACGGATGGTGTGCGGTGCATGTTTTGCAGTCTCTCCACCTGAGGAAGTTTGGATGCGTGTACGACTTTCCCTAAAACACCCACACAACACGAACACAGATAGCCAGGCAACAGGTCACGTTTCTTTTTTTTTCTTTTGCTGCCTGAATCATCAAATCATAACAAATACATATAACATAACCAGAACAAGCAGGAAAATCAATTGATTTATGTCACCGCTATCAAGGGTGCGCTACAAGACTAAGTACTACTATGACATATTAAACATTCTTTTTCCCTCTTGCGCAGGCCAAGCTGGCACCCATAGTAGTGTCACCACAAGTATAGTTTCATGCACTTGGCCGTGTCCGGCCCACGTCACACAGTCTTCACACAGTTTCAGAAACCACTCACGAAGCAGTTCATGGAGTCCTTCCAGGAACTCACACACAACAGAAGAAGTTCTCTCACCGTCGTCCCGACGAAGAACGAAGCCACTCACGGAAGCAGTTCGTGGAGTCCTTCCAGGTACTCCCACACAACAGAAGAACACACGACGTCTACTGACCACTCGGTCAGCCTCTCCACACCCCCACAGGGCGGAGACAGCGGCTGGGCTCGGGCTGCACCCCACACACCCGTTGGCAGTGCACACACGATGTCTACTGACCACTCGGTCAGCCTTTCACACACCCCTGGATGGACACAATGGCTGGGCAGGGTTGCAACCCCACCACCCGGTTGGCAGTCAGCACCAGGTCGGACTCAGGGGCTTCATCAACACCTGAGGAACTGATAGCTACCTTGATTATCCAGACTACTTCCTACACATTTATTGTTCTTGTTTGTCACTAACAGTCACTCTTCACATCATAGATTTCACTGGAATTTGGGGGAAAATACCCATAATAGAGTCTTCAAAGTTTCAATACAGTGGGTGCATTACAACAGAAAAACTCCTTGATTAACATCATGAGTAATTGCATTGAAGTAAAGGATTTCCACATGGAACACCTTTCAGAGTACCAAGAATACAAGTTATTACATATAAAGGAGCAAATTCTGTTTGTCCCTTTTCATCTTTCCATAACAGGAATGAAAATACATTGTCCAATAATTCATGCACAACAATTTTCATTGCTCACTTCCAGAGCTCACCAACACTCACATGATTATAAAACTTTAGGGGAAAAGATAAACAACATTTTTTTTCAATAATACATTGGTTCAAATAGATTACTTTTTTCGATCACATATAAGTATTCATATTCTAGTAAGTTCACAGTAACAGTAACTTCATTCTAACATAACGACTACCGGATTTAGACAGGTCACTCAACTGGGAAATAAGCACTTACTCAGAGCTTTCGACAGACGTCCATCCGTCTTCGTCAGCGGTGGTGTTGCTACTGGGTGAACAGGAGTTCAGTGCACACACCAGGTCAAACCCTGGCCATGTGACTAAACAGTGAGGATGTTGTACACAGGTGGCAAGATGTGTCTGCCCGGTCCGGTTTGATGTGTGGAGTTGTTACAGCATGTGGATAGCCTCCTTCACCCCACGCTGAAACCATCTATTGTCACTGTCTAGAACAAACTGATGTTGCTGGGCGTGTAGGTGGGCGCCTACTGTGATAATTCTCTTTGTGTTCAGTCAAGCGTTTTCGAAGGTTTCTCTCAGTTTCCCCGACATAGTTCTCTTCACAGTCACGACAGTCTATTTGGTAGATGACTCAAGACTTGTCCAGTTTGTCAGATTTGTCCTTGGGGCGACATCTGGCTGCAGATGGTGTTGATGGGTTTGGATGTACGGAGACGTCGGTTTTCCTGATCTTCCTGATCAATGCTTCGGTCACACCGCGGAAATAGAGGATTGGTGACATGTTCTTTTACGCCTGGTTTGGTTTTGCTTGATGGTAGAATGCGGTGTGACCTTCTTGCTGGCAGGGATTGTTCACGCCCACTTCTCATAGCCCGATATGGTGCGAACTAGTTGAGGTGTTCCATTCCCTGTCTTTGGCATCCTGAGTAGAGCAGATGGTGTTGGCCCAATGGGTGAGGGTGCGTATCACTCCGAGTTTTGTGTTCTAGCGGCTGGTGGCTTTCAAACTGCAGGTACTGGTCGGTGTGGGTAGGTTTGCGGTACACACTGAAGGAGAGGCTGTCCTCAGTCCGTATGATGAGTGTGTGCAGCATGGCAATCGAGTTGTTCTCCTCCACCTCAGGAGCGACATTGATAGCAGGTGTTGACTGTTCAAGTAGTTAGTGAAGTCTTCCACCAGCTCCCGCTTGAGGATGGTCATGGTGTCGTCCACGTAGCGGTCCCAGTAGAGTGGACGAGAATGGTAAAACGCCAGGCCTTCTCTTCGAGGTACTCCATGAAGATGTTGGCTACAATGGGGTGATTGGAGAGCCCATGGCCGCTCCTGCCGTCGTTGGTAGAAGTTGCCTTGGAACGTGAAGTAGGTGGTGTTGAGGCAGCAAGCCAGGAGCTCGCAGATGCTGTCCACAGAAAGCGTAGTATGCTGGGGCAGTGTCGTCAGCCTGGAGTCTTGCTTTGATGATGTGGATGCTTTCTTCGACGGGGACACTAGTGAACAATGCCGAAACATCATACGATACCAGCACTCGTCAGAGAAAGGGTGTAGTCTGCCAGTTCTGAACCAAGTCGCACTGTTGATGATGTGGTGTTCCGTCTTGCCAACCAAATGAGACAGATGTCTGCCACAAATCTCGCCGTCTCATACATGAGGGAATCTCTGGAAGCGACTATGGGATGGAGAGGGACGTCTTTCTTGTGCACCTTAGGAAGGCCATAGAACTTAGGGACATCAGTGGTTGATGGGCACAGTTTTCTATAAAGTCAAGGGAAAGTTCGCCCGCCTCTTTGAGACGTTTGAGCAGATCCATTGAGCTTGGTGGCATACCTGTGTTGGTGGGGTCTTTCTTGAGAGGCCGGTAGGTTTTTCTGTCATTCTAACACTAACTTCGCAGTAACAGCAACTACATAGTAACAGTAACGTCACAGTAATAGTAACTTTATAGTATCAGTAATATGATAGTAACCGTAACGTACAGTGTTCACATTCACACTGACGTCGCGAGACATTTTGCAAGGAGCGGGGGAAGGGGGTGGGTGGGGGATAGACAGCCACGATCTTTTAAAAACGGGAGGCGGGGACGGGAGTGGGCGATGTTCAGATTCTTGTGAAAGTTTGGGAGGAGGTGGGGGCATGATGTCTCCTCCTCCCACACTTTTGAAATAATGTGTGTAAATTGACCCCTCCCTCCCCCCTTCCCCACCAGCACATGGCTGTAGTATGTGCAGAAAGCCCTTGAACTTACAGAATCCTTTCCTGCTTTGGAGGCGAGGTTTCCGTGGCGTATAAAATTAATCTTTTCTAGATCTGACATCATCCTTCACTCAGATTATTTTAAAAAAAACCCAAAAACAACAAACAACCCCCCAAAAAAAACGTTTTCATTATTAGTGTGACGGACCATTTTTGTCCGGTCCCAAATTGTGGGGTCAGTTCTAAGATGGCGTAGAATTACCTGTTCACCGGTTTGCCTGTTTGCCTGACAGCTATTCACCCGCGTTTTGTTGTCAGTCAGGTCAGCGAGGATTTCCTTTCAGTCTCTGTAGATTTGCCGGCCTTTAAAACATCCCCACGGTGCCGAAGAGCGACTCACAGCTTAGTTTTAGTGGTACCAGGAATGCGTGACTTGTTAAATGGAATCAGGGTTACTATTAATGGAGTTGTTTTTTTTCTGACAGGTGGTTGCCAGTTATTTAGTCAAGGCCTAAAATATTGTTTGATCCCTTGATTGATCTTGTGGCTGACGAGACTTGACGAGACATAGATTGACTGTAGGAAGTTGTGGGGAGTGAATGGTGAGTCGAGAGGTGGATGAGAAGAATGGAGTGAGTGGACGGAGAGAGATTATATGCATCTATATGTGATCGGGGAAAAGCAATCAAATTATATCAATGAATATTGAAGAAAAAAAAACGTTACTTTTCCCTTAAGTATTATAACGGTGTGAGTGTTGGTGAGCTCTGGAAGTGAAGAATGAAACTCATTGTGTATGAATTATTGAAAACAAAATGTATTCTGATCCCTGTCGTGGATGCGTCAATGATGATAATGTGAAAATAAAACGTTCTTTTCGTGATCAAAAGGACAATAGAAATCGGTTCGTTATCTCTAATGATTAGTATTCTTGGTACTTTTAAAAGGTTAACCTGGAAATCTTTGAGTTGTTCATTGTTATCACTCATGGTGCTAATCGATTAATTTTTCTATTTTAAGCCCATGCCCCCAGCCGCTGTCCTCCGTCAAGACGACGTGGAGAGGCTGGCCGCCAGTTATCAGTAGTGGACTTGTGTATGTAAATGGCCTCGGGATTCTCCGTCAAGACGACGTGGAGAGGCTGACCGCCAGGTCAGTAGTGGACTTGTGTTTGGTAAAGGCCTCGAGATTCTCGTGAAAGACGACGTGGAGAGGCTGAACGCCAGGTCAGTAGTGGACTTATGTATAGTGAAAGGGCCTCATCTCAGTATTCTCCGTCAAGACGATGTAGAGAGGCTGACCGCCAGGTCGGTAGTCCGACGCCGTGATTTTCTTCCGTGTGGGATGCCCATGTGGGACACCATTTGGACAGTGTTGAAGCGGCTCTGCTTGCCGTGTGAATGCCCCCCGGTTGCTGTGCTGCAGACTGTGGCTCTGCTTGCCGTGTGAATACCCTGGTTGCTGTGCTATAGACTGTGGCTCGCTTGCCGTGTGAATGCCCTGGTTGCTGTGCTATAGACTGTGGCTCTGCTTGCCGTGTGAATGCCCTGGTTGCTGTGCTATAGCTGTGGCTCTG
>CM031597.1:41926092-41931092 GCA_018398815.1 Conus ventricosus | reverse complement strand
ATATAACAATATGTCTCTCACTGTCTGTGGAACTAGGTGTGGTATTCTACAGAAGACCCCTCTTGGATATGATTGTTTGAATAGGGGGGAACAACAAGTAACTCCTGTTCTGAATCCTCACTCTCACATGAATCTCATGAACCAGCTAGATGATGATAATGATAATGATCATGCTGCTGCTGCTGCTGATGATGATGATGATGATGACAAAGATGACGACGACGACGACGACGACGACGACGACGACGACGAGATGATGATGATGATGATGATGATGATGATGATGATGATGATGATGATGATGATGATGACGATGATGATGATCAACTATCCGAAGAAGAAGAAGAGAAGAAGAAGAAGAAGAAGAAGAAGAAGAAGAAGAAGAAGAAGAAGAAGATATGATGATGATGATAATGATCAAGTATTCAAAGGTGTCACTGGGATTGTTGGTGGTGACAATACTACTCTTCTTTTCGTCTTCCCATCTGACTTAGGGTACTCGATGCAGCTGATTTCGATCGGTTTTCGAGATTCCCCACTTCTTTTTTTTAGGACTCGCAGCTTGTCGGCGACATAGCGGATGACACTCATTTAAAAAAAAAAAATTCACTGTCTCCCAGGCCTCGTTTTCAACGCTAGCCAGTTGTTAGAGTTTAACACGTTCGGAGACACATGCAGTACAACAGCCAGGCCTTTTTTTTGGTGCGTTTCCTATCAAGATGTTACCACACACTTTCTTCCAATGTCTGAATGTAGCAGACAGTGCACTCTGCCCTCTCCATGTCTTTTTTTTTCGTACTAGTCATTGATACATGTGTGGCATTTAATGCCAAACATTTCCACCCAGATTCCTTTGATGAGCGTTTTGAGCTTGTTCAGAACTTGATTCAGCTCTTCCAGACACGCATCCGTGGTGAAAGGTGGGTGAGTACTATGAAGGATCAAGGTCTGATGAGTCGTTGATTGCTTCGGGGATTGGAAAGAACGTATCCAAAACAGCCTTCTTAAACTGCCACTCTTAGATCGTTCATTCCGTGTCCATGACTCAGATTAATCAAAGACACCCCTTCCACAACATAGACGAGTAGCATCTGACAAACACTGTTTCACTGCAAGGCACTCGACGACCGAACACCCGCCAGAAGACTGGTGGTCTGGTTTTGGACATCCTCAGCAGAGTCCATCATTGATTGTGCGTAATGAATGCTATCTCTGGAATCCATCAGTCAAATGAAGAGTCGTGTCCGTACCATTTGACTGTCTGTCCTCTTCGTCCTGGACGATGTTTGAAGATGAATTCAATCTAATACACTTCTTTTTCTTTTACTTCATTTTGCAGCTCCTGGACATAAATTGCCCCTTTGAATTCCTCTCCATGGTCATCTGTCAGTGTCAGTCACAGGCAGTTCGGGTTTTATTCTGCTTATCGTAAAGAGTTCTGCGGTCCACAAGAGGCATATAGCCTTTTCTAAACGTACCCCAGGATCTGCTTATCCGAACACTGTGACCGACGTTCAATGTAGGCTCAATGGAGGTAAGGATAGGTTGATCTGTACCAGACGTCTTTCTTGGATTTCTCTAGACACCTCTGCTGGGTCTCGCTTGATACTGCAGTGAACAGTATGGTTGTAGGAAACCTGCGCTAGGGGGTGAGTGTGTACTTGTGACAAAAAAGTGTGTGGTCCGTGCGTGTGTGTGTGTGTGTGTGTGTGTGTGTGTGTTGTGTGTGTGTGTGTGTGTGTGTGTGTGTTGTGTGTCGTGTGGTGGTGTGTGTGTGTGGTGTGTGTGTGTGCGTGTGTGCGTGTGCGTGTGCGTGCGTGGTCGTGCGTGCGTGTGGTGCGTGCGTGCGCGCGCCGCGTGCGTGCGTGCGTGCGTGCGTGCGTGTGCGTGTGTGCGTGCGTGGCGCGCGCGCGTGTGTGTGTGTGTGTGGGTGTGTGTGTGTGTGTGTGCGAATGTGTGTGAGCGCGCGCGCGCGCGCATTAGATGCGTGTGTGTATTTGTGATTTTACGTGTACGCACTGTGTTGTGACTGTCTTAAAAAGCCATGTGTGGTGACTGTCTAGGAAATCCTTGTGTGGTGACTGTCTTTAAAAAGCTCTGTGTGGTGACTGTCTTTAAACAGCTCTGTGTGGTGACTGTCTTAAAAAAAGCCCCGTGTGGTGACATCTTAGGAAAGCCCTGTGTGGTGACTGTCTTAAAAAAAGCCCCGTGTGGTGACATCTTAGGAAAGCCCTGTGTGGTAACTGTCTTAAAAAAAGCCCTGTGTGGTGACATCTTAGGAAAGCCCTGTGTGGTAACTGTCTTAAAAAAAGCCCCGTGTGGTGACATCTTAGGAAAGCCCTGTGTGGTAACTGTCTTAAAAAAAAGCCCCGTGTGGTGACATCTTAGGAAAGCCCTGTGTGGTAACTGTCTTAAAAAAGCCCCGTGTGGTGACATCTTAGGAAAGCCCTGTGTGGTAACTGTCTTAAAAAAAGCCCCGTGTGGTGACATCTTAGGAAAGCCCTGTGTGGTAACTGTCTTAAAAAAAGCCCCGTGTGGTGACATCTTAGGAAAGTCCTGTGTGGTAACTGTCTTAAAAAAGCCCAGTGTGGTGACATCTTAGAAACGCTCTATGTGGTGTCTGTCTTTAAAAAGCCCTTTGTGGTGGTTGTCTTGAAAAAGCCCCGTGTGGTGACTGTCTTAGAAAAGTCCTGTATGGTGACTGTCTTAAAAAATCCCTGTGTGGTGGTTGCCTAGGTAAAGCCGTTGATGGTGACTGTCTTGGAAAAGCCCTGTGTAGCGACAGTTCTTGAAAAAAGCCCTTCATGGTGACTGTCTTCAAAAATAACCTGTGTGGTGACTGTTTTGAAAAAGCCCTGTGAGATGACTGCCTTTTTAAAGCCCTGTTTGGTGACTGTCGTGAAAACGCCGTGTGTGGTGACTGTTTTTGTAAACGCCATGTGTGGTGACTATTTTGGAAAAGCTCTGTTGTTGACTGTCTTTAAACAAAGCTATGTGTGGTGACTGTCTTAAAAACAACCCCGTGTGGTGACTGTTTTGGAAAAGCCCTGTGCGTTGACTCTCTGGGGAAAACCCTGTGTAGTGACTGTCTTGAAAAAGATCTAGGGTGGTGATTGTCTTGAATAGGAACGCGTGGTGACTGTCTTTTAAAAAAAGACTGTGTGGTGACTGTCTTGGAAAAGCCCTGTGTGGTGACTGTCTTGAAAAAGCCCTGCTTGGTGACGGTCTGAAAAAATCCTTTGGGTGTCTTGGAAACGTCCCATATGGTAATTGTCATGAAAGAGCTTTTGCGGCGACTGTCTTGCAAAAGCCCTTTGTGGTGACTGTCTTGAAACAAAGCCCTTTGTGGTGACTGTCGTTAAAAAGAACACACATGTGTGGTGACTGTCTTGAATCAACGTTTTGTGGTGACTTTAATAAAAAAAAAAAGCCCTGTGAGATGACTGCCTTGAAAAAAGTCCACTGTGTGTGTGTGACTGTCTTCAAAAAGCGCTGTGTGGTGACTGTCTTGGAAAAGCCATGTGTGGTGACTGTCTTTAAAAAGCCTGTATGGTGACAGTCTTAAAAAACCCTGTGTGGTGACTGTCTTTAAAAAAAAGCCCTGTGTGGTGACTGTCTTGGAAAAGCTCTGTATGGTGACAGTCTTGAAAAAAAAAAACCGATGCAGTGATAGTCCAGAAAATGCTCTTTGTTATGATAGTCTTGAAAAAAAAAACAACTCCTGCGTGGTGATGGTCTTGAAAAAAAACCCACTGTGGTGACAGTTTTGGAAAAAAAAAAAAGCCTGTATGGTGAGAATCTTGAAAAAAACCACCTTTCTAGTAAGGGTCTAAGCAAAAAACAACAACAACAAAAAAAAACAACCTGTGTAGTGACAGTCTTGAGAAAAGCCCTGTGTTGTGACATTTCTGAAGCAAAAGCCGTAGGTGGTTGTTTTGAGCTATGAAAATAAAACTAGTTGACTGAAATTAGATGGGAGGTGCGTTCCTCCCCCCCCTCTCTCTCTCTCTCTCTCTCTCTCTCTTTCTCTCTCTCTCTCTTCTCTCTCTCTCTCTCTCTCTCTCTCTCTCTCTCTCTCTCTCTCTCTCTCTGTGTCTGTGCGCGTGCTTGCGCGCGCGCGCGCGCGTGTGTGTGTGTGTGTGTGTGTGTGTGTGTGTGTGTGTGTGTGTGTGTGTGTGTGTGTGTGTGTGTGTGTGTACTTTTAACTCTCCCTTCCTTATTTGGCATTTTGGTAACGTACTTTAGACACACAGTTCGGGCACTGGGACAGGCTTCAAAATATAAAGTGAACTGGGCGGAGCGAACACCAGAGGCTTTGGTGAGATGATAAAATGAGTGACAACGCCTGGGTCCTACCCCTGTTACCTCTTAACTCCTCGAGCCATCAGAGCATCTGCCTTTTACCCCTCATGATATAAGGCTCACACAAAAAAAGAGAAAGTCGTTTCTCCGTTGTCGTGTGTTTTCTGTTGCGCTGCACGGCTCTCTTTGATACCAAACTCGGACACCGGTGAGTTGACAACTCTCTCTCTCTGTCTGTCTGTCTGTCTGTCTGTCTGTCTCTCTCTCTCTCTCTCTCTCTCTCTCTCTCTCTCTCTCTCTCTGCTTGCAAGTAGGATTTAGCGTGAATGACTAATTATAAAGCAAACTTTGTCAAGTCTAGAAATGTTTACGGAATTATTTGACTAAAAAGTACAACTTATCGCACAGCATCAAATTAACTCTATCGCACTGTTTGAAAGGTTATCGCACAGCATCAAATGAACTCTATCGCACTGTTTGAAAGGTTATCGCACAGCATCAAATGAACTGTATCGCACTGTTTGAAAGGGAATAATTTGCAGCAGGAACAGTGAACAATAAACAATAAACAAGTAGGGTAGCTCTTGTTACCACGCTGAAAGAATCAGAATACAAGAGTTACCTTGCTTGGTTGTTATGCAGAGCATGAAGTTGAAATGTATTGACTTCATGATGCTGCAATTTATAGTACAATCGTC
>CM031597.1:41913592-41921092 GCA_018398815.1 Conus ventricosus | reverse complement strand
AAATCAAGTATGGAGAACACTAAACGAATTAACAAACATGCAAAATGCGAATCAAAATAAAAGGAAGGAAATCCATGAAGACAAATGGATATCTCACTTAGAAAAATTAGTTAGCAGGAATATTGAAATAACAGAACAGAGAAAAAAACTGATTGAGCAAAAATTGTCTGAAGCAAGAAATGTTATAATATAATCCAAATGTTGATGAACCAATTAGTATATCAGAAATCCATAAGACATTTCGAAATTAAAAAAATAAAAAATGCCACGGGAAAGAACGGAATCTCAAATGAAATAATCAAGCCAGTTTGCCTATTATAATTATACCTCTTAAGAATATATTTAACTGGGTACTAAGATATGGCCGGTATCCCACTCTGTGGAAACATGGCATTTGTGTGTCCATTTATAAAAGCGGCGATCCGACAAATCCCAACAATTATCGTGGAATTACTTTAAACTGCTGCCTGAGTAATGCTTTCTGTCAAATATTAAACAATAGGATAACAAATTACATAGAAAGCAGAGATTTATTTATCAAAGAACAGGCAGGATTTCGAAAATCCTTCAGAACAACAGACCAGATATTCATTTTAAAAAAGATCATTGACAGTGAAATAAGAAAAAAGAATGGCAGACTATACTGTTGTTTTGTAGACTTTAGAAAAGCATTTGACAGCATATGGCATGACGCTTTACTTCTGAAACTATACAATATAGGTATCAAAGGCTATTGTTATCGGGTTATAAAAGATATGTACACAAACGCGATGGTTTGTGGAAAATCAAATAATGGATTTACAAGATCAGTCCCGGTCAAACAAGGACTTCTTCAAGGCAGTTCGCTTAGCCCGACGCTGTTTAATATCTTTATAAATGATATCTCAAACTATATTGATAATAATGATTCTCCTGTTATAAACAAGTTGAAAGAAACACGAATATCGCATTTATTATATGCTGATGACATAGTTATATTGTCAAACACAAAATCGGGATTACAAACAAAACTTAATCGACTTCATAATTATTGTACAGAATGGGGCATGGAACTAAATAAAGATAAAACAAAAGTTGTCATATTCACTAAAACTGACTCAAAATTTTCAACCGCATTTACATGTGGAAACGATTCTCTTGAGACAGTAAATGAATACAAGTATTTAGGAATAATTCTTCATAAAAGTGGAGAGTTACATAAAGCACAAGATCATCTAGCAAAACAAGGTAACAAAGCTGTACACTCCTTACTACGTAAAGTAAAGGGAAAACATGTCAATGTATCATCAATAGCAAAACTCTTTGATACTTTGATTTCACCAGTCATGCTTTATGGCGCAGAAGTTTGGTTTCCATTTACAGAAAAGATAGGACATGTTGAAAAGCAGACTACAATGTTCGACATTTATCACAAATACTTATCCAATAATCCGATCGAGAACGTACATGTAAAATTTTGCAGACATATATTAGGCGTACACAGAAAAGCAATGAAATTGCCAGTACTAGCTGAACTTGGAAGATTTCCCCTTGTGTCAAGAAATAATGAGTCAAGTAGTCATGTTTTGGATCCATATAATGGAATCAAAGGAAGACTCATATCTAAGAGACGTGTACGAAGATCTTGACCCATCATCTTCATGGAAATCTGCTGTAAAGAAGATCTTAAGTAATATTGGAATGACACATGTATGGAATAACCATACACTTAACCCTCAAAAATTGCGTTATGCAATAGAGAGAAAGTTACAAAGTGATTATATACACTTTTGGGAAAAAGAAAAAGAAAGAGCACCAAGGTTAAAATTTTATAATGACATCAGTAATAAATATAGGCTTGAACCATACCTCATTAAATGCACAAATAAGCATTACAGGAAAGAACTTTGTAAATTAAGAATTAGCGCACATGACCTCGCAATAGAAAGAGGTAGATATTCCCATATTAAGCGTGAAGACAGGAAATGTACAACTTGCAATATAATAGAAGACGAGGTACATTTTTTAGACTCTCATAAACGTTACGAGGAATACGTTTAAAGAACGAATCATAAACAAAAAGGATATATACGACGCTACCTCATTGAAAATAAGTACTTTGATGTCTAACGATGACCTTCAGGTTGAAATTGCGATGTATGTATGTGACTGCTTTAACATAATGACTTTTTTATGTAAAAAGAACAAATCATTATGTCTTTGGACGATGAGTTTTTCAACCATCGCCATCTTGTGTCCATAAATCCTTAATGGTGTTTAGTGACAATAAAAAAAAGTTTCTTCAAGTTTCAAGTTTCACACACACACACACACACACACACACACACACACACACACACACACACACACACACACACACACACACACAAGAATGTTCATTTCATGCTGTTTCCCTCAACTGACAGCACTATGCGCCGTTCATTCTGATTTATATGTTTGTTGTTGTTATTGTTTTGTTGTTGTTGTTGTTGTTGTTGTTGTTTACAATCTGTAGGTACACTACCTGTGTTGGTGTGAAATCAATGACGTGAACTGTTTCATATCCTCGAACTCAGTTCCAGTTTGTGAGGGAGAAGGCCATGGCAGGGAGTAACTCGTCTCACTGGCGGACTACGTGGTGACTGTGCTGTGTCTGGTTGGGGCCCCTTTGGGTATTGGAGTGTTCTTCGCTCTTTTTCAGAGGGGGGCAGAACACTAAAGTATGTTTATCTGTTTGTCTCTGTTCGTCTTTGTGTCTGTTTTTTTTGTCTCTGTCTATTGATCAGTCTTCTGTATGTCTGTATGGGCCTGTCTTTTAGTCTGTCCGTCTGTCTGTTTCTCTCTCTCTGTGTCTCTGTGTCTCTGTCTCTCTCTCTGTCTCTCTCTCTCTCTCTCTCTCCTCTCTCTCTCTCTCTCTTTCTTTCTCTCTCTCTCTCTCTCTCTCTCTCTCATCTCTTATAGATCGTCAGCTTTGATTCATCTGCATGTGGCGTGTGAGATGAAGGAAAATGAGTGGCATGGTCATGTATAAAGAGCAACATGACTTCCAAAACTATTCTACAAGGAACAGCGGCACACAACCAACAGAGTCGACAAAGCTGAAGAACATTGTCTTCACTGCGACATCGCAATGAATGTTCACGGGTTAAGGGGGAAGAAGAAGAAAGAAAAAAGAAGAAGAAGAGAAAAGAAGAAGAAGAAGAAAGATCAAGAACAACAACAACAACAACAACAACAGCAACAACAACAACAACAACAACAACAAAAGGAACATAAAGGAAATTAAGAAAATGAAGGAGAAATGAAGCAAAGGAACAAGAAGAAGAAGAAGAAGAAGAAGAAGAAGAAGAAAAGAAGAAGAAGAAGAAGACGAATATGAAGAAGACAAAAATGAAGACGTAGAAGAAAGAAGAAGAAGAAAGAAGAAGAAGAAGAAGAAGAAGAAGAAGAAAAAAAGAAGAAGAAGAAGAAGAAGGAGGAGGAGGAGCAGGAGGAGGAGGAGGAGGAGGAGGAGGAGGTGGAGGAATGTAGGAAAAAAGAAGAAGAAGAAAAGAAGAAGAAGAAGAAGAAGAAGAAGACGGAGGAGGAGGAGGAGGAGGGGGAGGAGGAGGAGGAGCAGAATCAGAAAAAAGAAGAAGAAGAAGAAGAAGAAGAAGAAGAAGAAGAAAGAAAAAGAAGAAGAGGAGGAGGAGGAGGAAGGAGGAGGAGGAGGAGGAGAAATAGAGGAGGAGGAGGAGGAGAGAGGAGAAAAAAGGGAGGAGAAGAAGAAGAAGAAGAAGAAGAGAAGAAAAAAAAGAAGAAGAAGAAGAAGAAGAAGAAGAAAAGTAGTTTCGCTAGCAATGCCCAAACGCTCACGTCAGTCCTCAAACTGTGGCAGGAAGCCTTTTTAGTGGGGAACCGCAACATGGGCCTCGGACCTGTGTGCTTGTCTCTGTTCGTGACCTTCCAGTCCGCCATCTCTCTCATCGGCACGCCCTCCGACACCTACAACACGGGCACCATGGTGTTCTTCATCTATGTGGGTATCTCCCTGGCGTACGTCGTTGGTACTTCACCATCGTGCCCCTGGTGTACCTCTGCGTCTTACCAGCGTGTTCCACTACCTGGAGCTCAGGTACCAGTCTCACGGGGTCAAGAACCTCATCACCCTGATTGGTATGCTGGAGACGGTACGTGACTGGCGAAGTCGCCTTGCGATGCGTGTCCACCTGGCTTTAGGCAGGGTTCTACGTGTTATCAAATGAGAATTAAAGCCAGCTGTCTTGTGTATAGGCTTAAGGCAGCAGCAGCTGTGTTGTGTATAGGCTTTAGGCAAAGTTCTATGCGTTATCAATGAGAATGAAAGCCAGCTACGTTGTGTATAGGCTTTAGGCAAAGTTCTCCGCGTTATCAATGAGAATGAAAGCCAGCTACGTTGTGTATAGGCTTTAGGGAAAGTTCTCCGCGTTATCAATGAGAATTAAAGCCAGCTATGTTGTGTATAGGTTTATGGCAAGCCGGGTTCTCCGCATTATAAATAGGAATTAAAGACAGCTACGTAGCTATGTTGTGTATATGCTTTCGTCATGTTTCGTCGTGTTATCAATGAGAATTAAAGCCAGCTATGTAACTATGTTGTGTATAGGCTTAAGTCATGGTTCGTCGCGTTATCAATGAGAATTAAAGCCAGCTATGTAACTATGTTGTGTATAGGCTTTAGTCATGTTTCGTCGTGTTATCAATGAGAATTAAAGCCAACTATGTAACTATGTTGTGTATAGGCTTAAGTCATGTTTCGTCGTGTTATCAATGAGAATTAAAGCCAACTATGTAACTATGTTGTGTATAGGCTTAAGTCATGTTTCGTCGTGTTATCAATGAGAATTAAAGACAGCTATGTAACTATGTTGTGTATTGGCTTTAGTCATGTTTCGTCGTGTTATCAATGAGAATTAAAGACAGCTATGTAACTATGTTGTGTATAGGCTTAAGTCATGTTTCGTCGTGTTATCAATGAGAATTAAAGACAGCTATGTAACTATGTTGTGTATAGGCTTTAGGCAGTGTTCTCCGCATTATCAATGAGAATAAAAGCCGGCAGTCTTGTCGATAGGTTTTAGCCATGGTTGTCTACGTTGCCAATAAGAAATAAAACCAGCTATGTAGCTTTGCTGTGTATAGACTTTAGGCATGGTTCTCCGTGTTCTCAATAAGAAATAAAACCAGCTATGTGGCTATGTTGTGTATAGGTTTAAGGCATGGTTCTCCGCATTGTCAATAAGAATTAAAGCCAACTATATAGCTATGTTGTGTATAGGCTTTATTCATGGATCTTCGCGTTATCAATAAGAATTAAAGCCGGCTATTTGGCTATTTTGTGTATAGGCTTTATTCATGGTTCTTTGCGTTATCAATGAGAATTAAAGCCAGCTATGTTGTATCTAGACTGTACGCAGGGTTCTCCACAATATCAGTGAAAAATCAAAGAAAGTCATGTGGCTATATTGTGTATAGGCATCACGCAGGGTTCTCCGCATTATCAATAAGAATTAAAACCAGCTATGTAGCTATGTTGTGTATAGGCTTTAGGCAGGGTTCATCACATTATGAATGAAAATTTAAGGCAGCTATATTGTGCATATACTTTAAGGAGGGTTCTCTACGTTATCAATGAGAATTGAAGCCAGTTATGCTGCATATAGGCTTAAGGCAGGGTTCTTCGTATCATTCAATAAAATTCAAGGCAGCTATGTTGCACAAAGTCTTAAGGCAGGGTTCTCCGCGTTATTAATGCGAATGAAAGCCAACAATGTTGTTTATAGCCTTGCTGGTTGCCAAAATTAGATAAGACCCCCCCCTCCGCTCCCCGTCCCCCCCCCCCCCCCCCACACACACAAAATTGTGCAGTTTTGGTGTGTTGTGTGTGTGTGTGTGTGTGTGTGTGGTGTGTGTGCGTGTGTGTGTGTGTGTGTGTGTGCGTGCGTGTGATGTATTTACGCCGTCTGTTTACGTTTGCGCTGATGTGAAGACACTGCACATAATCGTGTTGTAGCGCAGAACATGCAGATGTTTGTGTTGTAGCGAAGACTGTTAAAATCAAAACAAGCATGTAAAAAAAGAAACAACAAAGAAGCCAAAATAGAAAGAAAACACACAAAACGAAATGAAAATGAAACGCTTATTTCATACAAACACAAAAAAAGACAAGAAGATTTTTCCACTGAAAGTGTCTTGGTGTCTTGCTCATAAACAGTTTATGAAAAGCAGACATCAGAATACGCAGCTGGCTCGCAACAGAATACAAACGTATTTCAGTTTCCAGCGAATGATTGTTTTGTACCTGCAGAACAGGTACGTGTTTGTACTGTATACAAAGACACTTTAAATGATTGGGTTTTACACGTAGAGTTTGCGCAGTTTCATAGCGTATGTTCAGTCACTGCACATGCTTAAGCTGTATGTGTAGAATCCGTACTTGTTTTAAGTTGCATGTGCGGAGATTGTATGTATTTACGTTGTATGGGTTAAATATGTCCTTTTTATGTGATATGCGTTAAGCGTGCACAACATTTGTGTTGTATGTGCAGTGATGTTCGCGCTTACGCTTTATGTGCAGTTTACTACATTTTTTTTGTATTGGGTGTGTAGAGACCGTAAATGTTAATGTTGTATGCGCAGAGATGGCAATGTGTGTGTGTGTGTGTGTGTGTGTGTGTGCGCGCGCGCGCGCGCGCGCGCGCGCGCGTGTGTGTATGTGTGTGTGCGTGCGTGTGTATCTATGCATTCGTGCGTGCATGTGTGTGTGTGTGTGTGTATGTGTGTGTGTGTGCGTGTGTGCGCGCACGCGCGCGCGCTCGTGTGTGTGTGTGCGTGCGTGCGTGCATGCATGCCTGCATGCGAGCGTGTGAGCGTGCGTGTGTGCGTGCGTGCGTGCGCGCGCGCGCGTGTGTGTATGTGTGTGTGTGTGTGTGTGTGTGTGTGTGTGTGTGTGTGTGTGTGTGTGTGTGTGTGTGTGTGCAGTGTCTGTACATGGGCGTGGCTCTGTATTCTCCAGCTCTAATTCTACAGGCAGGTGAGATGTTAGTGTCTGGTCTGGGAACTAGTCATTATTCCACAGAAAGGGAAGCTAACGACTTCATTACATTTTGCTTACAATGTCATCATTGTCTACACAAAGACAGCAACCGTGACAGGAGTTTTAGGCTAACAGGCCTCAAAGAAAGGTTAAAAAAAAATCCTCCTCTTCCATGTTACATTCTCAATCAATATCATCAACTTGGTAGATCTGTTCCAGAATGATAGAATCAATGAAAAATATCGGCTTTCTTTCCAGTGCAAATATATTCAACTTTTCTGAGTTTATAGGTTTACATCACGAGTCACATATTTGATCTACATTAAATGCCAGGTTAACCATCAGGATATTGACTGTCTGAATTCCAGGCGCAGCGTTTCACACATTTAACTTTCTCCGATTGAACTGTTACGCCGACTGATGGCCAGATTGTTTTGGGCGTGCCCGCCCATCTCTCCCAGGGAAAG
>CM031597.1:41893592-41898592 GCA_018398815.1 Conus ventricosus | reverse complement strand
AGCACCTTGAGGAGCGCCGCAGTGCAAGATGAGAGGCAGGCCGGCATCGCGCACATGGAGCAAGAAGGAGGATTTCCGTACCTCCCCCCACCCTGCCTGTCAAGCTACGACACACCGACACAACAGGACTTTAGACCTATGATTCCCGTACCTCACCCCAGACTACACCCAGCAACGATCAGAGAAGTAACACAAGAAACAAACGGTATGATGATGTATGTAATGGAAAGATTTCTCAGAATGAAAAGAATGAAGATAATGATTTTGATTCTATGCCTCAATCAAGCCATTGTATGAGTAAAAATAGCTGTTTGTTCAATGTGATGGTTTGGATATTGAAGGGTTAAAGAACAAGCTTACGAACTTTTCTTTTCAAAGATATTGTGAACAGTTTCAAATTTTTGCTTTTTCCGAATGCTGGTCTTGTAAACAAGAGGATATTAAAAGAGCTTTTCCCAACTTCACAGTTTTCTTCTCACCCCGTTCTCAGCGCATAAAAGGGGGCGTGGCTGTCTGTGTGAGAAAAACAATTTCTGGATATGTCGAACAGTTATTGACATCAGCGGAAGAATGCATTTTTCTAACATTGTGTAAACAAGTTATGAATTATTCTTTTGACGTGATTTTTTGCTTTGTGTATGTAGCCCCTGAGAACTCAGTCATTTATGGTGAAGACAACCCCAGTGGTATTGATATATTAGCTAAAAATATAACCGATGTCATGCGTGAATATCCTGACTTGCCCTTTTATTATGTGGAGATTTCAACGCCCGTACTGGTGAGTTACAAGACATTGATTTTGTCCATGAAAATAGACACGCACACCCGTTAAATTAAATTGATGAATTATTGAATGATATGCCTCAAATTGAACGCACATCAAAGGACCATGCTGTAAATAACTTTGGCCGAACGCTCATTGACCTTTTAAAAGAAAACAACATGTTTATTGTAAATGGGAGAACAGAGCAGACAAAACAGAGCGAGATTTTTTGTACAGCTAACAGAGGGATGAGTGTCGTTGATTATTTCATTTGTTCCCAAGCAATGTAAGACTTTATTTCTGACATGTTTGTCGCAGACAGATCTGAATCTGACCATTTTCCTATTGTTTTGTTTCTCGATGATAATACGCGTGAAAGCTACGAAGAAACTGAAGATGAGAATAGTGTTAGTATGGAATACAAGTTACATTTTAAAGTAGAAGTCAGAGTTTAGAAGCCTTTACTGATTATCTTCAATCAACGTATCCATGAGCTATCAAACTTCTTTGAAGCATTACCTCAGATGTTGATGAAGGCACGGAACATGTTGTCAGTCTAATGCAAAAAGCAGCTGAACAAATGCAATCAAGACCAAAAAAGCAATGTTCGTACAATCAATCACCTTGGTGGGACAAGGATTGTGAGAAAGCTAAACAAAGAAATACATGTATTACGTATATTCAGACACACGGATGACAGGAAGGACTTAGAAGCTATCTTGACCACAAAAAAGCATTCAAGTTGCTTTGCAAATCAAAAAAGATGAAAGAGACAAACGTATCATAGATGAATTAACGAAGCATGCGCAGACCAAACTCTAAATCATTTTGGCAAAAATAGTCTCTTACAGCCAGCAATTCAAAAAGTTCAAATACGATTACACCAAACAAATGGTATGAATATTTCAAAAAACTTACTGTCACCTGAACAAAACGTACATGATGAAGATTTTGAACAAGAAATTTCTGGTACATTACCGGATCACTGTTCTGAAACTTGTGAAGAGTGTCATAACTTTGAATATGATAATGAAATATCAGAAACTGAGATATTCAAAGCAATTAATGCAATGTAGAAGGGTAAAGCTGCCGGGCCAGATGGTTTGCCCACTGACCTGTTCCATGCAGGAGCAAACGTACTCATTAAGTTTCTACACCCCTTGTTCAATAACGTGTTTAGTAGCGGAACTTACCCAAAAAGCTGGACAAAAGCAGTAATCTTTCCCTTACATAAAAAGGGTGATCGAGGTTGTGTTGATAACTACAGAAGTATTTCTTTGCTGAATGTGCTTAGTAAAATATATAATACAGTGATTAATAACAGATTACAACTTTGGATTCTCTCTTGAGGGCACATAAGACCGTATGGCGAAAGCTTGGCTGTGTCTGGAGTGGCACTGTCTTCATCTGTCCGTGGGCAGGGGTGGTTGGGTCTGTGGGGTGTGCTCGGCAGCTGGAGGGTGGTGTTTTTTGCCGGTGGGCTCTGCAGTCATGAAATACGGGCTGGTACACCCATGGGGGATGCTACTTTAAGGCTGTTATGAGCTGCATCCTGTAGTCTAATTTACCTCTGTTCAGGAGCAGTTATGTCCCTTGATATCTTAATGGAGTGTCCTGTGCGTGCCTGTACCCATCGTCAACACAGCGCAGGCCTCCAAGGGTGGTACAGGACTGCTCTAAAGGCAGGCGAAGACAGTGCTTCTCTGGGTCCTCCCCAGCACCTTCGGGTGTTTCTTTTTCTTCTTTGCCTTAACTAGGCTGACCCTGGAGAAAGGTCCAGTGACGGTGAGGAAAGACCCACTGACCACAGGGAAAGTCCTGTTGACAGTGGGAAAGACTACAACTTTGGATTCTCTCTTGAGGGCACATAAGACCGTATGGCGAAAGCTTGGCTGTGTCTGGAGTGGCACTGTCTTCATCTGTCCGTGGGCAGGGGTGGTTGGGTCTGTGGGGTGTGCTCGGCAGCTGGAGGGTGGTGTTTTTTGCCGGTGGGCTCTGCAGTCATGAAATACGGGCTGGTACACCCATGGGGGATGCTACTTTAAGGCTGTTATGAGCTGCATCCTGTAGTCTAATTTACCTCTGTTCAGGAGCAGTTATGTCCCTTGATATCTTAATGGAGTGTCCTGTGCGTGCCTGTACCCATCGTCAACACAGCGCAGGCCTCCAAGGGTGGTACAGGACTGCTCTAAAGGCAGGCGAAGACAGTGCTTCTCTGGGTCCTCCCCAGCACCTTCGGGTGTTTCTTTTTCTTCTTGACTCAATATTGTAATGAACATGAAACTATCCCCGAAGCCCAGCAGGCTTCCGGAAAGGCTATAGTACAATAGACAACATATTTTCTCTCCAATCTCTCGCGCAAAAATACTTAAGCAAACAAGGCGGACGATTTTATTCACTTTTTGTAGACTTTTCAAAAGCGTTCGACTGTGTAAATAGAAGTAAACTTCTTTACATTCTGCTGTCCACAGGGATCCATAGTAAACTGTTTGGCACAATTCAAGGTATGTATAAGAGTGTGATGGCATCTGTGTGTGTTGGAGATAAGATTACAGAATATTTTGAGTGCTCATCTGGTGTTAGGCAAGGCTGTGTTTTGAGTCCCCTTTTGTGTTCAATATTTCTATCTGAACTTCAGACAGAGTTAATTGGTTGTGGTGCACGAGGTATTGACATACTGGGAGATCCGTTGGGTATTCTCCTCCTTATGTACGCTGACGACATTGCAATTGTTGCTGACACTGTTTTAGACCTACAGAAGAAGATCGACTGTCTAGAAAAATATTGTAAAAATTGGGGTCTGAAGGTAAACATGGATAAGACTAAAGTAGTTGTATTAAAAATGGAGGATTTAACAAAAAAAAAGTGAAAAATGGAATCTAAACGATGCAGAGATAAAGGTTGAATCTTGCTATAATTATCTGGGGGTCATTTTTTCATCTACTTTGAAATGGACTAAGAATGTAGAAGCTCTTTCTGGTAAAGCCCTTAGAGCTTTAGCAGGCATAAAAAGGTTATATTTCAGATTTAAAGCACTCCCAGTGGACATGGTTTTCAAAATATTTGATACAAAAATTAAGCCCATTCTATTATATGGATCGGAAATTTGGGGATTTAAGAAATATGATGCTATAGAAAAAGTGCAAGTTAAGATATGTAAAATGATACTCGGTGTAGGTAGGGATGTGAAACATGATGTAGCTTTAGGTGAATGTGGAAGATTTCCTATCTTGATTGATACTCAAACTCGTCTCATCAAATACTGGTGCAGACTCATTAACATGCCAAACAACATATACCCCAAACAGTGTTATGATATGCTGCATGCCCATGACTCAGCTGGCAGAAAGAATTGGGCATCAGAAATCAGACTTCTGCTTTGCAAGTGTGGATTTGGTCAGGTATGGGCTCTGCAAAACCCTGGAAATAGTAAATTCTTTCTAGAAGAGTTTAGGAATAGGCTGAAAGATATGTCACAACAAATTTGGCATGATTCCATATCTCATGAAGAGGATTACAGTCTATATCAACCAGAAATCATAAGAGCTAACTACATTACAAGTTTAGATTTAGTAGCTCATAGAAGAGCCATTTGCTTGCTAAGAAGTAACAGATTGCATCTAAATGGTGTTCCACGTTTTGGTTGTTTAAGAAACGACCCTGAATGCAAACAATGCAGTGGAAATCACATTGAAGACATTGTACATTTTCTTTTTGTTTGCCCAAAGTACTTGCATCTAAGAAATAAATACCTCCCTGTGTATTAATGTCGCTTTCCTAACACACTAAAAGTTCAATTGCTATGTAGAAACCTGAAAGGAAATCTTGCATTCAAAACTGCTATGTATATTGTAGAAAGTTTAAAAGTAAGATGCTGAAAATACAGGATATTGTATATTATGCGCTATTTAACATGGAATGTTGTCCAAAATTCTGCTATGATTGAATGTAAACCTCCTTGTCAATATGGGCCAAATGGCCTGCAAAGACTGAATAAAATGTATTGTTATTGTTATTGTTGTTATTGTTATACACCACACACACACACACACACACACACACACAACACATATATATATATATATATATATATATATATATATATATATATATATATATATATATATATATATATATATATAATATAAACAAAGCTTGCCCTTATGTCTTAGATTGAAGAAATAGGGGGAGATAAGCATTCATATCTGCAGTGGTAGATGATTCTGCCTAACTAACA
>CM031597.1:41876092-41886092 GCA_018398815.1 Conus ventricosus | reverse complement strand
TCACAATAGAGGGCTTTTGTTTGAGAACTGTTTTCATTTACAGCCTTTTTTGGGGGTGGGGGTGGGGGTGGGATTGTCATCACACAAGACATTTCTTTAGGATTATCACCACACTCAGCTTTTTCCACGTGTTACAGCCGCTAAGCTAGACAGAAGTCTAACCATTCCCATAACTACGAGTTTTACACACAAACATCCACATTCTTTTTCCCACTCAGACAAGGAATCCCATCCCACAACCGTACTTGTGTGTGTGTGTGTGTGTGTGTGTGAGTGTGTGTGTGTGTGTGTGTGTGTGTGTGTGTGTGTGTGTGTGTGTGCGTACGTGCGAGCGCGCGCGCGCGCGCGCGTGTGTGTGCGTGTGTGTGTGTGTGTGTGTGTGTGTGTGTTTGTGTGCGTGCGTGCGTGAAGTTTTAATTGACTCATAACACACACACACGCACGCACGCACGCACGCACGCACGCACAGATGGACACACACACACGGCGCACGCGCACATATACAAACACACGCGTGCGCGTACACACACACACACACACGCACGCGCGCACGCACGCACGTACGTACACATCGCTCCTACAAACACACCACGGAAACAACCTTCTTGCTGGCCAGCCAATGTACCCACTGGCTGTTTTGCTTTTCATTCTCAAGTAACCACACAAGTACTCACGAACTGTCTGCTTTGTTTTCTATTTTGTATTCACTTTGTATTCAATTTACAAAAAAAGTCTGAATAACAGAAGAAAACAACAGCAATAAGCGTATCAGTTTCTAAAGATTCAATCAAGCTTGGTACACATGTAAAAATGACTTGAAATGTGGACCTTTGTAGATGAATGGCATAATACATTCAAACGATAAGCAGTGTATGCAAACAAAACCTAAATGACAGACTGTCAAGGGAGCGAAACCTCTCACAAAGGGCCTTAAGCGCTTTAGAGGAAAGGGACGCCGCGCGTGGTAGAGAAATAGGTAATGGGCTGATTAGCGCTACGCCCTCACCTAGCGCATACAGTCGAAATGTGTCAAGGAGGTTGAAGTGGTCAGGCAATTGTCACGTGACAGATGGCACCTAAGGTTGTGAGGACCCTCCCAAGTTCGAACCTTCCCGATAGCGAAAGGGAGGGAAATGTAACCACTAGGACATCGGAGCATCGAGCAGGCGCTAAACACTCAGCTGAGGTTGTTTTGTAGACAGGCCTTGAAGAGAAGTTTGGGGCTTGTTCAGATGGTATCGCCGTGGGGCGCTGTGTTGAGGCTTTGTCAGGCTGGTTGAATGCGTGTGGACGTTGTTGTCGTAGCTTTCTCTAGGGTAATTACTGTGTTAAAGTGGCTCCCGGAGTCGGCGGGAATTTTCGATGTCCATTTGGTGCCAAGTGGCTGTTTCCTAAGCAATTAGGTAGGGATGTGTGTAAATGCTGTGTGTGGAAGGTTGTAGCGAAAGGGGAATTCAGTGTACTTTTGAACAAGTTGGTGGAGAGGCAACATGGACAAAGGCATGGCGCTGGCCCAAAGGGGAATTCTTTGTGTCCATCCCTATATAGACAGAAGTGACAGCAAGGTCTTAGGGTAAAAGACAATCTGGAAAGGAAACACTGAGTTTGAAGCCCAGAGGTGGGTGAAAGAAACGAAGAAGAAGATTTCTACGTCGAGTTCCCAGAGACGACCACGAAGACCCAGTCCTGAAACCTGGAGCCAGTCAACCAAGGGCGTCACCATCACTCAGTGCTGACGAAAACTTGAAGTGACGTGTTCAAGAACTGTGATGTGGTGTGAAAGTGGTTGTGTGTTTGTGTGTGTGTGTGTGTGGAAACCTGACCTGGTAAGAAGCCATTTTATTATAACCCGGGATTTGGAAGTGTTGATCTTTTGTGTTTTGACTATTCCATTTTGTGTAACTGGATTTTTCGTGTGTAATTATAAGTAGCATAAAAATTGTATTTCTTGTTCTCAGTCGTGTTAAGAGAGAAACGAATGCGTGACATCCCATTCCCAGAGACAGGTGACTGTTTGGTGGGTGCATGAGTGTGCATATGCGTGTATGAGTGCAGAGATGGTGTGTTAAGCCTGACTAATAATACATCACGTTAGTGCACTTAAGCAATACCATCACGATTTCCCCTGTCCTGGACACAGACAGTGGATTCATTAAAAGAAAATTCTTTTTAAAGAAAATGATCCTCATGTCATGGATAACTTTCAAGTAAACATTTCCCAAACACATCAACTTGTACAGAAAGTCACGAACCATCATCTAATCAACTGATTTTCTTTCTGTCTTAGATCTAACAAATCTGTAATATGGTGTTAAAGCGCTGAAATGGGTAACAAGGATACGCAAAGTGGTGATGGCCAATCATAAAATTTTATTGAAAAAATATTTAATTTCGGTTGCGTTGCGGCCGTGTGCTCGTAATCAACAACAACAGCAACAAAAACAGAACAAAAAAAGAAAGAGAAGAAAAACAAAACGAAGCACAAACAAACAAAACAAAGGAACAGCCACGTTGTAAATATCGAATCGAACAACATTCTTTGTTGTTGTTTTTTTCGAATTAAGCACTTCACTTACATTGTATCCTTTAAGCCAGCGTATACCGTTACATACGCTCAGGATCGTGAGGTCTGGTGCCGGACGTCCCGCTCACTAGAGGAAAGTGATTTGCAACTCGATCACCTCTCTTTTCCAGGTGTAGTGATCGCCGCGTCGCCACTGTCTGGTTCGCCAGGCTGTAAGGCTATTGCAATGGCCTGTGCTACATTACAGTGCCCACAGCAACGCCTTCCCATGGCGTCCCTGTTTCCACAAAGCTTGCTGTGTCTTGGCGCGACTGAGTACCCGGTGGTATAACTGGGCGGGCGGGCTGAGCATGCAACCCTGGTTGCGAATCTGCCTAGGAGAAGGAAAGCTCTTATTCCAAAACCCGGTGGATGGGACCCGGCAGCCTTGGCAGGCCACTCATCTAGGACAAGGAACAAGTTTGATGCTAAACCCACGAAGTGCCTTGGAGTGCTGGACAGACTGGGAGCGCGAGGACCCTGGGTCCATGGATGCCCCAGCATCCAGCATCCGTGCCCCGGCCATTGGATGGTAACTCTGCTGCCTTGTGGACACCCTCGGGAGAAGGAAAGGCTACGGGAGTAAACCCAGAGAGAAAATCCGGAGTGGAGCCCCTAAGGCGGTTAGACGTCAACTTCTGACTTCTTTCCGGTAGCTCCTGCAGCCAGACCAATGCCAAACGTCGTGCCCCGCACTCATTTGGAGTCAACTGGCGAGGCCGAGAGGGGGATACTGCTGCATGGGCAATACAGCATCTCCATATTTCTCGCCCAGGCTTGCGCCCTGGAGAAGTCACTCCAGCTTTACTGCTTCAGCGAAGAACCAACACGTTAGACAGCAGTTACGGGTTATAAGTCCACACTTGATTGGCATAGAGTAGGATGCCACGGATTGTCTCCAATAGTGGGAGGGACCATCGTGTCCCACTGGTCAGCTGCTGCCCGCCTCAAGCTGGGCAGTCCCCAGCTAGTAAGGTGCTGACTCGCCAACGTCTGCCTGCTTCAATGGGTGCTTGCAGCTCAAATGTTTAGGCATGACAAGCAGAGGAAACATCGCACCAGGCAATTCAAGAAAACCAAAGAAGTTTCCAGCACTTCGTTTCGCAAGCTGAATGTGAGAACTATATGCCCAGGAATCTTAGAAGACCTTGCACAGGTAAAAGACGCACGAAGACTACTATCATAGACAGGGAGCTTACAAGATTCAATGTGAGCATTGCGGCCCTCCAAGAAACCCGGCTACCCTCTATTGGCTCCTGAGGGAAGAAAACTACACTGTTTCCTGGAAAGAGAAAGAACCCAATGAATCACGAATACATGGAGTTGGCTTTGCAGTAAAGAAAAGCCTTCTGGCATCAGCGGAACACCCAACAGGTGGCACAGAACGTATCCTGTCAATCCGTTTGGCTACAGCTGCAGGATTTGTCAACATCTCCAGCATTTATGCTTCTACTCAGAGTAGTTCAGAAGACATCAAGGACCATGTCTACCATAAGCTTGACACCCAGGTTGGCAGGGTACCGAAATTGGAGCAGCTGTTCCTTCTTGGCGACTTCAACGCCTGGGTTGGATCTGATCACCAGTCGTGGCCATCTTGCATCCGTCACCACGGTGTCGGAAAGTTGAACGACAATGGACAGAGGTTGCAGGAGCTGTGCTCATACCACAGCCTTTGCGTCACAAACACTTTCTTCCAGTCCAAGCCCCAACACAAAGTGTCCTGGAAACACCCAAGGTCTCATCGCTGGCACCAACTGGACCTTGTGGTCACGAGACGCTCAGCTGTGAACACTGTCCTGGCAACGAGAAGCCACCACAGCGCCGACTGTGACACTGATCACGCCCTCATGTGCAGCAAAGTGAGGATAGCCACGCAAGTTGCACAGCTCCTGAGCAAAAGGTCATCCATCCCCCGCATCAACGTTGCAAGAACAGGAAACCCTGATCGCAGACAGGAATTTGTAGCTGCCGTCAAAGAGACACTCCAGGACTTGCCAGAACAGGATACCACAACAAGGTGGAACACCATCAGAGATGCAGTCTACGATGCCGCCATCTCAGCCTTTGGCAAGAGAGTAAGGAAGAACCAGGACTGGTTTGATGCCAACCTCTCTGAAATGGAGCTGGTCATTGAAGCCAAGCGTAACGCTCTTCTGGCATACAAGAAATCCTCCAGTGAAAAGACGCTCGCAGCATTAAGAACTGCACGGAGCAACGCACAGAGGGTCGCAAGACGATGTGTCAATGACTACTGGCTGCAATTATGCGAGAACATCCAGCGTTCAGCCGACTGCGAAGATGTTCGTGGTATGTTTGATGGGATCAAGAAGGCAGTTGGACCAGAAGTGAAGAAAACTGCTCCTCTGAAGTCTTCAACAGGCGCGACAATCACCGACCGTGATCAACAGATGAAGCGAACACTACTCAGAGCTCTACTCCAGGGAAACAGTAGTCACTGACGCTGCCCTTGACGCCATCGATGACTTGCCTGTGATAGAAGAACTGGACCAGGTGCCCACGCTTGAGGAACTCGGCAAAGCCATCGACATGCTCCCCAGAGGAAAGCACGCACCAGGAAGTGACGGCATTCCACCTGAAGTGATCAAGGGTAAGAAATCAGCGCTGCTGCAGCCCCTGTACGACCTGGTTTGTCTGTGCTGGAGGGAAGGTGCAGTCCCCCAAGACATGCGTGGTGCCTTCATTGTGACTCGCCATAAGAACAAAGGCGACCGCAGCGACCGCAACAACTACAGAGGGTATCCCTCTTAAGCATAGTCGGGAAGGTATTCGCTCGCATTCTCCTCACCAGGCTCCAGACACTGGCTGCTCGAGCGTACCTCGAGTCCCAGTGCGGCTTCAGGGCAGGCCGGTCAACATGCTTCTGAAGTACGCCTTCAGCTCCTGGCAAGATGGAATCTACCTGCACACACGCTCTGATGGAAAGCTGCTCAACCTCGCCCGCTTGAGACCCAAAACCAAGGTGTCCCAGATCCTCACCAGAGAGATGCTCTTTGCTGACGACGCAGCTCTTGCCTCACACACTGAAGAGGCCCTGCAGAGACTCATGGACAGGTTCGTCGATGCATGACTCACGATCAGTCTGACGAAGACCAACGTCAGCGCACAGGATGCAAGCCACGCACCCTCTATCAGCATCAACGACTACACCCTGGAAGTGACAGAGGACTTCACGTACCTTGGGTCGACCATCTCTACCAGCCTGTCACTCGACATAGAGATCAACTGGCGGATAGGAAAAGCCGCAGCAACCTTGGCCAAGCTGTCCAAAAGGGTGTGGGACAACAAGAAGCTCACAGAGGATATCAAGATGCGTGTCTATCGGGCCTGCGTCTTCAGAACTCTCCTGTACGGCATCGAGACATGGACCACCTACGCGAGGCAGGAACGCCGTCTGAACACCTAGTAGCTTCCACATGCGCTGCCTCAAACGCATTCTGGGCATCACCTGGCAGGACCGAGTACCGCACAGCTACATCCTGGCCAGGGCTGGAATCCCAAGCATGTTCGCCATGCTGAGTCAGAGACGTCTACGCTGGCTCGGGCACGTAAGGCGCATGGAAGATTGGGCGTATTCCCAAGGACCTACTCTACGGCCAACTTGCCACAGGTACCAGACGCACAGGACGCCCCACTCTCAGGTTCAAGGATGTGTGCAAACGTGACATAAAAGTGTGCAACATTGATCCTGAAGCCTGGGGAACAGCTGCTGAAGACCGCGACTGCTGGCGTCAAATGGTGCAGAGAGGAATCAGACACGCGGAGGAAGAGAGAACCCAGCAGGCAGCAGAAAAACGAGCGCGCCGCAAACAACGAGCGACCTGTGCTTCTTCCCAGTCGTCCTGCTTCGTCTGCGCCAACTGCAACAGAGACTGTCACACCAGAATTGGGTTGCACAGCCACACCAGGCACTGTTCACAACCCTAGGAGAAACCTCACTTTTCGCTTCATGCTTTGTCCTCCGGGACTGCATTGCCAACAACAACAACAAAATGCAATTACATGCCAATTTAATGACAACCTTGACATGAACATAATCTGTTCATTATTCACGTTGTTACTGTTGTTGGTGATGATGGTGATGGTGGTCGAGTTTGGTTTTTTTTTCAAAATTTTAAACAGTGTTTGGTTGTGCGACTTAACTGAGAATAAAATGACTATTTGATAAGAGAACTAAAGAAGAGCGAAGACTATTGCTGATGAGACCATTTACCCTTAAAAGCTGTGGAAAGTCACGATTGGACATGTACTCTCTCCTCCATGGAGAATAAAAGCTGAGGTTTCCTTGTGCTCATCTTTCTGTCCCGTGGCCTCTTGGTCAGCCTGTAAACCATGGCACACGATATGAAAAGGAACGTAATCAAAGATGAAAATCATCTAACGAGAAACAGACAAAGAGCAGAAAAATGAATATAACAGTATGAAGGATGCGCGTGCGTGTATATATATATATATATATATATATATATATTAGTGTGTGTGTGTGTGTGTGTGTGTGTGTGTGTGTGTGTGTGTGTGTGTGTGTGTGTGCGTGCGCGCGCGCGATGTGCGTGGATGTGTACGTGCGTGTATGTGTGCGCGCGTCTCTGTATGTGTGTAAATGCGTTTCAGTGTGTGCACGCGCATGAACTCGCGCGTGTGCGTGAGCAGGGGTGCAGATGGGTGGGTATGGTAGTGGGAGGGGAAAAGGAAATGTTGAAGATGTGCTGGTGTGTATGCTTGCGTGCGTGTGATGTGAATGTTGTGCATATTTGCGTAATTGTAATGTAAACGACAGTGCAAATGGTCTAAAAAGATTTGTTTGGAGAGGGGAGGGAAGGTTGGGTGGACGGCTTTTGTAATAGTCCTGAGCTCAACACAGTAGGGTCCCGCATAAACCTTTGTCATTATAGCAATTTAAGAACGACGATTGACGAGAAAAAGACAACGGACTAACAGCAACAACAAGAAAGGGACAAGAAAGAGAGTTACAAAAAGTGGAGAGAGAGAGAGAGAGAGAGAGAGAGAGAGAGAGAGAGAGAGAGAGAGAGAACAGACAGACAGACAGAGAGAGAGACAGACACAGAGAGAGAGAGACAGAGAGACAGAGAGACACAGAGAGAGAGAGAGAGAGAGAGAGAGAGAGGAGAGAGAGAGAGAGAGAGAGAGAGAGAGAGAGAGAGGTTGGGAAGGGAGTAGATGGGTACCTCCTGACCTCCATGTGAAAGGTATTTTCTTCTTTTGATTTGTCTTGGGAGTCCGTAAGTCCGTAGATTGTTCGGCAAACTGGGAATATCAACCTGGGATCCACATGCTCTGCCTCCTTCCTACATCCTGGTATCCACACACACACACACACACACACACACACACACACACACACACACCAACCGTGCGCGCGCACGCACGCACACACGCACGCATGCATACATGCACGCACGCACATTTATACACAACTGTTACAATTCAAAAGGGAGACAAGCGAGGAGGAACTTTTGCGAGAGACGTCATGGATATAATGACGAGTTGCAAGCCTCCTTTTATTACTTATTGCTTTTAAATCTTTGTATTTTCGGTCAGTGTATTGCTATCGTTGATTTATTTAAAACAGTTGGAAAGTGAACGTATGCCTAATTGTTCAGTATTGTTTTTTGGATTGATCGATAATGCGATTGGAATATTCAAGATTGTGTTAGAATGTTCACCAGGTTTCCGTAAGTTGCCAATGCATTAGCCTTCTTAAGGTTCATGAATGTTGTAGAAGCTGACCGAATTAGGCTACATTCGCATACGCTCGTCACGATTTCATTGGTTGAGCTTACTGATATGCATAATATTCTAGAAAAGAATAATCAAGTATGTTCGAGAATATTCTTTAGATAACATGTAAAAGAATGAGAGATGTGCGACTGAGGGAGAGAGAAATGAGATTTTTTGAAGAGTTCTAGTCATTGTCGAGCATAAAGATTTTCGAGTCTTCACTTAGTTTGAGTGGAGTCGATGAAAAGCTGCCATTGGTAGAATATTGCCTGCTGCCTGTATGATTGAGTTCCTGTACGACTTATTGAACTTGAAGGTCAGTGGATTGTTTTTTGTTCCTACATTGTTCAACGTTTGTAAATAAAAGGACCCCCTTCGATTCAATACCACCTGGTGTATCATGTCGTCTGCAAGTCGAACACCTACCACATAATCTACAACTGACTCTTACAAGCTAGAGTACTGCACTTACCTTGTACTGAGAGAAGTCATCGCTTTAGCGTGTACACACACACACACACACACACACACACACACACACACACACCGCACGCACGCACGCACGCAGCGCGCGCGCGCGCGCACGCACACACACACACACACACACACACACACACACACACACACACACACACACACGTATGTATTTCCTTCTCTTTACACATACACGCGCGCGCGCGCACGCACACACACACGCACGCGCACATGCACGCACACACATACACGCACACATACACACAAACACACACGCACATACACACACGCGCGCGCGCATTCACACACACACACACACACACACACACACACACACACACACACACACACACACACATCTATCTATCTGTCTAACTATGAAGACAGTGGGCTGAATTATGCAAGTTGGGTCGGCAAGCAAGTTTAAAGACGTGAAAATCCATATAGTTACACTGCAGTGTATGATCACATACAGATCAACATGACAGACAGAAACTGTGAACGCTGAAGCTTACTGTACTTGCTACCATCTAGGACTAACAGATACGAAGTAACATGGTAAAGTAAAAGAAAAAACAAAACAAACAAACAAAAAAAACAACAACTGTGACTAGTTACAACATTTCTGCCTCGTTGCTCATGACCAAGAACCGCAGTTTGTGAAGATCCTGACTCACCAAGCACCCCCCGTCTCACCATCCCAGGACAGTACTATCGCATTTCAGTCAGGACAGTACGATGAAAATTGAGTGTTATAATGTTCGCGTGCAGTAGGGCATTGGACAGGGCTCTCTACATATGCCTACAAGTACAGGTTTTTTTTCTGCCGTATATATGCACAGTAAAATCATGTTATGGGGCATGTACTGCCGTGTTGTTGTTTGCATTCTGAGGAAATCTATTTGCATGTGTAAAACACAAAATCTGATAGACAATGTCTCAAAACACAGATTGAATTTTTGTGCCAAGGTTTGGAGTTCGTCTCAAAGTGAGGTGACTGTGGCGGAAATGGAAACAAACCTAAAAGAACATCTGAAATAAATGTAGCGAACCGCCCAGAGAACGTGGACAAACGAGTCACAAGACAAAACACAACGCGTTTCGACCTCTTGAATCATCAACGCCTTCTTCCTTGCGCTGAACCCTAAGCGATCTGAAGCGATCAAAGCTAAGTGAATTTTCGTTGTTTTATTCGTTTATGTATCA
>CM031597.1:41828592-41868592 GCA_018398815.1 Conus ventricosus | reverse complement strand
TACTGTTTTTTCCCATACGGCGTTATTTCAATTTCTTTCCGACTATTGTCGTCCGGCATAAGACTTACATGTAAAGGGCCAGAGTTGAATGCTTTTCTGAAACTTTTTTGACGGCTAAAATATGTAAATGGGCTTATGAATTCAAATTTTATTTCCCATTCTAAATATGGTTCTAAGTGCCATTTGAGGTCAGGTTTTCGAACTATTTTATATTCATACTGGCCAACATTATTTGCCTCTAGATTGCGCAGTTGTTCTAGTTTAGGAAACTTTTTGTTGTCGCCACCTCTTTGCGTTTATAATCACCATCTTTAGTGTACTCAAAACCATACAAAGCGCCTATCTCACCGTTCTGTTCAAAGTCCGCAACGTCTGCAAGGTCTTTTAATTCTAAAGTTATACACCTCACAGGAGCTAATGTAACTCCCGATTCTTCTGGCCCACGCGACATTATTTTTTAGTAGCGTATTATTTTATTTCCAAAACAATGTGCAGGTTATCACATTTCACAACTTTCCCCGCTTTGTCTTTGATTTTATATTAAATGATCCGACCCTCCCACAAACTAATCTTTTAAACTGTAAAATTAGGGAATTGTATAATTTCATAATCGCAATATGCAGCTTTCCTGACGGAAGAGCTCTTAAAAACAGTTGAGGGTCTTCCATCATATAAGTTTTCATCAGTGCTTAGCTCATCCAATGAACATAGAGTAATGAATGTAATGCAAGATCGAGCGGATTTTCTCCCTCATAAGTAGTTTTGTTTGACGTAACTCTAAAACTATGAGTGGATCGATTGGCAGTTGTAAAGCCTAACATTTTAGCTAGCTCTTTATTCAAATAGTACCCTACTTCTTCTTCTTCAGGTTTGAAGGCCAACATTGTTTTCAGATTCGCATTGTTAAGTTTGAGAGCAATGTCAAAGTTACTCATTGCTTCTTTTAGCGAGCAAAACCGTAATAACCATCAGGTATGGTTAACTGGCTAACTAATTGGCCTCTATTATTAACTTTTTTAATCTTATTATTCTCCTTGGCTTTGCTTATATTAAACCATACGACTTTGTAGAATATTTCATGGAGGCGCGACCGTTCTAGTTCCGCATTCGTTATTAATAGCATGTTCTAAAAACGAAGGGCGGTCTTGAGTTGTTATTGTTACAAACATTTTTTAAAACAAATTAAAAATGAGTGCATTCAAATATACTGATGCAAAATATTCTGTTGGGCCGCACTACAATCTTAAAAATATAACAACTGACACCTCGACATTTCTGTGACCCAGACTGACACCTTTCATAAAAAGGTAAGTACTCCATTAAGCAGATATCTTAACCCCCTGTTAAAAAAGACTACATCCCAAAAGTGTGGTTCAGTCATCCGATGCAGTTTTTATCAGAACCCAGTTAAACTTTGCTGTGTTTTGTGCATCAACTGGGTGTGGAGTGTCGTATGCTGATCACTTAAATCATCCTAATCTTTGGTTAGGTCAGTGTACAGATTTCATTTCTATTACACCTTCAGACGTATTTTGACTGAACTGCAAGCACCATTACCAAATGACAAACCGTTTAATCCATTTAGCAACCGAATAGACATGAAGGTTTTGAAAGAATCTGTAACGAATTCAATATTAACATCAAGACAGACTTTAGACAAAAGTCTGATCTTAATCATGGCTTAGGCACCCCTTATTATTGGGGCGTGCACAGAAAGTATAAGTATGACTGGAATCCTCCTTACACATCTTTCTCTTCAGGCACAACTGTTCACTCGGGTCCATAGAGCAAGAGCATAAAACAGCATGGACAACATTTATCTTAGACACTTCTAAGGGCTAACTAGAGCGGGAATAGAACGAATAAACGACTCTATTCGACTTACGTTTGGTGTTTGCTAGGTTCACAAGCACAGGCAAGATCGAGCATAACTGATCCTTCTACTGGCTTTGACGCACAAAAACAATACTTAGCAATTTAGAGGACGCCATTAATTCTACTGTTGATTTGCCTTCAAGTATTAAAAGGTACCAAAATGTTTTACAATACGCAAGATCAAAAGTAGACTTTGCGGTTGGCACTGGTTTATACATGCTACCTTCTGACCTCAGACTCCAGGTAGGAACAATAATAAACTACAACAATGAAATTCTCGTTGCAGGAAATGAACAGAAGGTCGGACAAAACGACATAAATTCTGAGCCAGTATATTGCAAGCAGTAAAAAACACCCAAGATTAAGTCATCTAATTCCCGAAGTCCAAACCCCAAAGTCATTGAAGACTCAGCAAAGCTCGCGGACTCTGGTCGCGATGACCATGAATATGAAAAGACAGCGCTTGTTCTTGGATTAACTGGCATAGGATTACTTGGTCTTTATCTTACTAAATAGTAACCCAACTATTACAAGAACTAATGTCCATAAGTGCTCGGCCATAAAGCCAACTACTTTGCTTGCAGTAGACAAAAGCAGCTGACAATACTCCCCAATATTCCTGGTAAAGCGTCCACGGCTTTACCAGCTAATTTTTTAATAAGCCCGCAAGATGATCAAGCTGTTTTTTTACCCATGATTTATCAGGCGGTGATGGTGGCGATGGCGGCGGAGGCACTGGACTTTGACCTCCACCGCCGCTTGTAATAGCCATCACCAGTGTACTTATTGCAAATCCTAAGGCCGTTTAACGCTTGCTAATGTGACTCCATGCTCTCTAAACAGCGTTCGTATTCTTTCTGCTAGTGTCGTGTCTTCATATAAAATTTTTTCGATAGTTTCTCTTATTCTATTCACTTGAGTTCGTAATTGGTCCCGGTAGTAGTTAGCACTTCTAGTCTTGCCGATCTCTCTTGTTCAAGATCTTTTAGTCTTTGGGTTATTCTTTCTTTAATATCAGGCCCTAAGTTGGCGTCATCAGCCTCAACGAGTTTTTCTTTTTCTCTTTTTATATGCTCATCTAGTTCACCTAGTTTTGCTAAATTGTTTGTTAATTCGCCTCTGATGCTTCTCAAAGCTGATCAAGGGCCGTTAGTTCTCGCATGGGTAGCGGTGAGTCGTGTATAGTCTTTAATGCTGTTTCTTCTGAAAAAACTGGTTTCTGCCTATATTGCATTTATTATTTCATCTGCTGATTGATTTAATTCTTAAGTTCCATGTTTTGTATTTGGTTAGCTGTTGGGAGTTCTTGTAGTGTGTTTTGAAGTTTAGCAACTGCCATCCCTATCTAATTTTGGTCTAGCAATGCCAAGGCGATTTTGATCTTTCACACTGAGTCTTTGTATAATTGTACTCTTGGCTAAAAACTTTGATGGGTCTGGTTTAGTTGTAAGCCGAACAAGTTGTCCTTGGTCGTTTTTACAGACAAATGATCATCTTTTAATTCAAAATCATTTGGGTCTATAAATTCGGGAGGTTCTTGTCCTAAACTTTCGTAAAATGATTTAACCTTACTTTCTGTTAATTCATGCCGCATTGAGAGCATTGAGCGATGCCGTGTCAAAGGGATCATTTCACTCAGTCGTCTCCAGGGTCAAAAACATCATAATCTTCTTCATCTTCAATTCCTGCCATGTTTTTAAATAATTAATTTTTATTTTGCTTTATAAAAATGTCACAAGCACATGGCTCGTTCTTGACCCGCATAGAAGACTGAAAGAACCCTTTGGCGTGAAGGGAAATAAGCGGACTATTACTGTTCCAAATAATCCATCTACTATTGATGCAGATCAAATTCTTACTGTCAAATTTCCAGACCTAGGGGCAAATGACGTGATTGTGCCAGGCTCTGCACGTCTTACTTTTAAAATAGAACTCGCTTCAACAGCGACCCAAACAGAACAGTTGTACAGAATCTGGGCGGGGCAATCGTTTAGAAAATTTCTATAAAACTTGAGGGGCAAGGAAATATTTTCTTTACACAATGCAGACATATTTTTAACCTATTCTGATCTATGGCTAACCGGGAATGAAAGGGCTGATCTTGCGTTTCAAGGAATCGAAAATGAAGAAGCGCTAAAACATAGAATAGGCGCTGGAGATACTAAAGACGGCAAAAAAGTATGTGGCTGTAAATTTTGCGTTTGGAAATCGCTTTCCATTCCCTTAGATTTTGAGTTGTTAAAGCGCATGCGCCATACTTTCAAGGAGCATTAAAAGACAGACTGTCATATGAACTAACTTTTAATGAATACAAACGGGTTATCAAATCATCAGACACCGAAGCAAAGTACAGCATTTCTGACATCACGTTAGAGTTTGACGTGTTAGCACCCTAATTTAGCAAGGCTGATTGAACAACAATATCAGTCAAAATTAGCAATTATTACGAAAGAGTGATTCATCATACAACATATCCTAGAAGCAGGGCAGACACTATATGGAATTTTAGTTTTAGCGTCTCAGCAAGATCGCTTAAAGGTATTTTATTGCTGTGTGAAGATGAAGAACCATTCAAAGAGGAAGTGAAAAGTTTTTTAATCAAAAATAACGAAGTACAATGTTCGATTGAGGGCAAGTCCTAACCAAATCTATGCTAGCGGGCTTAAACCTATCAGCATTTTGATGAAATAAGAAAACTGTTTGGAGGTGGGAGGGTGTAGAAATCCAACAGTTGACTTGTGGCTAAAGATCTACACCTTCACAGTGTAAGACTTGATGATTATTTAACAACAAATACGGTTTATGGATTGACCTAAGGTCAACGGAGGATAATCAGTACATGGAAGCGGGAGAAACTGTGAGAGACGTAATAACATTCAAATTGATAAAGAAGAAGAAGCCGATAAACCGCTTAATGTACATTTGTTTTATTATATGATGCGCAGTGAATATTGAAAATAACAGATTAAAAGATATACAATACTAAATTATTTTTATTTTATAAAAAGCATGTCTGTTAAACATTATCCAAATGTGCCTACAGCGCCGCCAAGAGAAGAGATAGTAGAAAGCCCTGACATAAAGCCTTCAGATTAACAAACATTACGCAAATGCAACAAAAACTAGGCAGGCCCTTTCAAAATACAGCAAACCAAACGAAGGTATTCTGCTGCCTTTAATGCTGTTACATATGTCAATACTGGAGCATCGACTTAAGCGCCCTATCAGCAGGAACGAGTGTTGGTCTCTTAGAAACGGGCATAGGCCAACCCGCGCTTTACCTCTAGGCGGTTTGTCTTTAGCTTCGGCCTGTGTTCATTAGCTGTAAGTGCGGCTGGCAAAAAAATTAAAAAACTAAACTCCAAAGCACACAGCTATGGTTAAAATAATAACAGCTAAACTTAGCTCGTTCAACTGACATAAATAAAGCATAGCTGACTCAAACATCACGGATGAAGAATTTAATCGTTTACGGCCGATTTTGATGACTACAAAAGACAAAGTTTGATCTTCAAAGAAAGGCGAGGACAAGTTTTTTAAACCCACCCAGACGCCGAGCAGTTTAAAAAAGGAATGCTTAAAAAAGTAAACGAAACTTAAATTTGTTCTAAACAGCCCATTAACAACCCCAAAAAGGTGTTTATACTTTAGTTTATGAGTCCAAGCGCAAAAAGACCGTCGATATTGATTCTGATTAAGCCGTTGTATTTTTTTTAATTTAAAAAATATTTTGGGCTTAGAAAGAAAATGGGAAAAATGAAATGGGGGTAGGGACAGTAAACGATAAACAGTAAATAGTGGGTATGTTTTGCTCCATAAGGAAACCAAACACAGAGTAAATTTTATTCAGACTGGCACAGCTTTTAAACTTGAATTCAGTTGTTGGCCTGCGCTTGTTTTTTCCCCACTGTTAGATTGCTCGTCTTGTATTTGTCTGACTTTATTCAATTTTAAAAAGGCTGTGCCAGTCTTGAATAAAGTTTACTCTGTGTTAGGTTTCCTTATGGGAGCAAAAATACCCCACTTATTTACTTTTTAGAAAAAGAAAGACAGCATGGCTAAGATATATAAAGGGACAAGACGAATTTTTTAAAGGAATGCTCGAGAGAGAGCGTTTATCAAGAGCACTGAATGATATTGATTTTGAAGTCATTGACCAACAAACGTACAGGCAAGTGTTGTTATGCTATTTTCAAGTTCCAGGCAAATAACAATGACCCGCCAGTTAAGTAATGTTAGCTGTTTAATCGACTATGTAACAATAAAATGAAGAAATCTAGAAGAATTGGGGTCTCGACTAAACAACAGACTATTCTTTCCTCTAATGACTTAACACCCGGTTGGGCAGACGAAATGCTTACACAGGTTTGACGCTGCCGTGAAGAAGCTAAAATGAGAGGCTTGGTTGGTCGAGGGCGAAGTCTTAGAGATTAGAATAAACAGGCTAAATATGCACCCATTGTAGGCAAGGCTTACATTCCGCTACCTCGGGAGTTGGTTTCAAAGAGAGCAGTTTTAAACATAAAAAATTCAGACAACAAATGTTTCTGTGGTGTGTTCTTGCAAGGCTGCATCATGTCCCCGAACACGGGAGAAAGAGTGACTAACTATCGGCAATACGCCAAAGATCTTAACTCAATGGGAAAATCCTTTCCTGTTAGTGTAGACCAAATTGATCAGTTTGAAGAAAAAACAACCCAATAAAATGTTAATGTATACACATGGGATGAGGAAACAAATTTGGTGCCAATTAAAGTGTCCAAGAACAGTCCAACAATGGCGAACCAGCCAAAAAATCTATGTGGACTTACTCCTAATGTTTTCGCCAGCAGGGCTGCCCCATTACACATTGATACGCACAATGAGCAGATTATAGCGCATACTTCAAAACATGAACATAAAACAAGAAATTTTGTAGAAAATGTTTAACAAGAATTCCCAAACCCCTCAAGCCCCGCTTGAACATATAAAACATTGTAAAAGTTCTGTGACTGTAAGACAGAACTAACTACGCCCCCTCCAGGATCTAAAGTTAGTTTTAAGAACTGGAAACGGCTGCAAACAAGTCCATACGTAGTTTACGCGACTTCGGGGTCGCTTATTGTTCCTTATGAAGGGCCCCGCGCCACAAAAACTTCGAAAAAAACGTCTTAATGAGTAATCATCAGATTTTTTCATTTGCCTTCATCATTGTTAGGTCGGATGGCGGTCATTCAAGGCCAAAATTATACAGGGACCAGATGCGGCTAGAAGATTTTTACAGCGCATGCAGCAAGTGCGTAATGACTGTTCTAATAATCTGAAATTTATCTGAAATCATAATGGTGCCTGAAGACCAACAACAGTATGCCCCAGCCCCTCACTGTTGGATTTGTTTGGGTTTTGAACTCAGTGGGGAAGCCAATCCAAAGTAAAAGACCATGATCACATTAGTGGAAAGTTCAGAGGAGCAGCACATAGTAAATGCAATCTTCAACTAAAGTTTGATCCTAAGACATGGAAGCTGCCCATCTTCTTTCATAACTTGCGAGGTTACGACTCCCACCTTATAATGAAAGCAGTGGACGATGCCTTCAGGGTAGCATGCATTGCACAGTCCATCAGAAAAGTACATGTGTTTCACTTTAAATAACATGTCTTTTTATGACTCTATGCAGCACATGATGGGTTCATTAGAGTCGCTGGCTATGTCCTTAAAGTCCTGCCCAATAACGGAAGAATATTTTGACCCAACTCTTGTTAGAAAGGGCGTTTACCCTTATGAGTACATGAACAGTTGGGAAAGGTTTGATGAAGACTCACTTCCGCCTAAAGGCGCGTTCTTTTCTAGTCTTAGAGGAAAGGACATTAGCGACTCCGATTACCAGCATGCTCAAGATGCGTGGCAAAAGTTAGAGTGTAAAACGATGGGAGACTATCATGACTCCTACTTAATGGCTGATGTATGTTTGGTGGCGGACGTCTTTGAAAATTATAGAAAGACTTGCATGAAACATTATAGCCTGGATCCTGCGCATTACATTTCTGCACCCGGGATGAGCTGGGACGCTTTCTTAAAGTATACTGGAGTACAGATTGATTTATTGTCAGATTTACCAATGATTCAGATGATCGAAAACGGATTGCGTGGAGGAATTAGTATGGCGTCGCATCATTACTGTAAAGCAAACAACAAATACTTGGACGACTATGATCCGAGTAAAAGGTCTAACTATCTCATGTATTTAGATGCAAACAATCTGTATGGATGGGCTATGGCGCAATCGCTTCCGTTACGCAACTTTAAAATGTACACAGGCGGCGATCCGAATAATATTCAAAAGGCATTAAAGTGGTTGGGCAGTTTAACGCCTGATCAACAGCGTGGTTTCATTCTAGAAGTTGACTTAGAATATCCTCATGAACTCCATGACCTGCATAATGACTATCCATTAGCAGCAGAAAGTCTAAAGATGGATCCAAGAGAGCCGCCTAAACTTGTGCCTAATCTTCGGGGCAAAAAAAATTATGTCTGTCATTACAGACTTCTACAATTTTATTTAAGACACGGTTTGAAGTTAACAGCTGTTCATCGCATAATTGCTTTTGATCAAGAACAGTTCATGAAACCATACATCATGAAGAACACTGATCTCAGAACCAAATCCACAGATGCTTCAGAAAAAGACTTTTTCAAGCTGATGAACAACAGCTGTTTTGGAAAGACTATGGAGAATCCGCACAAGCGCAAAGATGTCAGATTGGTCACCAAAGAGAACGAAGCAATTAAGCTAACTTCAAAACCAAATTATCAGTACTTTAGAAGATTTCATGATCATCTTTTTGCATAATGATGAAAAAAAAGAAAGTCAAATTAGACAAACCTGTATTTATTGGGTTTACTGTTTAGAATTAATCAAAGCTTTTGATGTTAGAGTTTCTTTATGACTACTTTAAGCCCTCGTATCCAGAGTCCAGAGTACTTTACACAGATACAGATATTTTGTTATAGATATTCTACTGAAGACATCTAATAAAGACATGGAAACCGAAGTAGCTAAAGGGCATGCGGGGTGGTACGACACATCTGATTACCCTAAAGATTCGCCTTTGCATTCAATTACTAAACAAGAAGGTTTTTAGGAAAGATGAAGGATGAATTATCTGGAAAGGTGATTAAGGAGTATGTGGGGTTTAAGGTCAAAAATGTACAGTATTCGAGCCAGGAGAAAATCATTAAGAAAGCAAAGGAATATCTCGCAGCGTTGTGCAGTCAAACATATCACATGACAACTACAAAGAAGCATTGTTTGGCAATAAGACTTTTCATCATGACAACGTAAAACTGCGATCTAATCTACATGAGATCAACACAACAGTTGTAACAAAGAAGTCATTAGATAGAACAAACACAAAACGGGTGTTTGTTAATCCAGAGTTTCATATGCAATTGGGCACTGGAGAACCGTAAATTAATTAAAGCGGAACTGTGTCTGGCGGAATTATCTGCAGTTCTTCTTTCACAAAAGATCTTTGAGGACTGGTTGTTTTGTTGTGTCAGTTTCTCGTAAATAATACATGGGCGGATTCATTTTTACAATTCTTTTTATTTCGTACGGGTCAACACTCCAAATTGGATCGGTTGCCCTGATGCGAGTGTCCCCTTCTGCTTCCCCCGGTAAATAAAGGTACCTTACTTTCAATCCAATGGTAATAGTTTGCCGGATGAAGACTCTACTTCAGCAACATCTATTGTTTTTCTTTTGATTGCTTGTACTGGCTTTAGCCCTTTAAATTCTTCATTATTCATTGCGCGCAAAACTGAGGCAGTCTTCTAACCCATTCTGTGTTGCGAGAATTGTCAATAAGCTCTCTGTGATACTGGTAGGAGAAAAGTCTTTCAGCTAACTGTTTGTTAAAGTTTTCAACTAAAGCCTGTGATCTGTGAACTCCCGGAATGCCTCTTTTAATGGTAACTCTGTGTTTAACAATAATTGATTCACTTGGCCTTTAAATTCTTTTCCATCATCGACTTGAATCATGCGAGGATAAGTTAGGGGGCCTCGTTGGTATATTAGTTGTATAGCAACAGCAACAGCAGAAGCACTCTTTGTGTTAATGGTTCCGCATCTTTGTATCTTGAAGCTATGTCAATGACTGTGAGCGCGTACTTAAATCTTTTTCGTCTAATCGTATCAGAGGGTAAATATAGAAGATCCATTTGATGGGTGTCGTTCGGTATTGCGTTCACAAAGTGTGTCTCTGTATTCGTCTAGGCGCTGGTAAATAAATTTGCCAATCGCTTGTTTAGATAACCATTCTTTTGCTGTTGTTCACTGACTCCAGCTGCTTGGCTTAGCTTTTTAATTGCTGTGATGCCCTTCCAATATCCTTTGGGCGAATAATAGATTTTGTTCATTTTTTACTCAGCCAATATTATGTCAACAAAATACACAACAGTCATACCAAAGACAATAAACCCGATTTCTTGCATCTTTTGTTTTTCTGATGGATGATAAAAATCGCTAAATTTTGGTGGGGCAATGTCTCGATTGGTTTGCCTGTTACAAGATAATATTGTTTTATTGCTTGATCAACATCTTTAAATGTGTAAGCTGCATGGCCCTGTTTTTTCAGAGTATCATTAATAAAATCTAACTGCTCAATTCTCTGCTTTTCATAGCGATCTTGTGCTGCAGCTAGTTGCTCCACAGCTTTGTTATGTCATTTTTCTCTCGCCTTCATCTCGCAGTTTACTAAATGCGTAATTACTTCCACTAAAAGCGAGCGCATTAACCACAGCGCCGCCTATCATCATTACGAGTGAAGCCATTTTTTATAAATGTATTTTTTATTTACATATTATACTGTCTGGAATTATTCCTTGCTTGACTAGAAATCTTTCGTGCAACCGAAGCTGCAATGATAGCAATCAGCTTTGCTGAATCCTCAAAGTCTAGTTTGCCAAGATCTGCTGGTTTAATTCTTAACAAGCTTTTACCAAGCATTGAGTATCCTACACTTAAACCTCCAATAACAGCAGAATGGTATACAAGTTAGCAACAGTTTTTTCGGTGCTCATTTTTATAAAATAAATAATTATAATTATAAAAAACATGAACAGTGATGATCTACTACAGCTACAAGGGGGCCTAAACCTTCCTGAACTTATGAATGACCAAGTTGAGATCAAGCTATTATGCCAAAAAGGAGAGGCTGTATTCTTTGGCAGCATGTGGAAAACAAAACAGTTCCTCGGAACTGAATTCAGCATAGAACAGATTCAACAGATTCGCCGCAAGACATTTTAAAGTATCATAACAGGTATGAAGCGCAGCTGGGGTCTAGAATGTGAAAAGTGTGGGCAAACGGTTCTTAGTTTGTACACTAAACTAGTCAGTAGATTTGCTCCCATTGATTCTGAACAAGATCTTTACGTATGATTTAACGCAAGATCCAGTTTTAACAAAGTCATTAGAGTCTCTAGGATGTGATTTATACTATAGATTTGGAACATTGTTATCGCCGCTAATCATGGGATTAATAACTTTTAATCATATAGATTTTATTTCCCTTCAAAATGACCGAGCCAGAAAATCAGCAGAATCAGAAAACATTGAATCAGGTGGAGAAAGTAACCAAGCCAGAAAATCAGCAGAAAACACTGACCAGGTGGGGACCAGTGAAAAGCATCCTCATCCTGGGCGTGTTGAAGCAGGAAGAAAATAGCAGAGTGGAACAGACAAAAAAAATTAATGTTACAGAATATAACTCATAATGAAAACATACACCGCCAACGCCAGAACAAGTTGATTCAATGCCAGCTATAAAAACTTCATGTGATTCAAGACCTACAGCGCCAAAGTCTTCATGGAATATTGAACTTAAAACTGTTGCCATTTTTGGCGCCCTTGCTGCTGCTGGGGCGGTTATTACTGTTATAAAATATATAAGAATGGCAGCCAAAACAAAAGCAATCAAAAAATCTGAGCCACTAAATACAGAAAACAACAGCACGCCAGAACCGTCAACAACAAAAGATCATTTGATCCATTTATAATGCAATAATATTTAATTTTTTTTTTTTATAAAAATAGATCATGGCGTATTATAAAATGATAAAGTCAATAAATAAAGACATGGAGTCTATAAAAGACATTTCCATAGACCAGAATTGTAATCAATGCGGTTGCGTTAGGATGTAAGAACTTCCTTAAGATCTATGCTGACCGATCTCGCGCAGAGAACGCTGAGCAAGACATCCTCAACGATGACGCGTTTTTGAGGCGTGTGTGTACTATATAGACATCTACTATTTTAAGATAAAAACATAGCTTGTATTTTTTTTGATAATTATAAGATAACTTGAATACTTAAAGATGACTTAGTTATGAGCTTGGGGTGACTTAATCAAGAACTTAGAAGTTACTTGATCAAGAACTTATTAGGAACTTGAAGTAACTTAATTAAAAACTTAATTAAGAACTTGGGGTGACTTAATTAAAAACTTAATTAAGAACTTGGGGCGACTTGGGGGTAGAGTGTGTGGTGTACACAGGGGGTGGGGTGGGAGGACGTGCGTGCGTGGGGTGGGGTGGGGGACGTGCGTGCGTGGGTGGGGGTGGGGGGGGACGTGCGTGCGTGGGTGGGGTGGGGGTGGGGGACGTGCGTGCGTGGGGTGGGGGTGGGGGACGTGCGAGCGTTGTGTGTGCGCGCACCTTTGAAACGAATGTCAGAATATAATAGTTATTATCAGAAAAACAACAAAACACAACAATAACAGCACACACGCACAAACATTTAAAAAATAAGGAAGTGCTTGCATAGAGAAATGGGGAAAGGGTTTTATGGTTGGCGCTTAAGCGCCGTAAATTCAAGACGGCTGCCGGTCTCTCTGTCAACTGAAGATTATCAAAGCAGCCACACAAGTGCATTTATCAAAAGCTTGAATTTAATAAACAAGACAGTTGAATAAAGTACATTCTGTGGCCGCCCGAAGGCAGCCAAAAAAGTTGAAGCAGGACGTTGAAGCGAAGCAGTGAAGCCAGTAATCACAGCAATATATACAAAGTCATGAAGTGCTTGGTGGAAATTCAAGGCAGTCAACTCTAAACAAACCCACCGCTCCTGCATGAGCGGTATCTAAAAATAGATCTACGTCAGTGGTAGGCCTGCAGTGGTCTTACAGTCGCACGCACTGTTGCTAAAGCAGCCAACTCTAAACAACCCCGACCGCTCCTGCATGAGCGGTATCTAAAAATAGATCTTACGTCAGTGGTAGGACTGCAGTGGTCTTACAGTCGCGCGCACTGTTGCTAAAACGCCACACAAACAAACATTGTATGACTAGGGCTGTGACAGTTGAGGTTCAGCCGGAATATTTGGAACTTTTGACCAGTAGTTTCTGTATTCTACAATCTGTAGCATGTTTTCAATTTGCTTCAGTTTATTCATGATAAAAACTGACTGGCAGACCAATATTGTAAAACTGAGGAAATGGTTGAAGTACTTTTGCAAGAGTACGTAGCTTGCGTACGTAAACATCTGAATATCCTGTTTTTTCTTTTAACCATTGTGCCCACGTTTCTTCATTCTTCCTTCTTTTCTTTCTTTCTCCTGCCAGTTTTTGCACAAAATCAGAAACCGACCAAACTGAATATGAAACATTATTGTTTGGGCGTCCTGTCTTTTTATATTTCTAATCCCTTTTTGCAGTTTTTCTATAATTTCATTTTTCGCCCGCTGAGCAGTCAAAAAGAACAGAATCTAAAAAGGCTTTTCTTGATATGCCAGTACTGTGTCAGCTTCATTTGCAACAAGATAATTGTGCAAATCTGTTGGAGAATCAAGCTCCGCCCTCTTTTTCTTCTTCCTGTTTTTTCTTTGAATAAATCTTCCAGCTTTCGTTTGGCCTTTTGGTAGTTTCATTGGGCCTACTGTTTTTGCCTTCTCAGCAATGTTTGCCATTTCTTCATGAAATAGCCTGTTCTCTTCAAGTGCATTCTTTTCTTCTTCGGTCCCACAATCTGTTGGTGTTGGAGGCGGTAATGGAACATTGCAAGCTTGATCTATGTCAGGTAAAATTAAACTAGTTGCCTGCCTAGAATAATCTAACAATTCTTGATGAGCAGCTTGTGATTCAAGAATTTCTCTACCTAATTCGGAAGAAATACTATCTTCAGACATTTGTGACATTTCGCCTTGTTAAATTAAACACTTTTCTCACTGAAAAAGCACCACAGCACAGAGTTAAGGCACAGTCAAAACACAACCTTCTTTGTGAAGTAATCCAGTGAACAATGGCGAGGCCGGTCTTGTTGACGTGGCGGCCACGAAGTGGCAATGACACGTGACAGTCTAGAACATTCGCTTATGTTGCAGTTAACGGGGCCGTCAGGTGTGCTTTATTGATTTTTTGGTCGCAGTTTGTAGCGAGCCGTGCACTGTGTGAACGAGGGTCGCTTTGTCTGCGCTAGCCGTGCCACATAGCATAAATTAAGTGATCAGGTTTCAGCCTCGTGTGTGTGTGTGTGTGTGTGTGTGTGTGTGTGGTTATATATAAAGTTGTAGCTGATTCCATGTCTTCCACACAATTTAATCTATAAAGCTGTTGAAAAAGTATTTGTGATTCAAAAACTTTTTCTAACTTAGAATCCCCACTGTCTTCTAAAACTGCAGCTATATTGCCATATGCAAACTTACACCACCACAGCACTGGGAGAAATAGACACCCCGAGTGCTGGGCAGGTAGGCCGGCAACTAGCAATTAAAAGCTTACACCGCCCTGACAGAGTTGACAGTACTGAAAAGAGAGCCGTGGGAACAGACACCGTTTGATATGAAGCGCGTTCAGTCACGGCTGCTTTTCCCTACGTTACTCTATGGGGCGTGTTCAGTCCCGGCTACTTTCCCCTACGCTACTCTCTGAAAACTTTAGTAAATTAGTATTAAAATGGATAACCCTGCACAGTATGTTTGTTTGTAGATAATCGTTATTTTTTATTTATTGAAGTCTTACTTGTCAGAGAACAGTAATATGCTGATTCTAGGGCACTTTCGCCCGAAAACTGGTTGAGGGTGAAAGTGGCTTAGAGTCGGCATATTACTGTTCTCTTCGGGCAAAACGTGATAAGTGATCAGATGAAACGTGGTAAGGTCACACTTGATGGGGCAACATGAATTTACTAATGAGGTATAAACCTCATGAAATGAACGTTGATGAGGTAAAACAGGATTAAGTAAAACGTGAAGAAGTAGCACGTGATAAGTGAAATGTGATTCAGGTCAACTGTGACAAAAAAAACGAGATTAATGACTAAGTGAAACGCAGTAATGCATAACTTAAACGCAGTGATGCATAACCTAACTGCAGGACACGTGATTTGGTATAACGTGTTAAGGTAAAACACGTTTCCGTAATACACGTTTTACGTAAAACATTATAACGTAAAACATATGTAGGGGAAACGTGATTATGTAAACATAAAGCGTGTTTGAGTCAAACGGTTTTGGGGGAAAGAAAATAGGTCAAATACGCCTAGACGAAACGTAGTCAGGTGTAACGTGATCAGTAAAACAAGATTAGGTGACACTTGATGTAACCTTCTTTTTGTCGCAATTATTCTCAACAATATGGATTATCTTTTTTCGTTTTCCTGTTCCTTTGTTTCCTGTTTTAAGGACTGAAAGATGGGTGTGGGTGGGTGTGGAGAAAACGGTGTCCTGAGAATGTTAACCCAGATCTGAGCACCACTTTAACCGCAGTGCAGGGTCTCACTAAGTGGGTGTCCTCTTGGTGATTTAGTAGTAGTAGTAGTAGTAGTAGTAGTAGTAGTAGTAGTAGTAGTAGTAGCAGCTTCCTGTGGATGGCTGCGCAGTGAAACAGCTTAAGACCATTACCAGGGAGTCAAAACAGAATATTAAATCCACAAAGTTTCCAAGCAAGAGGACACAAAGGTGAAATGCTACAAAGTTTAGGTCACTTCAACCGCAGCGCAGAATCTCAATAGATGGGTGACTTTTCGGTGACCTAGTATTTCCAGGTTTCGGTGGATCGCTGTGTTGAAGAGCATCCTGTGGCCATTATCAGGAGGCCAGCAATTAGAGTGTAATTAACGAATGTCAAAATCTTCTGGACATGAGTTGAAAAGCTGTGAAATTTTGAGATGTGGAAGAAGTGGGAGTGAGAGGTAAATTTAGAGGAACCCTTTACTCTTAGCTTGTTTACGTTACGCATATTAATGGAATGTTGCAAGTGCATCAGTGTTATCTATTTTCTTTGTTCGCACCGAGGTATGGCGTGAACTGTTTTGACTTGCAGACAGTCAGGCTGACAGATGCATTCAGTCTGCTCCTCTGTTCCTCCAATCTTCACTCCATCTCTACCCCTCTCTCCACCCTACCCTCTCCCACCCCCTCAATCTACTCTTACCCCTCTGACTATCTCAAAATGTACACACGAACGCAAGCATATATGCACACACACACACACACACACACACACACACACACACACGTGCGCGCACGTGCATTCACAGATATGCACACAGAGAGAGAGAGAGAGAGAGAGAGAGAGAGAGAGAGAGAGAGAGAGAGAGAGAGAGAGACAGACAGACAGACAGACAGACAGACAGACGGACAGACAGACAGAGACAGAGACAGAGACAGAGATAGAGAGAGTACACTACCTCAGCGTTCCACTGAACAACACAGACATGTATAGTCCTGACATTCCTGGCAAGTCTCTCAGCACGTGCAACACGAAGTAGGACGACACCTGAAATCAGTCCCGAATCATCTGAATTTTTTTCAAGCCCGAACGTGGTATGCATCTTCTGCTAAAATGAGACAAAAAGAGAGTGCATGTGTGTGAGCGTGCGCCCGCGCGTGCGCAAGTGTGTGTGTGTGTGTGTGTGTGTGTGTGTGTGTGTGTGTGTGTGTGTGTGTGTGTGTGTGTGAGAGAGAGAGAGAGAGAGAGAGAGAGAGAGAGAGAGTGTGTGTATGTGGGTGGGTGGGTGTGCGCGCGCGCACGCGCGCGCGCGCGCGCGTGTGTGTGTGTGTGTGTGTGTGTGTTGTGTGTGTGTGTGTGTGTTGGTGTGTGTGTGTGTCCGTGTCTGTGTCTGCTTCTGTGTCTGTGTGTCTGTGTGTGTATTTCCGTGGCAAATCTTGACACTGGCTTCTTCTCCGGCAATTAGAAGATAGTAGGAGACCAAAACTGGACAAAACAACAAATCATCGCTAAGACTTTCCCGTCATCTCCTGCAGGAGGGTGGTACCGGATGTCGAATATCGAATGTCAAAGGTCGCGTACATGCAGTGATAGATAGATAGATTGAAAAATGAATGAATGAATGAATGAATGAATCAATCAATCAATGAAAAATAGGTACATAAATAAACAAATGAATAAATAATAAATAATAAAATGAAGGAATAAATGAATAATAAATAGATAGATAAATCAATGAATATATAAAGTTAGCGAGAAGGACTCATGGACAAGACTGTGGCACACGCCAGACCTACACATACAACTCACACGACGGTACATGGTCAGGCCTTAGAATACAACACACCAGATAAAAACATGATCTGTTGTACGGAGCCAAAAATACATGCAGCTACGTACGGTAAATTGCGTAAGAACAGCGTAAACAAACAATGTGCACTGCGACCCAGTCCAACCTACACAGCGGAAAAACTTTTTCTATAAAGATGTTTTTGTAAGATACGTCAGTCAAGCATCGTGAATTAAATTACAGCCGAACTAATACCAAAAAAAAGAAAAAAATGCATGCACAATCCAGCCAACCGAACGAACCAATTCAACCCACCCTAACATAACCAAACTTCACAAACACAAAGTCAGCACAGTCTGCACACACAGCATAGTAGTTTAAGGATACCACACAACGTAGCAAATAATGTACAACATAGAGCAACACAACAGACATCAGCAGAAGCGACATTACACCAACGCAGACACACACAGCTACAAAGTGCACAGTTCGCACACACAGCAAGAGTACAGCACAACACAACGTAGCAAAGTACGAAAAACAAGCAACCACAGAGCAGATACAGCACACGCACACACACAGCAACCAAGCACAGCACAAATAACACAGTACAGCACAACATACAAACACAGCACAAACATAACACCAGCAACAGCACAGCACCAAACATAACACAGTACAGCACAAACACAGCACAAACACAACACAGCACACAGCACAACATAACACAGCACAGCACAAGCACAGCACAACACAGCACAACACAACACACAACAGCACAACACAGCACACACATAACACAGCACAGCACAACACAGCACAGCACAACAGCACAACATAACACAGCACAGACAAACCACAGCACAGCACAACATAACACAGACAGCAAACACAGCACAGCAACACTAACACAGACGCAACATAACGCACAAACACAGCACAACATAACACAGCACAGCACAGCACAACATAACACAGCACAACACAGCACAGCACAACATAACACAGCACAGCACAACATAGCACAGCACAACACAGCAAGCACAACATAACACAGCACAGCACAACACAGCACAGCACAGCACAGCACAGCACAGCACAGCACAACATAACACAGCAAGCACAGCACAGCACAGCACAGCACAACACAGCACAGCACAGCACAGCACAGCACAACATAACACAGCACAGCACAGCACAGCACAGCACCAAACGGAGCGCAGTTCAGAAAAAACACAGCACAGCACAACCCAGTCCAGGATAGCACAGCATAGCACATCGCGACACAGCATAACACAGTACAGCACAGAGCAACACAATGCAGCACAGCTCAGCACTGCGCAGAACATAACACGACACAGCACAGTACAACACAGCACAAAATAGCACAAGACAGTCCATAAACAACACAGCAAAGCACAATACAGCACACTACAACGCAGCACAGCACAGCACAGCACAATACGGCAAAGCGTACTACAATTCAACACAGCACAGCTCAGCACAACACAACACAACACAGCACAGCAAAGCCTAATACAGTTCAACGCAGCAGAGCAGAACACAGCACAGCACAGCACAACAGCACAGCACAGCACAGCACAGCACAACAGCACAGCACAGCACAGCACAACAGCACAGCACAGCACAACAGCACAGCACAGCACAGCACAGCACAGCACAACACAACACAGCACAGCAAAGCCTAATACAGTTCAACGCAGCAGAGCAGAACACAGCACAGCACAACAGCACAGCACAACAGCACAGCACAGCACAGCACAACAGCACAGCACAGCACAGCACAGCACAACAGCACAGCACAGCACAACAGCACAGCACAGCACAGCAGAAAACCAGATTCTTGTTGCACGTGTGGCCAACAAAAGTAAAGGTCACCAACTGTGGTGACAGAACAGGTTTACAGCAGAACCAACACCACAGAATACAACGGTTCCTATTCAGTTTCATCAGGAAGGCGTCACTAGTCCTTCTACGCTCTCACATATCTGTTTACTTGTGTGGCCAAAACTGCAGATGGTTTACATAAAGAAGAAGAAGAAAAGGAAGAAAAAGAAGAAGAAGAAGAAGAGGAGGAGGAGGAGGAGGAGGAGGAGGAGGAAAGAAAGAAATATAGAAAGAAAGAAAGAAAGAAAGGAAGGAAGGAAGGAAGGAAAAAATGGGAAAATAAGTAAACATTTCTTTTCCATCACACACGCACATTTACACAAAACACGGCTGAATATAACTCAAGCCAGCGCACCATAACCCGATCAAAGAACCTGATTCTTCCTTGTGTTCGTAGCCGTCAGCATACCTAGTGAGCACAATCTGCGATGACGAGACAAGTGTGCAGCAGAATTTGCTCCGACACATTACCATACAATTCCACACTGAAAAGCCAACCCATCCCAACATGAAGAAGCACAACACAACACAACACAGCCCAGTACAGAACAGTACTGGACAGCGTACAGGTTCAACACAACACAGCACAGCACAGCGTACAGCACGGCACAGCACAGCACGGCACAGCACAGCACAGCACAGCGAAACTCCCGAGTGACAGACAACCTGATTCTTGTTGGTGACGTAGCCCGCAGCGTAGGGGTCACAGCCCGTGGTGACGAAATAGGCGTACAACAACACTCCCAGCACACACAGCGTGAGGCCGGTGACCAGAAACAGAGGTACGTTCAGCAGAAAGCACCTGTGAGGCCACAGAACGCCTGTGGTGAGATTCCAGACTTTCACCTGAACACTAGGTATATATAAACACGTAGGTTTTGTGGGTAAGTTGGGTGTGTAAATATTCAAGTATATGAATAAACATATGCATAGATAATTTGGAACTGTAAGTACGTAGATAAGTTCAATAATGAGCAAATGCTCTCTGTCTGTCTGTCTGTCCGTCTGTCTGTCTGTCTGTCTGTCTGTCTGTCTGTCTATCTGTCTTTCTCTTTGTCTTTCTCCTCTGTGTGTCTTCGTCTGGTTTGGTCTGTCTGCCCTCCGAATGCCCATTGAATTTCAAAACTTTCACATCTCCTCGCAGACAGTTATGGACTTGTGCAAATACGACTCGCTATATGCATTTAGGAAGCTTTTGAGATCAGACGTGGCTTGTGTGAATTCTTGACACAGTGCTGTAGGTTTCTTCGTTTGTTAGTTTGGTAGCGTTTTATTTGTTTGTTTGTTTGTTTGTTTTCTGACCGCATATCTGATCGTTGTTAACCTTTGACTAAAACAATTGAGAATGGAAGTCTTTCCCCCATAGTTTTTTTTTTCCCCACCAAATCTTCACCCTCACCTTCACCCCTACACACAATGTGGGAAGAATTTTTTGTGTATCTCTCTCTCTCTCTCTCTCTCTCTCTCTCTCTCTCTCTCTCTCTCTCTCTCTCTCTCTCTCTCTCTGTCTCTGTCCTTCAGCTGTTTGCCTGAAACGCCTCGTTCACATGACGTTATGCTCTATTTTCAACAAGCATTTAGAGATTTCTCAAAAAGACCATTACTTGTTAAAGCTATTAAATGTAAACAACAACAACAACAACAACAACAACAACAACAACAACAACAAACAAACACACAAACAATCGAACAAACACACGAACAAAAACAAAAGCGCGTGTACGTGAAACAGTAGCCACTTTAACTCTAGTTATTTTATTATTCAATATGAAACGAAAAACGTAGTCTAAAACGTTGTGACAAACAATTACCATTCTCGTGTCATTCAGTTCGATTAATGCATCAATAGATCAGTCAGTCCATCTTTCAGTTAATTGAGTCTTACCGTTTGGCCTGACGAAGGGAGGGGAGAGAACTGATGCGTTGCAAGGAAGACTGGTTGAACACAGTGATGGTCCACAAAACGAAGCCCCAATGATTGTGCTCCAGTAAGAGTGACGTGCCCTTGGATCCACCCTGACACACACACACCCCCACACACATGCGTGTGTGCACGCAGAGAGAGAGAGAGAGAGAGGAGAGAGAGAGAGAGAGAGAGAGAGCAGAGACAGACAGACAGACAAACAGAGACAGAGACAGAGAGAGAGTAGAGACAGACAGAGACAGACAGAGACAGAAACGGTGAGGAACACACAGAGAGAGAGAGAGAGAGAGAGAGAGAGAGAGAGAGAGAGAGAGAGAGAGAGAGAGGGAGGGAGGGAGTGAGGGAGAGAGAGAGAGAGAGAGAGAGAGAGAGAGAGAGAGAGACTCAAGACTCAAATATTTTATTCTTAAAGGCCATAGCCCCTTAGAATGGGGATGCACATAATAAATCATGTCGAAAATTGATCTTGGTATTCTTGATGTTACATATATAGTTCGCTTTTTGAATGCTTTATATAAATAAATCGCTAACTTTTTAACCGTGTTTTCATTTGATGACGACATTAACAAGGTTAATTTGAAAAGGCATGGATTATTGAAGTACTTTCTTGAGATTAATTCCTGTCTAAGTTTATCTAGTACTGGACAAGCCAATACAAAATGAACTTCATCCTCTTTGCATTTCGACACAAAGGACAGATCAAATTTCCATTACATGACTGTCTATAACGAAAATAATGAGTAAAGAGATCGGAAACACCAAATCTAAACTTAGCGATGATGCGTTTTAAATGTTTGTCCATTTTCATTGATATATATACAGGTAAACATCGTAAATTATTGTACGTTCTATACAATTCAAATCTGTCACTATTCTGTACATGACAATTCCAATTTTGCCAACTACAGTCAACGAGTCTTTCTCGGAATACCTGAATAAAAGCATTCATATCACCAACACCTTGGTTCATCCATACAAATCCGAAACCATATTCACACAGTTTCATTCTCACATTAGTCACCAAGTTTTTCTTACCTCTGTCGTCCAGTTCGAACAACATTCGATGCGCTTTATATGGGAATCTGTGACCTTGCATCTGAGTAATTTTCAGCCAATATCGAACACACTTAATAATGGAATTCAAATATATAGGAAATCTAGCCGTTTCACCATAAACCAAATCATTTGGCGTTTGCAATGATACACCAAGAAATCTCTTCAAAGCAAACAGATGTAACTTTTCACAGTGTACTGCAGCAACTGCATCAAGGCCCCATACTTCAGCTCCGTACTGTACCATAGGTTGAACCTGGCTATCAAATAACTTCAAAAACAAAGTAAGGGAATCGTTATTTAGCAATGATAATTTCTTTAGTATGCACAGTAACGCATTTTTAGCTCTACTGGCCAAATCTTTGCAAGCGAAGACAAAATTCAAACGCGTTGAGAAGTATATTCCTAAGCATTTATACACATTGACAACAGGCATTGTAGACCCATTGTACATCCATCTTTCTCTCGCTGCTAAATATCCACCCTTTCTAAATACAATTATATTACTTTTTGCCATATTAACCTTTAATTCTAATGAAGCAGCAACTCTTTGCAAATGTTTAACTGGGTTTGTAATCCAACCACTGTTTTCTGACACCAAGGCCACATCATCAGCCAAAAGAAGAATGAAAATTTCCACAACGTCATTTATGAAATGTGCACCGTGCCTTCCACAATGTATAACCTCCTGTGTTAGTTCATTAATGAATAAAGAAAACAGAACAGTCACCGCGGAGCAAGACGCACCGAGCCAGCGCTCCGATTAAATGGAGTGAACTTGCTTCTGCCTTGAGTTCACAACTAAGAAAAATGTGCCTTACATTGTATTTCGTTTAATTTTTTGTTTCTCTCATTCTCAAAGAAAGGAGACTTTATATCGACTTTTCAATGGACGGATACTTTGTGTAAAAAAAAAAAAGGAAAAAAAAAAAAAAGAAAAAAAAAAAAAAAAGAAGAGGAGGGAAAAAAGGAGGACAAATTGTGGTGTTTTCAGTGACGAGTTTTTGTGTGTGTGTGTGTGTCCGCCACCTGTCGCCAATATTGGCCAGTTTTTTAAGGAACATCGATCTCCTGTGCATTTGGTTATTTGCTTGTTTTCTCCCTCTCTTGTTCGTGGTCAATGCGAAAATGGCACCGAAGAAAACTGCGTCAAATCAAAAGAAACGCAACAACAGACCTAGCAGCTGTCCAGGCCACAGTGAAGACGGCGCCTCCGACTCCTTTGTCAGCCCCAGGTAGGACAAGGTTCAGTGGAAGGAAATGTGGGCAGGGAACGATCAACTAGCAGGAGAGGAAGGATTCTGGAGCAACAACAACAGAAATCACCAACTTTACAGACCGTCAAGAAAGCAAAAATCAAAGTGAAGGGGACCAAGGGGATATCATAGTACAGGAAGGTGATTCGAACATAACACTCGCAACTATTTTGACTAGAATGGAAAAAGGGATGGATGACAACAGGAAACAAAACGATCAACTAAATCTTCAACTTGAAAAAATTTTATCTGAATTATTTGAGGTGAAAAAAGAAAATGACCTCTTGAGGACGAAAATAGATATACTCCAAAACAGCTACACAGACCTGAATGACGATGTTAGCCGGCTCCAAAAAGAACTCAAGCAGGAAAAAGAACTCCGCAACTCACTCGAACAATACAGTCGAAAAGAAAATGTGAAAGTTATTAATCTGCCGGGAGATTCGGGACGAGAGACAGCCGAGGAGACAGAAGAAAAAGTTGTAGATTTTTTAAAAAGAAAACTGGAACTGACATCGTTTCAACAAAGCTCCATCAGTGTTGCCATCGAGTGGGCAAATACACCACTGGTAAAAACAGACCGGTCATCGTACGTCTAATAAACAGAAAAATAAAATCCGAAATTTTCAAAAAGAGGCGACTGCTAAAACAAAATAAGTGTAACATCTACATAACGGAAGATTTGACCAAACTAAATGCACAGAGACTGTACAATACCAAACACCATCCAGCCGTCATGACAGCTTGGTCATTCCAAGGAAAGCTTTACTGTAAACTGATAGATCTCCAAATTATTCAAATCGAAAATGGAGACACGGGCAAGATTGATAGAGTGTTCCTCGAGACCAACAGACAGCTGACCGAAGCCAAGTTTCTTCCCAACAAACAACCGGTGGGGGGTCGTTTGGACACCGCAGACAACGGGAGGACAACCGGGCGGACAGGGCCAGCCAAAGGAGCAGCTACAGACCAGTCCAGTCCAGGCTGCAGGTCCACAGCCCCCGACGGCGGCTACAGCAGACGGGTGACAAACGCCACAGGGGCAGGTCATCCGATGGATCGGGTGAGGCGTCATCCCCTCCAGGCCGTGTTCTGGACAGTGTGCCAGACCAGCCCGGAGGTGACGGCAAAGATGGCCACGGGGACACAGCATCGCCGGATCCTGTGCTGCGAGAAGCCCGTCAATCTTCGGACTCCGTGCCAGAGACTTCTCCCGACGCTATGTCCGGAGCAGCTGCTTTGGAGACTGGTGAGGAACCCATCAGTGACTTTGTGAGTGACGGTGTGGCGGTTTTCAACTCTCATCCTTCTTCCCCTCCTCCGTCCCAACAGTGACAGTGAAAGGACAGTTCAACAGGTTCAATGAGCGAAAAACCAAAAGGATATCTTACAAGTAGGCCGATGCAGTGATTCCAAAGTATGTACAAGTGCTCGCGATGTGTGTGTGTGTGTGTGTGTGTGTGTGTCCATCCCTCTCTCCCTCCCTCCTCTCTCTCTCTCTCTCTCTCTCTCTCTCTCTCTCTCTCTCTCTCTCTCTCTCTCTCTCTCTCTCTCTCTCTCTCTCTCTCACTGTGTGTGTGCGCGCGCGCGCGCGTGTGGTGTGTGTGTGTGTGTGTGTGTGTGTCTGTGTACATAAGGAGAGAGAGAGTGTGTGTGTTTCTCTCTCTCTCTCTCTCTCTCTCTCTCTCTCTCTCTCTCTCTCTCTCTCTCTGTGTTGAGAGGGGGTGGGGAGGCGGGGGGGGGGGGGGGGGGGGGGGGGGAGGTGGGAGTGAACGAGAGGGTATGGAAGTAAATATACATAAGGGAATTCATAAAGTATATGTAGGTGCATGTGCATCTGGGGAGAAGGGAAGTGACCATTTGGTGCGAGTGCATGTAGTGTGGGTGCGCGTGTGTGTGCGCTGCGCGTGCACGCGTTTTGACATGCGGGAATGTGGGTGTGTGTGTATGTGTGTGTGTGTGTGTGTGTGTGTGTGTGTGTGTTGTGTGTGTGTGTGTGTGAGTGTGTGTGTGTGTGTGTGTGTGGTGTGTGTGTGTGTGTGTGTGTGTGTGTGTATGTGCGCGCGCATGAGCGTGTAACTATGAAACTTTGTGAGAAGTAAATGTTGACTTTTTGATTGCATAACAATGAACCATTAGTATTGGCCATGAAATGTTAGTTGCTCCATGTGTTGAAAATGTTTCCGATGGTTTATGAGCACGTTTTGATTCACTGTTCCTTACCCAGTAACATCAAGGAAAAAAAAGTGAGGGTGTACACACACGTATGCACATGCATATTTTATTTGTGTATGTGTGTATGTCTAGGTCAATATGTATACACGCGACTGGACGTGTGTTTTGTCTATGATCAAGCATTACGACAGAAGTCCAGAACAAGTGCGTGTCAGACATCTGGATATAATTTAAGACTTTGATACATGAGCAAACACGTATTGTAAGGGGGGCAGGGGGGGGTGCGCGCGCGTGCGTGCGTGTGGGCGTGCGTTGTGGGTGTGTGCGCGTGAGCGTGTAATGTGAAACTTTGTGAGAAGTAAATGTTGACTTTTTGATTGCATAACAATGAACCATTTAGTATGTTATGAAATGTTAGTCTGCTCCATGTGTTGTTGAAAATGTTTCCGATGGTTTATGAGCACGTTTTTGATCCACTGCTCCTTACCCAGTAACAACAAAGAAAGAAAAAGTGAGGTGTACACACACGTATGCACGTGCATATTTATATATGTGTATGTGTGTATATCTAGATCTATATGTATACACATGACTGGATGTTGTGTTTATCTATGATCAGTATAAGAACAAAGTCCAGAACAGGTGCTTGTCGGACATCTGGATATGATTCAAGAATTTCATGCATGAGCAGACATGTAGAGAACGTATAAATGCCAATCCTGACTCACTTTCGCCCTCAAACCAGTTTTCGGGCGAAGTGCCCCAGGATGGCATTTATACGTTCTCTGACAAGTAAGACTTCAATAGCTAAAAATAACGATTATTTACAAACAAACATACTGTGTAGGGTTATCCGTTTTCAATACTAATTTACTAACTTTTCAGATTTCAGTTTTTGTTTAATCCTGTGTTTTTCCTGGTCATTTTCAATAACATCATTTTCACGCAAACATTCATCAAATGAGTCTCTGTCTTTCATATGAAATAGAACTACAGTCTTTAACTGTTCTCTAAAGTCTTTAAAACTGAGTTATATTTTTGACATAAATCCACACACTTATTCCAGCATGTCTTCCACTGAAAGCCAGTTTTGACAAAGTATTTCTTTTTTTAACTATGTCTCTTTCTGCCGAGCAGTCATCTATAATAAATAGTGTCTGCGTTCCTTCAAACAGTCTATAAAACTGTTCTAAACACTCACTCAGTTTATTGCTAGGATCAACTAAATATATGTCATCATCTGTCCATATAAACCTTCTATTATGATATGCTTTGTTCCATTTAAGTGTTGGGCAGAAAATTACAATATGATCAAAATTATAACGATAAACTGTTTGTAACAGGTCGAGGATAAATATTGTTTTTCCACAACCAGTCTGCCCACAAAATCAATGAGCAATGAGGAGTTTTTGTCATAAAGTTAACTGCTCCATAGTTTTATAACAGAACTTAATCTAATCCAGTTATTATTTTTATCATACTCTCCGTCAAAACTTGTTCAGTATAATAAAACCCTATGAGGCCTAAATGTGTAAGATTAATCCAATTTAGTTCTGTAAGATTGTTTCTATTTAAGTCAACATTGATTTTGTTGCTTGTTGTTATGATCTTAATATCCTCGCCATTGTGAAGAACGACGACAACAACGTTAAGGCGTTTAACGTCTAAGTTTTGCCAGCTAATATTAATTCCTTTTATAAGGTCATCACTAACGCCCACAACCCCATCCCTCTCCACATCTTTTAAAGACAGAAATTTCAAATATCATTGTGAACGTGTCTCCTAATTTTCTGCTTGGAAAGAACTGTAATTTTGTAGAAGCTTTTTTTACAACTGTTTCTTTTCTGTGGAGGATGTACTGCTTTTTTCCATACGGCGTTTATTTCAATTTCTTTCCGACTATTGTCGTCTGGCATAAGACTTACATGTAAAGGGCCAGAGTTGAATGCTTTTCTGAAACTTTTTTGACGGCTAAAATATGTAAATGGGCTTATGAATTCAAATTTTTATGTCCCATTCTAATATGGTTCTAAGTGCCATTTGAGGTCAGGTTTTCGAACTATTTATTATTCATACTGGCCAACATTATTTGCCTCTAGATTGCGCAGTTGTTCTAGTTTAGGAAACTTTTTGCTGTCGCCAACCTCTTTGCGTTTATAATCACCATCTTTAGTGTACTCAAACCCATACAAAGCGCCTATCTCACCGTTTTGTTCAAAGTCCGCAACGTCTGCAAGGTCTTTTAATTCTAAAGTTATACACCTCACAGGCGCTAATGTAACTCCCGATTCTTCTGGCCCACGCGACATTATTTTTTAGTAACGTATTATTTTATTTCAAAACAATGTGCAGGTTATCACATTTTACAACTTTTCCCGCTTTGTCTTTGATTTTTATATTAAATGATCCGACCCTCCCACAAACTAATCTTTTAAACTGTAAATTAGGGAATTGTATAATTTCATAATCGCAATATGCAGCTTTCCCTGATGGAAGAGCTCTTAAAACAGTTGAGGGCCTTCCGTCATATAAGTTTTCATCAGTGCTTAGCTCATCCAAATGAACATAGAGTAATGAATGTAATGCAAAATCGAGCGGACTTTCCCCCTCATAAGTAGTTTTGGTTGGTGTAACTCTAAATCTATAATTGTTAGCTGTAAAGCCAACATTTTAGCTAGCTCTTTATCAAAATAGTAACCTCCTTCTTCTTCAGGCTTGAATGTTAACATTGTTTTTAGATTTGCATTGTTAAGTTTGAGAGTAATGTCAAAGTTACTCATTGCTTCTTTTAGTGAGCAAAACCCGTAATACCATCAGGTATTGTTAACTGGCTAACTTTGGCCCCTGTTTTGTCAACTTTTAGAACCGTATTATTCTCCTTGGCTTCGCTTATATTAAACCATACGACTTTGTAAAATATTTCATGAAGTGCAACCATTTTGGCTCCGCATTCGTTATCAATAGCATGTTCTAAAAACGAAGGACGGTCTTGGCTTGTTATTGTTACAAACATTTTTTTAAACGAAATAAAAATGAGTGCATTCAAATATACTGGTGCAAAATATTCTGTTGGGCCGCACTACAATCTTAAAATATAGCAACTGATACTCTTGACATTGCTGTGACCCAGACTGCCTCTTTTCATAAAAAGGTGAGTACTCCATTGAAGAGCTATCTTAACCCCCTATTGAAAACGACCACATCAAGAAAGCGTGGTTTAGTCATCCGATGCAGTTTTATCAGAACCAGTTAAACTTTGCTGTGTTTTGCGCATCAACTGGGTGTGGAGTTGTCGTATGCTGATCATTTAAATCACCATGATCCTTTGGTGAGGTCAGTGTACAGATTTCATTTTTATTACACTTCAGACGTATTTTGACTGAACTGCAAGCGCCATTACCAAATGACAAACCATTTAATCCACTCAGCAACAGAATAGACATGAAGGCTTTTGAAAGGATCTGTAACGAATTCAATATTACATCAAGACAGCTTTAGACAAAAGTTGGATCATAATCAGGCCTAGGCGACCTTTATTTTCGGGGCACGCACAGAAAGTATAACTATGACTGGCATCCTCCTTTCAAATCTTTCTTTTTGGCACAACTGTTGAGCCCGGGGTCCCTACAGCAAGAGCATAAAACAGCATGGACAACATTTATCTTAGACACTTCTAAGGGCCTAACTAGGGCGGAATAGAACGAATAAACGACTCTATTCGTACTTACGTTTGGTGTTTGCTAGGTTCGCAAGCACAGGCAAGATCAAGCATAACTGATCTTCTTCTGGCTTTGACGCGAAAAAACAATACTTAGCAAATTTAGAGGACGCCATTAATTCTACAGTTGATTTACCTTCAAGTATTCAAAGGTACCAACATGTTTTACAATACGCAAGATCGAAAGTAGACTTTGCTGTTGGCACTGGTTTATACATGCTGCCTTCTGACCTCAGACTCCAGATAGGTACAATAATAAACTATAATAATGAAATTCTTATAGCAGGCAATGAACAGAAGGTTGGGAAAAAAACGACATAAATTCTGAGCCAGTAATATTACAAACAATAAAAGAACACCCAAGATTAAGTCATCCAATCCCCGAAGTCCAAACCCCAAAAGTCATTGAAGACTCAGCAAAGCTCGCGGACTCTGTTCGCGATGACCATGAATATGAAAAGACAGCGCTTGTTCTTGGATTAACTGGCATAGGATTACTTGGTCTTTATCTTACTAAATAGTAACCCAACTATTACAAGAACTAATGTCCATAAGTGCTCGGCCATAAAGCCAACTACTTTGCTTGCAGTAGACAAAAAGCCAGCTGACAATACTCCCCAATATTCCTGGTAAAGCGTTCACGGCTTTACCAGCTAATTTTTTTAATAAACTTGCAAGATGATCAAGCTGTTTTTTTACCCATGATTTATCAGGCGGAGGCGATGGCGGCGGAGGCAATGAACTTTGGCCACCGCCGCCTGTAATAGCCATTACCAGTGTACTTATTGCAAATCCTAAGGCTGTTATAACGCTTGCTAATGTGACTCCTTGCTCTCTAAACAGTGTTCGGATTCGTTCTGCTAGCGTTGTGTCTTCATATAAAATTTTCCGGATAGTTTCTCTTATTCTATTCACTTGAGTTCGTAATTGGTCTCGGTTAGTAGTTAGCACTTCTAGTCTTGCTGATCTTTCTTGTTCAAGATCTTTTAGTCTTTGGGTTATTCTTTCTTTAATATCATGCCCTACGATGCGGTCGTCAGTCTCAGCGAGTTTTTCTTTTTCTCTTTTTATATGCTCATCTAGTTCACCTAGTTTTGCTAAATTGTTTGTTAATTCGCCTTTGATGGTTCTTAAAGCATGATCAAGGGCCGTTAGTTCTCGCATGGGTAGCGGCGAGTCGTGTATAGTCTTTAACGCTGTTTCTTCTGAAAAACTGGATTCTGCTTCTATTACATTTATTAATTCACCTGCTGATTGATTTAATTCTTTAAGTTCCATGTTTTGCATTTGGTTATCTGTCGGAGTTCTTGCAGTGTGTTTGAAGTTTAGAAACTGCCTCCGCCCTTAATTTTGGCCTAACAAGGCCAAGGCGATTTTGTACTCTCGCAGGGAGTCTATTTCTAATTGAACCCACGGCTAAAAACTTTGATGGGTCTTTTTAGTTGTAAGCTGAACAAGTTGTCCTTGGTCGTTTTTCACAAACAAATGGTCATCTTTTACTTCAAAATCATTAGGGTCTATAAATTGGGGAGGTTCTTGGCCTAAACTTTGGTACAATGATTTGGCCTTACTTTCTGTTAATTCACGCCGCAATGAGAGCGCTGAGCGATGCTGTGTCAAAGGGATCATTTCACTCATGTCGTCTCCAGGATCAAAAACATCATAATCTTCTTCACCTTCAATTCCTGCCATGTTTTTAAATAATTAACTTTTTATTTTGCTTCATAAAAATGTCACAACAAACATATGGCTCGATTCTTGACCCACATAGAAAACTGAAAGAGCCCGTAGGCGTGAAGGGAAATAAGCGGAATATTACTGTTCCAAATAATCCATCTACTATTGATGCGGATCAAATTCTTACTGTCAAATTTCCAGACCTAGGAGCGGATGAAGTGATTGTGCCAGGCTCTGCCCGTCTTACTTTCAAAATAGAACTCGCTTCAACAACAGACACAAACAGGACAGTTGTACAGAATCTGGGGCGGGCAATCGTTAAGAAAATTTCTATAAAACTTGAGGGGCAAGAAATATTTTCTTTACACAATGCAGACATATTTTTAACCTATTCTGATCTATGGCTAACCGGGAATGAAAGGGCTGATCTTGCGTTTCAAGGAATCGAAAATGAAGAAGCACTAAAACATAGAATAGGCGCCGCAGATACTAAAGACGGTAAAAAGTATGCAGCTGTAAATTTTGCGTATGGAAATCGCTTTTCCATTCCCTTAGATTTTGAGTTGTTAAAAGCGCATGCGCCGTACTTTCAAGGGGCATTAAAAGACAGATTGTCATATGAACTAACTTTTAATGAATACAAACGTGTTATCAGATCATCAGACACCGAAGCAAAGTACAGCATTTCTGACATCTCGTTAGAGTTTGACGTTGTTAGCAACTCTAATTTAGCAAGGCTGATTGGGCACCAATATGAGACACAATTAGTAATATATTACTAAAGAGTGATTCATCATACAACATATCCTAGAAGCAGGGCAGACACTATAATGGAATTTTAGTTTTAGTGTCGCAGCACATTCGCTTAAAGGTATTTTATTGCTGTGTGAAGATGAAGAAACCGTTTAAAAGAGCAAGTGAAAAGTTTTATAATCCTAAAATAACGAAAGTGCAATGTACAATTGACGGTAGTCCTAACCAAATCTACGCTAGCGGGCTTAGACCTTATCATCATTTTGACGAAATAAGAAAATTGTTTGGGGGTGGGAGGGGTAGAAGTCTAACAGCAGACCTAGTGTCTAAAGATTTACATCTTCACAATGTTAGGCTTGATGATTATTTAACAACAAAATACGGTTTATGGATTGACCTAAGGTCAACAGGGAAATCAGTTGAGGGAGCGGGAGAAGGGAACGGTAAAAAAAATTCAATTGATAGAAAGGCCCCGTAAACCGTTTAAGACTTTTGTTTTTTTTTATAGATGCCCAATATTAAAAAAAAATTTTAAAAGGGAAAAAACAAAATTTTTTTTTTAAAAAAAAAAGCATTTGTTCGGTTTATCCAAATGTGCCTACAGCGCCGCCAAGAGAAGAGATAGAGAAACCCCCGACAAAAAATTTTTCAGATTAACCAACATTACACAAATGCTACAAAAAACAACAGGACCTTTCAAAAAACAGCAAAACCAAAGGGAAATTTTTCCGCTCCCTTTAAAAATGCTGTTACCAAAGTTAAACTGGGCATCGACTAAAGCGTGCACACGGAACGAGTGTTGGCTTTTAGCAACGGGCATAGGCGCACCCCCAGCTTTACCTTAGGAGGTTTGTCTTTAGCCCCGGGGCCGGTTCAACGTGGTGTGCTAGCAAAAAAATAAAAACTAAACCCCAAAAGCCACAGCAGGTTAACAAAAACGCAAACTTAGTTCGTTCAAACTGCAAAAATAAACACAGCTACTCAAACATCACGGAAAAGAATTTAACGTTTACAGGCTGATTTGATGCCCAAAAAAGACAAAAGTTTGATTTTCAAAGAAAGGCGAGGACAATTTTTTCAACAGCCGGGGCCCGAGCAAAAAAAAAAGGAAATGCTTAAAAAAAAAAACAAAAAACATTAAACTCTTTTTCTAAACAGCTCAAAAAAAACAACACCAAAGGTGTTTATACTTTATTTTTATGAGTCCAAGCGAAAAAAGCCCGTCGATTTGATTTCTGATTAAAAATTTTTTTTTAATTTAAATAAATTTTTTGAGTTTGAAAAGAAACCAACATGATAAGATAATAAGGGACAAAACGAATTGTTTTAAAGGGAATGCTTGAGAGAGAGCGTTTATCAAGAGCGCTGAAGATATTGATTTAGAAGCATTGACCCAACAAAGACGGGCAATGTTGTTCAGTTTTTTTCCCAAATTCCGGGAAAACCCTAACAAAAGACCCCCCCCAGTTAAAGTAATTTAGTTTTTTAATCGACTATAAACAAAAAATAAGAAAATCAGAAGTCGGGTCTAAACTAAACAACGACTATTTTTTCCTCAAATGACTTAACACCCTTGGGCAACAACTGCTTACCATTTTGCGCTGCCGCTGAAGAAGCCAAAAGGAGCCTGGTTTGGGTCAGAGGGTAAATCTTAGAGACGATTAAACAGTTAAGTATGCGCCGATTTTTGGAAAGGCTTACATTCCACTACCTCCAGCATTAGTCCAAAAAAAGCATTTTTTAAATAAAGAAACAGGGGGACAAATGTTTTTTGGGGGTTTGTTTCGCAAGGCTGCTTAGCCCGAAAAAACGCAGAGGGGTGTCTAACTATCGCCCTTAATCAAGATCTTAACTTTAGGGAATATCTTTTCCTGTTAGTAGAAAAAATTTGATCAGTTTGAAGAACAAAACAAACCAAAAACTGTTAAAATCTACACAGGGGAAATGGGGAAACAAATTTGGTGCCGATTAAAGTTCCAAAACAGCCCAACAATAGGCAATCCAAAAAAAAAATCATGTTGACTTATACGATGCTTTCACCAGCGGGCTGCCGCATTACACATTAATACGCACAATGAAAAACCAAAGCAGCATGCTTCAAAGAAAGGCATAAAACAAGAATTCTGCAGAAAATGTTTAACAAGACCACCCGCTAAAGGGCCGCAAGCGAGATAAAAAACATTGTAGGCCCAGTTGACTGAATACAGAACAAATTTACCCCCCAAAGGCAGTAAAGTTAGTTTTAAGAAATGGAAACGGATCAACATTTCCAACGTATTTGCAGACTTCGAGTCGCTTTTGTTCCTTTGAAGGGCCCAGCGCCACAAAAACTTCGAAAAACAGCTTAATGAGTAAATATAAATTTTGTTCATTTGCCTTTCATTTTTTGGTGGGATGGCGCCATTCAACCCCCGAATTATACAGAGGGCCAGAGCTGAAAAATACTTCTTAAACGCATGCAGCAAAGTGCGTAATATTGTTCTAAAAAATCAATTTTATCTGAAACAAAGGGCGCCTAAAGCCCAAGAACAGTATGACTTAGCCGCTCACTGGGGGATTTGGGGTTTTAGAATTTAGTGAGGAAGCCAATCCAAAAGTAAGAGACCATGACAATTAGGGGGAAAGTTCAGGGGAGCGGCGCATAAAAAAATCAATCTTCAACAAAATTTTTGACCCCAAGACATGGAATTTTCCCATTTTTTTATAACTGCGGGGTTACGACTTCAACTTATAATGAAAGCAGAGACGATGCCTTTAGGGTGGTATGCATCGCACAGTCACAGAAAGTACATTTTTTCATTTTTAAAAAACATGTCTTTTTATATCTTTTCAGCACATGATGGGTTCATTAAGTCACTGGCTATGTCCTTAAAGTCCTGCCCAATAAGGGAAGAATATTTTGCCCCCCACCTTGTTAAAAAGGGGTGTTTCCCTTATATCCCAAGAACATTGGGAAAGGTTTGATAAAGATACATTTCCCATAAAGGCGCGTTCTTTTTGTCTTGAGGAAAGGAATCAGTGATTCGATTACCACAGCTCAAGATGCGGGGCAGAATTAGATGAAAACAAGGGGGAACTATCATGACTCCTATTGAGCTGATACTTTTTTTGTTGGCAGATTTTTTAAAAAAATTATAAAAGACCTGCATAAAAATTTTATACCCTGGATCCCGCGCATTACTTTCTGCGCCCGGATGAGTTGGGTGCTTTCTTAAAGTTTACTGGAGTACAGTTGTTTTATTGTCGCCCTACCAATGTTTAAATTGATTGAAAACGTTTGCGTGAGGAATTAGTAGGGCTCGCATCATTACTGTAAAGCAAACAACAAATATTTGGGAAACGACTATGATCCAAGTAAAAAGGTCTAACTATTTATGTTTTTAATGCAAAAAATTTTAAGGGCAGGCGAAAATCCTTTCCTTAGAAACAAAAATGTACACAGGCGGCGTTCCGAATAATATTCAAAAGGCTTAAAGGGGTTTGAGCATTTTTAACGCCTGATCAACGCGGGGTTTCTTCTAGAAGTTGATTTAGAAATCCTATAATCCTGCCCTGCTAATGATAATCCTTTTGCAGCAAAAAGTCTAAAGACAATCCAAGAGACCGCCTAAACTTGTGCCAAAACTCGAGGCAAAAAAAAATTATTCTGTCATTACAGATTCTGCAATTTTTTAAGAAGGTTGGGAATTTGACAGCAGTTATGCAAATTTTTTTTGATCAAGAAAGTTCATGAAACCAAAAAAATATAAAACACTGATTCGAACTAAATCCACAGATCTTAGAAAAGCTTTTTCAAGCTGTGAAAACGCTTTTTTTGGAAAACTAGGGGAGAATCCGCACAACGAAAGATGAAATTTGGTCCCGAGAAAACGAACAATTAAGCTACTTAAAAACCCTAATTATCAGGACTTTAAAGTTTTTCATGATCGTTTTTTTTGGCATAATGATGAAAAAAAAAAAAAGCAAATTAGAAAAACCTGTATTTTTTGGGGTTTTCGTTTTAAAATTATCAAAGCTTTTGAGTTAGATTTTTATGACTACTTTAAGCCCTCGACCCGAGCCGAGTACTTTACACAGATACAATGTTTTGTTAAGATTCCCCTACTGAAGACATCAAAAAAGCGGAAAATGAAGTGGCTAAAGGTCATCGGGATGGATATACACCTTTAAACCCAAAAGTTTCGCCTTTAATTAAATTTAAAAACAAAAAGGTTTTGGGAAAGATAAAGGGGATGAATTATTGGAAAGGTGATTAAGGATTTTTTGGGTTTAAGATCGAAAATGTACAGTATTTCGAGCCGGAGAAAATCATTAAGAAAGCAAAGGGAATACTCCAGCTTTTGTGCAGTCAAACATTCGATGCAACTAAAAAGAAGATTGTTTGGTAATAAACTTTTCTATGAAACGAAAAAACGCGATCTAATCTCCATGAGAAACACAACGGTTGTAAAAAAGAAGTCGTTAGATAGAACAAAACAAAACGGGTTTTGTTAATCCGGGGTTTTTATATCAAGGGGACTGGGGCCCGATAAAAGGGGGTTATATTTTTCATCATTTATTATAAAAAATCATAGCTTCATCCAATTTTCATTTAAATCTTTTCCATTTTTTGTTGGGGGCTTTCGAATTTTTTTTTTTTTTTTCAAGATATTTTTTTTCCCCTTTTTGGGGGTTTGATTTTAGGTGATCGGATGATTTAGATGCATTGAAATCCCCGAAAATTTTTCCCTTTAAATAGCATTACACGCATAAAATGATTCCCGTATCTTTTTTAAAAAGGTCTCTTCCTTTACCATTCTTGTTTCTTCTGCACTTCCTTCGACTTCCATTTAAATCAAAATATTTACGTAATTAAATTAAAAAGCGGAAAGTGTTGGTGGGTTTACTGCAGTTTTTCCCTTCCAAAAGATCTTTGAGGAGCTGGTTGTTTTGTTGTGTCAGTTTCTCGAAAATAATACACGGGCGGATTCTTTTTTTAAATTTTTTTTTTTTTCATATGGGTCAACACCCCAAAAACTGGATCGGTGCCCTGATGCGAGTGTCCCCTTCTGCTTCCCCGGGGTAAATAAAGGTACCTTACTTTCAATCCAAAGGGTAAAGTTTGCCGGAAAGAAGACTCTCCTTCAGCAACATTTTTTGTTTTTTTTTTTTGTTTTTGGTACGGGTTTTAGGCCTTTAAATTTTCATTGTTATTGCCGCTAACTGAGGGCAGTCTTCTAACCCTTCTGGTCGAGGGAAAGTCAAACAGCTCTCGTGAAAATGGTGGAGAAAAAACTTTCGGCTAAAAGTTTTTTAAAGTTTTCAACTAAAGCCCTGTGATCTTTAACTCCCGGAAAACCCTTTTAAAGTAACTCGTGTTTTTAAAAATAATTGATTCATTTGGGCCCTTTAAAATTCTTTTCCATCATCGACTTGAATCAGCGAGGATAATTATGGGCCCCCTTGGATAACATTGTTAGCGACAGAAAACAGAAGCACTTTTTTGGTTAATGGTTCCGCATCTTTGTATTTTAAGCATGTCAATGATGGATGGGGCAATCTTTTTTTAATCGATCAAAGGGAAAAAATGAAAGGTCCATTTGATGGGGGTCGTTTGGGGTTTATTAACAAAATGTGGTCTCTGTATTCGTCTAGGGCGGTAAATAAATTTGCCAAATCGTTGTTTAGAAACCATTTTTTTTGCGTTTTTTCAAAACCCAGCTGCTTGGCAGCTTTTTGATTGGGGGGTGTGAACCCTTTTTCCCAAAATCCTTTGGGGGAATTAGATTTTTTCATTTTTTATTTACCATATTATTGCAACAAAATCACGGTCATACCAAAGGCAATAAACGCGATTTCTTGCATCTTTTGTTTTTTTTTGGGTTAAAGTCACTGAATTTTTGGGGGGGAATGTCTGGACCTTTGCCTGGGGTTTTTGTAATTTGTTTTTTTGTTTATCAACATCTTTTAAAAAGAAGCTGCATCCCCCCGCTGTTCATTAATAAAATCTAACTGCTCAAGTCCTGCTTTTCATAGGCGTCTTGTCAGCTCTAGTTTGCTCCTTTCTTTGTTATTTTTTCCCGCCGCATCCCGTGTTTAAAAAAATGCGAAATTCTTCCCTAAAAGCAAGCGCATTCACCCCAGCCCCCCATCATTACGGTGAAATTTTTTTTAAAAGAATTTTTTATTTACATTTTAACTGCGGAATTATTTCCCGCTTGACTAAAAAATCTTTTTGTTTGGGAACCGAAACTGCAATGATAGCAATCATTTTGCTGAACCCAAAGTCTAGTTTGCCAAAATCTCTGGTTTTTTAACAACCTTTTTCCAAGATGGTTTTTCCACATTGACCTCCAATAACACAGAATGGTACAAGGGTTTTGGTAAAGTTTTTCTGCCTATTTTTAAAAAAAAATAATTATAATTAATAAAAAAACTGAACAGCGATGTTTTACACAGCTACAGGGCACCAAACCCTTTCCTGAACTTATGATGACCAAGTTGAGACCAAACTATTATCCCAAAAAGGAAAGGGTGTTTTTTTTTTGGCACATGTGGGAAAAAAAAAACGTTCCTCGGGGAAAGAAATTCAGCATTGAAATTTTTAAGATGTGCCACAAACTTATAAAGTATTAACAGGAGAACGCAGCGGGGGGCTAGAAAGTGAAAAAATGTGGGGCAAACGGTTCTAGTTTGTACCTAAACTAGGGCAGTAAATTGCTCCCATTATTCTGAACAAGACTTTTCGAGATTTAAAACCAAGATAGTTTTTAAAACAAAATCTTAGAGTCTCAGGAGTAACATCTACAGATTTTGGGGAAAAGTTATCGCCATTAATCATGGGATTAATAACTTTTTAAACTATTTTTTTTTTTCCCCCAAAATGAACACTGGAAAAATATCAGAACCAGAATCGGAAAAATTTGTCAGGGGAGAAAGTAAAAAAGCCAAAAATCGCAAATCAGAAAACCCGTCAGGTGGGGGCCATGGCATCCCATCCGGGGGGTTAAAGAGGAAAAAAATTACAGAGTGCAAAAAAAAAAAAAATTAATGTTTACGAAAATTTCTCACATGAAAATAACACCGCCAAAGCCAGAACAAAATTGATTCATGTTTTTAAAAATATGTGTAAAACACAGCACCAAAGTCTTATGGAATATTGAACTTAAAACGTTGCCTTTTTTTGGGGCCCTTGCTGCTGTTGGGGGCATATTACGGTTAAAAATATATAACCAATGGCAACAAAAACAAAACAAACAAAAAAATTAACCCCTAAATGAGAAAAAACAACAGCACCCAAAACCGCCAATAACAAGCATCATTTTGATCCATTTCAAAAGGAATAATATTTAAAACTTTAATTTAAAATTTTTTTAATAAAAATAGATCATGGCGTATTATAAAATATAAAGTCAATAAATAAAGACAGGGTCAATAAAAACATTTTCCCTGATCAGAATTTTTAACAATGGGGTTTCTTAGGTTGTAAAAAAATTCATTAAAATCTATCAAAAACGCCGAGCAAGACACCCCAACGAGACGCGTTTTTTGAGGGCTGTGTGTACTTATTGGCATTTTCTATTTAAGTAAAAACATAGATTGCTTGTTTTTTGATAATTAAAGTAACCAAATAAGAACTTGGTTTTACTTAGAAAGACTTTGTTATATCTTAGGGAACTTGGTAAGAACTGAGGATGACTTGGGAAACTTGAAAAAAATTAAAGACTTAAAATAACTTGAGGATAACTTGGGAAAAACTTGTAAAAAAATTGGGTTAAAACTTAAATGACTTGGGGTGGGTAAAAATAAGAAGGCGTTAAAATGCCAAGTGGAATGGTAAAGGGCCCCTTAACATCGTTTTTCATTTCAGCCACAAGTAATAACGGGTTTTTTGGTTTTGGGAACCGGCCAAAAGGGCACCATGCACGTTTGACACAGTGGTGGCTTGGTAGTTCACTACCTTAACTACCAAACAGCATCCATGCACTTTTAAAACAGTTAGAGGGCTTCAACTTTTATCATGTCAAACGGGCAGGATGCAGTTTTACCCAGTTTGGGGGCTTGGTAGTTTTCACTACTCTTTAAAGGGCCCAAAAAGGGCCCCATGCACGTTTGACACAGTTAAAAGGGTTTGCGGGTTTTTAAAAACTTTCAAAGGGCATGGATCACTCTGTCCAGTTACAGC
>CM031597.1:41793592-41823592 GCA_018398815.1 Conus ventricosus | reverse complement strand
GCTTCAATTCGGAAAGAAGATTAAACACAAAACTCTTTGGAAATTTAATACATCTCTACTAAAAGATAAAGAATATATAGACGGAATAAATAATCTAATAAAAGAAATAACAGAGGAATACACAGATAAAGATGAGGGGAATGATATTAATGCTAACAATAGCCAAGATGAAAACCAGTCCGACAGCTCAGACCCTAAACTAACAGTGTCTGATCGGGTCTTTCTTGACTTCTTACTAATGAAGATAAGAGTAAAATCCATCCAGTATGCCACAATTAAAAAAAAGAGAATCACAATGTAAAGAAAACAGCCTTATGCAAACTATCAAAGATATTGAGAGTAAAGAACTTAAATCAGAGGAGGATTTGAAGAAAATTGAAGAGAGTAATAGAGAATTGATATCACTAAGAGAAAAGGTCATGAATGGTGTACTACTAAGATCAAAGCAAGATGGGTTGCTGATGGGGAAAGGTTAGTAAATATTTCTGCAGTTTAGAAAAGCGTAACTTTATTAGCAAACAAATTGTTAAACTACTGGATGGACAGGGTAATACACTGGACAAACCAGAAGACATAAAAGTTACAGTAAAACATTTTTATGAGGATCTATACCGAAAAAGATCAACTGTGAAATGCAATATTGATGATTTGGTGAATAAGATAAACCCAAACTAACAGAAGAACAGACTAAATCATTACAAGGAGAAATAACAATAGAAGAAGCAGGGATTGCATTGAAAAATATGAAGAACGGAAAAAGCCCTGGATCGGATGGGTTTGGAGCTGAGTTTTTCAAATGTTTTTGGAAACAAATCGGCGTGTTTGTAACTCGAGCTCTAAATGAAAGTTTCAGAGAAGGCGAACTATCAAACACCCAGAAAGAAGGTATTATAATCTGTATACCAAAGAAGGAAAAGCAAAGAATATGTAAAAAAACTGGAGACCTATTTCACTTTTAAACCTTATATACAAAATTGGCTCCACTTGTATTGCTAACAGAATTAAAAAGGTCCTTCCATCACTGATTAGTGAAGACCAGACAGGATTTGTCCCAAATAGATACATAGGTAGTAACATTAGGTTAATTTATGACATAATACACTATCTCAACATAAAAAATATCCCAGGGATGCTAATTAATTTAGACTTTGAAAAGGCGTTCGACTCATTAGATTGGGATTTTATGCACAAAGTGCTAGAGGCTGTAGGTTTAGGTAAAGATATATGTAAATGGATAGACGTATTCTACAAAAACATTAAGTCTACAGTAATCGTAAATGGCCAAACATCATCATGGTTCTCAATAGAAAGGGGTTGTAGGCAAGGAGATCCAGCTTCACCGTATATCTTCGTATTATGTGCAGAAATATTATCCGTAATGATCAAAGAAGAAAATAGTATTGAAGGTATACAAATCGGGGAGAATGAACACAAGATATCACAATTTGCCGACGACACTCAACTGATGAACACAGGGAATAAGAAATCATTTGAAAAATCTATCGAGATTCTCGACAGGTTTGGGAAAACATCAGGTTTATTCTTAAACAAAGAGAAAAACACAAGTAATTTGGCTTGGAAGACAAAAGCATAGTGAAATAAGATATATGGAGCATTTAAAGATGATCTGGAATCCAAAAGAATTCAAATTTTTAGGGATTTGGTTTACTCAGGACTTAACACACATGGAAAAAGAAACTACAATGATAGAATGATAGAAGTGAAGGCACTATTTAAAATTTGGCTAAAGAGAATTATTACCCCTTTAGGAAGAATTGCAGTCTTAAAATCATTAATTCTGTCAAAACTAACTTACCTATGGTTGATGCTTCCAAATCCACCTGACACATTTGTTAAAGAATTACAAGACTTATGTTACTGGTTTGTATGGAATAAAAAACAAGACAGGATTAGTCGAAAACAGTTATTAAAGATGTACAGGATGGTGGGTTGAATCTACCTGACATAAATGCTCTCATCATGCATTAAAATTAACATGGATAAAAGGCTGAGACAAACAACACACAGATGGAGAGACATGCTGATTTTTTCATACCCCAATTATTGAGAACATTGAGAAGTACTCTCCAAATCATCTGTGCATCACCACTCAAGACAATATTTTCTGGAAACATGTATTCATGTCGTATAAGCAGTTCTATTATAAAATAAAACCCGAAAATGCTAGAGAACTACTTGCAGAACCAATCCTTTACAATGAACATTTTAAAGTAGGAAATAAACTAATAAAACACAAAAACTGGAACAACAGAAATGTATTTAGAGTATCTGATTTGTTCAAAGCAAATGGAGATTCACTATCCCATGGGGAATTCAGAACAAAGTATAATATCGAAATAGATTTCCTATCTTATGGTGGATGTATATTATGCATTAAACGATACATTAGAGACAAGGGTTTGAGAATGAGATAAAAGATAACATTGAAGCAGAAGTCAACACAGCACTAAAGAAAATATTTGTAGATAAAGGTTCCAAAACTTATTACAGAGTTATAGTAAAAGATAACTGGGAACCAAACTGTTGTGCAAAATGGACAAAGAAGCTGAATAGACAGATACCTTGGAAGAAATGCTTTAGAAAATTCACCAAATTAAGGATATTAAGCTAAAATGGATGCAAATGAGAATAGTGCATCGAATAATTGCAACTAATGTAGCTCTGAAAGAAATGGGAATAGTAGAAAGTTATAACTGTAGTTTCTGTGAAGAGGAAAAAGACAGCATTGAACATATGTTCTGGAGATGCATACACGTCAATGAGTTCTGGAAATCATTGCAAGAATTAATAAAAGGAAAGTGTTTAATAGCGAATAACCTGTCTCTGACTGAAAACACAATAATATTTGGAGCAGATGACAATTCCAGAACTGATACTACATTCGATCTTATAATACTGATAGCCAAACACTACATTTTTAGCTGTAAAATAAATAATGTAAGCCTTCAATAACAGAATTTCTAAAATACTAAAGAGAAGATACAATCTTGAAAAATACATAGCAACTGTACAATTGAATCTGCTAAAATTTAACACTAATTGGATCAATTATGAAGTATTATTTGAAAATTGATAATCAAAATCATAAGATACCTGGATTTAATATGTGCATGAGAGGATATGTTCAGGATGTGTAGGTAATTTTATATGGTATTCAAATATCATTGAGTGTGGTTGTAGCCTGTGGCCCCCTGCTTGTCTGGCATGGCGATACCGCGGCTGGGACCCGTAGGCCGATCGGCAACTTACATTTATTTAAGATTTCTTTTGATTGTTAAAGAAATATGAAGACACAGATGGACGGGATTTCGGTGCTGGTGTGTACACCCAGCTGGGAAATGCTTAAGTCTGTTTAAATTTTATTTTGAAGGATCATTGCAGTGAAATATTATATATATTATGCGCTATATACAACAGCTATCACATGGTACCACACGGAGAAAACATTATTTCATTATTATATATTGCAAATAATTATGTATATGTTTAAGTATTATGAATTCATAAGAAGAGAGAAAGTGGAGGGTGGGTGGGTGGGGAGGGAGGGGGTGTGAGTGGAGTGAGCGGGTGTGTTTGGTTGCCTTTATGTGCTTGTAGTTGGTAAGAACTCAGAGGATTGTGCTTAGTGAATTTAGTTTGTTTGTGTATGTGTGTATATCCAACAAAAAGAAAACAACCTTTCCTCGGCATACATTGAACTCTCACTCAAATCCATTCAATTCGGGAAAAAAGATAACTCGTTTCTAATACGTTTCACGGATTATTTACTACAATATTGTCAAACATGTACAAATATCATTAACAACAAAAAATGTGTGTTAATTTGCATCCGGAAATGTACAGCAAAGAGAAAGATCATGTTGATGAAAGAATGGAGAAGAGAGAAAGAAGGAACTGTGGAATGGAAGAGAGAATGAGGAAAGAAATAAAAAATGTATTAAAAAAAAAAAAAAAAAAAAAAAAAAAGAAAACAGAACAGGGCCACAGACATCGCCCTGTTTCACACCAGAAGTGCAATTTATATAGTCTGTTAGAGCATCACCAGATCGCACTCTTGCTTTTACACAATTATACATACTTATAACACATTTATAAAGTTTTCCATGGATACCATTTTTAAACAGGATAGGCCACAGCAAGGTTCTATTGACTGAATCAAAAGCCTTCTCGAAGTCAATAAATGCAACATATAATTTACGATTTAAGCAAAACTGTTTTTGAACAAATGCCATTAATGTGAACATGTGATCAACTGTAGAATAGTTTTTCTTGAACCCAGCTTGAAATTCCCCGGTAATGTTATTTTCTTCCACCCATTCCTGTAATCTCCTATTGATAACAGCACTGTACAGTTTACTGCCAACATTACACAATGAAATTCCTCTATAATTATTTGGATCGTTTGAATCACCTTTTTTAAACAATGGGATGACAATAGACTCGGACCAGCTTCTGGGATATACCCCTTGATCAAATAAGGAGTTAAAGAATTTAACCAGAAAATCTAGAAATAAACTTGACTGGCACGCACTTTTTATCAGTTCACCGGTAATTCCATCTGGAGCAGCAGCTTTGCGAGGTTTTACCTTTCTTAGCGCGACTATAACTTCTTCTTTGGAAATTGGACGGTTTAGATTGTCATCGTCATGATCAGATTCATCAATGTAATTTTCATTTCCCAGATCATTATGAGACCCAGCGTTTCCTTCTAGCAGATCTCTGAAATGATGAGACCATGTTTCTAAACTTATATCATTTACGGGTTGCTTTCTTTTTCTGGAAATTTTGCGGACACAGTCCCAAAAATCTTTCTGATTATTTACAGACGTAAGTAATTCTGTCAACAGAGTATCATTATATTGCTTTTCTTTTCTCTTTAAAAGATGCTTATATTCTTGCCTAGCTTTGCAGTAGGCGACACGAGACGGTATTGACAAAGAACGTCGATATCTGTTTAATAAATTACGAACATTTCTTTTGTTAGCAAGACATTCCATATCATACCAGTCGTCTTCTTTCTGACATTTTCCAATACAAACCTGTTTCTTCATACATTCCCCAGCCTCTTTTATACAAGAATTAAACACACTTAACGCTTCTTCGATATTATTATCAACCAGTCTTACTGCCTCTTGCATGCGCACTTGCATTTCATCGGAAAGGATTACATTTTTAAACAAATCAGCATGAGCTTCGCTCCAGACAAATTTTTCAATAGTGCAGCGCCTGTTGTTTACCTGTACGGGCTCACAGTTATGACATGAGGAAGCGAATTTCAATTCTAAAGGCATGTGGTCAGACTCTGTTCTCTCAGACACATACATCTCGCAACTATGGGAACTGGTAGAAAACAAATCATAAGACATCAAAAAATAGTCATTCACACTGCTACCGCTGTCGGATATGTATGTGTAGCGACCTTGAAAGTCGCCCTTACACACTCCATTTAAAATACACAATTTCAAAGCAGTGCACATGTTAATTAACAGCTTTCCATATTATTCAGGACAACATCTTCTGAATTTCGTACATGAGGTGGCCACTTTTATGTTGATCATTGTATGTAAACATACTTTCTTCGAAATCACATGAGAAATTTGAAATTCTGCTATTCAAGTCACCGCACACTATCACATCCACATCGTTTTTAAAAAAAGTAAACAATCACATAGAAATTCTTCTAAAGAAACCCCATTTTCTTTATCAAAATAGGAATAGTAGGGCGCCCCCTCCGGAGGTACATATGCACATACGAAGATAACATGTTTTAAGGTACCAAGCAAAGATTTATCAACAAGAAAAGCACAGAACAAATCAGATACAACATCCAAAGGCGTAAAAAAGGGACGGATCTCATTTTTTACAAGACACACCAGCCCACCGGAACGCCTTCCTCGTGCCGTAAACTTTAATGCACGTGTACAGTAAACTGTGTACCCAGAGAACACAGGCGACTGAAAAAAATCTACAAACGTCTCGACAAAACATACAAAATCAAAACCAGACACATGAGAAATAAAATCATTATTCTGCATTTTGGAAAGCAATCCATTAACATTCCAATGAAGAAACGAAAAAAGTTTCATTTTGTTACAAGTGTCACCATTACTTAATCCATCATTTTTAGAGGACAAGGACATCAAACAAACATTTCCATCAGACACATCACCATCTGTGTTGCTAACATTTTCTACCGGCACTGACATCACTGAGCTTTCCTCACTACACACGGCCTCACGGCTCGTTTCACGAGCTGTCGATACACAGCGCTGGGTTGAAACAACCGGTGTCAGCTCACCGTTGGTTCCCTTCACTGTTAGGGACACATCACCATGACTAATTTTGGACCGGCCGAGTTCCTATCTTGATAATTCAACAAGCCCATTGTCAGTACCTATGGTGAATCGCTTGCCGTGGATAAGGAGGTAGTTAAAGACTAACGTAGCCCGTTTACCGTCACTTCTGGCTTTCTTGAGGTGAGGTGTCAATTTCTTCCTTAGTTCTCGCACCCTGGTCGAGAAGTCCTCTCCAATGAAAGTGTGTGTTCCTTGTAGTTTACGTTTTGCTCTAAGAATGTCCAGTTTCTGTTTGTAAAAAACACACCTGGCAATCACGGGAGAGTCCTGCCTATTGTTCAATCGATGCACCCTATCGAATTCAAAGTCCTGGGACAACTCTAACGTATTGGTAATGAGGTCCTTCAAAACATTTTCACAGTCCACAGGAGTCTCATTTTCCCGACGGGGCAGTCCATAGATGATGAGATTGTTCCGCTTGGATCTCCCCTCAAGATCGTCGGTCTTCGTCTCAAGCTCCTCCATCTTCTTGATCAAGTCCTGGTTCTGCTGCCGTAGACTGGTGACCTCCTCCCGAAGCCCCTTCAGCTCCTCCTGCATGGCAGCGTATTCCTCACGAAGGGCATTCATGTCCCGCTTCACATCGTCGAGCTTGGCGTCGAATTTACACTCCATGGTGTTCAGCTTGCTCATGATGTCTGACAGTGAAGGTTCCCCTCCGTGAGGATGGCCAGGTTTCTCCATACTGGCCCTGCTGCTGGCTGCTCCTCCACTGGCGCTGGTCAGTCGGGTCTGCCTGGTGTCTCTGGACTGGGAGGGGTTAGGACCTGGATTGCTCTCCACGTCACCACATCGGAGAAGCAAACTCCCCCAGAACAAATAGGAGAGGAGCAGTCCTAACATAGCACTGTCTCCTCGGCACTTCAGTTTTAGCATGGCGACACGCATTGCAGATTTCTCTTTAGCCCGTCTCAACATGAAACTTTGAAATACAGGCAGGAATCCGCCACATACTGCTCTGAACTCCACAGGTCCAGAAGGCATTGTTCCTCATAAAGTCCGTGCACCACTCTGAGGACCAATCTGACTCTCAATTAGCCGACGTTATCAATTAACTGACAGAGCACTTGACGCGCGACTTCTCATGCAAAACATCCGCTCACGTCCCCGAGAGAGAGAGTGGAGAGAGGAGAGAGAGAGAGAGAGAGAGAGAGAGAGAGAGAGAGAGAGAGAGAGAGAGAGAGAGAGAGAGAGAGAGAGAGACGGAAAGACAGACAGACAGGCTGAAAGAAAGAGACAGAGAGAGGATAGGAACGAGGAGTGGGGAAGGACGCTGGATGAAGGTTCAAGTTAGGTCAGGTTCAAAAGGAGAGAAACAGTTCCACCCTTCATCCCAGCTGGAATGTATCTACACATTACATGTTGTACTCACTCCTCAAAGATCAGTCTCCCGCCATCCCAGCTGGAATGTATCTACACATTACATGTTGTACTCACTCGTCAAAGATCAGTGTCACGCCATCCCAGCTGGAATGTATCTACACATTACATGTTGTACTCACTCGTCAAAGATCAGTGTCACGCCATCCCACCTGGAATGTATCTACACATTACATGCTGTACTCACTCGTCAAAGATCAGTCTCCCGCCATCCGCTGCGATGTCCACCACTTTAGTCAAGCCACCCACTCGCATGATGCCCTGATGGTAAACACAGTGAGGAAGGGTAGACGAATAAACCTTCAATAAACTACACCCTCTTAAACTTATGTTCATCCGTTCATATTTGAAGCGCTTTATTCATCATCATCATTTTTTACATCCTCACAGACATTACATTTTTTTTCATTCTGGAAGTGGATTTTTAGTTTGGGATGGCGGGGTGGGGTGGGGGTGGGGTGGGGTGGGGTGGGGTGGGGGTGGGGGGGGGCGGTTCTGTTAAACAGGAAAATTATGTCTGGTGACAAGACCACCAAACGGATGGCACGAGCAGATGACAACACAGAAGCAACGCGTTTCGATCCTTATGACCTTCACAGTGACAATGACAAACGAAAAGGAAGGAGAGATCAGTGACTTAGCTGTTCTTGATTAGTGTCCTAACGCAGGTGACAGGAAAGTGAGATGGAAGTTATCTCTCCTTGCATGGTACGTCATTTTTTGAAGGTGTAGAAGACGGTATCTAGTTAGGAAAGTTGAAGAAGTGAACACAAAACGCTGTTCTTTTGGCGTAGTACATTTTCGATATATCAGGCAAACGTTCAGGCCGGAAAGTTGGACAACTGACAATCTGTATTTGAATGAGCATGTGAAAATGCTGCCAGTTCTGACAAGACCTTTTCTCTGATATTTTTTCTCCTTTAGGTGTGGTTATATTCACTCCTTTTTTTCCATCGTCATGGTCTTGTACGGTGGGTGGCACTACCCTTAAGAATCGATGGATTGTAATCGTGTGAAAAATTCTCCCAAACTGAGAGCTGTATACAAGGAGACATACATACACAAAAAAACTTATGAAATATACATGTATTAAGTGCAATTGCCCGAATATGTGGAAATCTATAGGACCAAAAAAATGTGGCAATTTGTCTTTTCCACCCACAGAAAAAAAAACGGAAGATAAAGCAGAACAATATGTATCTTCACAAAATGGCGGTAAGGCAGCAAAATTAGTTGATGAATTAATACACGAGAAAACTAAAAACGAGACACTGTGGGATTTGTTGCATTTACTTGCCTCCATTTAGCTTTAATTAACAGACTGATTAATTGATTGAATTATTGACAGAGTCATATCAACAGACTGATTAATTGATTGAATTATTGACAGAGCCATTAACTGATGGCAACAACGTATGAGAATACCTTGATGAGTACAGCAGCAATTCCGATGAAGACGATGAGGGTTTGGAAGACGTCTGTCCACACCACACTCTTGATGCCTCCCTGTCACGAAAAAGGAAATGGGGCTGGGATAAAAAATTTCCTCCAGGAGCCGCCACTCATATCATTAAGTACCCATCAGACTTTATTCTTCATCACCATTGGCTCGCACAGTAACTCTAACAGCTTCGCTGAGTGCTACATTCAGCAGGAACTTTTCAACTGCTACAATCAGATTTTTTTAACCTCAGCAGTGTGCCTATTGTCCACACCCGGTGATTTCCCTTCTTTCAAGCTTCGTATTGCGTTTCTGACCCCCTTCTTCAGTATGGGTGGACGATAGTTGTCACGCTCAGCTGACAGAGTGTCATTTTCCAATGTGGACCTGTCTGGGTGGAGCTGGTGGTTATACAGGCCAGTGCAATATTCTGTCCACCTTTCCAGGACGTCTTCGCTGTCTGAAAGGAGTTTGCCTTCTTTGTCTTCTATTACGGCAGTTCTTGCTTGACTTGACTGAGTGAGGTTTCTTAGTGTGCTGTAGGCCTATTTGCTGCTCCCATTTTCAAAGCCCTTTTCAATCTCGTTGCATTGTTCCTTTATCCAGTTTTCTTCTGCCTCCTTCATCTTCCTTCTCACCTTCCTGTTGGTTTCCTGGTATTGCCATCTTGCCAAATCACTTTCATTCGTTTTGCCCTTGAGTTCACGTCTCATGTCACACAGTTCGAGGATTTCGTCTGTGATCCATGGTTTCTTTTTATTCCTTTCCGTTCCGGGGGGTTCTTCGCCGGCATTCATGTACACTTCGTTGGCGTTGTTGATAAGTGTATCCACGTCTTCTAGAAGGTTCAGTGCAGCGAACTTTCCACCTACCTGGGCTTTAAATACCTCGGCTATCTCCGGATCTTTCAGTTTCTCCAGGTTAAAGTGGATGCGAGGGCTTTTTGAGAATTGCTTTGCTTTGAGTTTGAGCTTAAAGGTTGCCAGAACAAGGTCATGGTCACTTCCAATGTCAGCACCTGGGAAGGTTGTTGTCTGTGCCCTGTTAATGCTCGACTTGAAGCGTTGTGGTGCCAGAATGAAATCGATCTGGTTATGCACTTGCCCATTGGGTGAATGCCATGTCGCAGTCCTAGAGAGTTTGTGTGGGTGAAGGGTGTTGGCTACAGTGACGCGATGGCTCTGGTTATGCACATGCCCATTGGGTGAACGCTATGTCGCAGTCCTAGAGAGTTTGTGTGGGTGAAGGGTGTTGGCTACAGTGAGGCGATGACTTTTAGCAAATTCTAGCAGTCGGATGCCTCGTTCGTTTGTTTCCCCCAAGCCAAATTTTCCTACTGTTCCAGCTCAGTCGTTGTAAGTGTCAGGCCAAATTTTCCTACTGTTCCAGCTCAGTCGTTGTAAGTCTCGGGTCCAATATCCCAGCAGAAATGTTGCGGCAAGGTGGTGAGGCATATGTCGCAGTTCTTCAAGCAGTATGCCAGAAAATACTTGATGAGAAGAGATGGCCAGAACAGTTGACGCAATCACTGGTGATTCATCTGCCAAAGAAGGGCAACCTGAGACAATGCCAGAACTATAGGACCATTAGTCTTATTAGTCACCCAAGCAAGATCATGCTACGAATTCTTCTCAACAGACTGAAATCAAGAGCCAAAGAAGTACTTGCCGAAGAACAAGCTGGTTTCAGAAAAGGGAAGAGCACCATTGAGAATAATATTCAACTGCAGAATACTCATTGAAAAGCACCTTCAACACCAACACGTCTTGTTCCACAATTTTATTGACTTCAAGAAAGTGTTTGATAGGGTGTGGCATGAGGGACTATGGCATGTGCTGAGAGAATATGGAATCGACGAAGACATCGTGAGCATGATAGAGGCCCTATACAAGAACTCCAACAGTGCAGTGCTCCTCAACAATCAACTAGGGGAGTTTTTCAGAACGACCGTCGGCGTCAGACAAGGCTGTATCCTCTCCTGCATTGTTCAATTTATTCTTGGAAAGGATAATGCAAATGGCACTGGAAAACCATGAGACTTCTATCTCCATTGGTGGCAGACAATTATGCAACCTCCGGTTTGCTGATGATATAGATCTGATGGGGGGAACGAATGAAAAACTGCAGGAACTTACCAACAGACTTGTTGATAGGGCGGGTGCTTATGGAATGGAGGTCAGCACAGAGAAATCCAAAACCATGGTAAACAGCGAGAACATGGACCCTGCCACTATTTTCATGAGCGGAGAACAACTGGAAGATGTCGGAAACTTCAAATATCTAGGAGCAACCCTGGCAAAGGATGGAAGCTGCAAAACAGAAATAAGAATTCGTATTGGCACAGCCACCGCAGCCATGACCAAACTGAACAGAGTGTGGAAATGTAACATCCCATTCTCCACAAAATTCAAACTCTACAAAGCCCTGGTGGTCTCCATTGTACTGTATGGTTGCGAGGCATGGACACTGACGGCTGAAACTGAAAGGAAGATCCAGGCTTTCGAGAGCAAATGCCTAAGGAAGCTCCTTCAAATCTCCTGGATAGAGCACATGACTAATAAATATGTACGGAGCAGAATTGAGAACCTTGCTGGACCTCAGGAACCTCTCCTTTCAAATGTGAAGAGACGCAAGCTGATATGGTTTGGGCACAACACTCGACACAGCAGTCTGTCCAAAACAATCATGCAAGGCACCATCGGGGCGGAAGAAGAAGAGGCAGACAGCGGAAGAACTGGCATGAGAACATTAAGGAATGGACCGGACTCCATACACTTGAGCTTGTGGCTGCTGACAGAGACAGATGGAGAAGGGAGGTTGCGTCTGCGGTCCTCAGGTTTCCCCAACGACCACTTCTGTAGTTACAGGCCTGAGGGAGGGAGGGAGGAGTGTGTCTATACACAGGATCGTGGTTTTGGTGGATCGGAAAGTATTGCAAAAGTGTTCCATTATCTCAAGGGAAACGTTGTGGAGGAGCACATCAGAGTTCGCAATGCAGAACTCGATTAACACTCGATTAAAAAGTTCTGTCAGAGTCTGGACTGCTTATGACGATCATCTGATCTTCCCTGGAGAGTTCATTGCGGCTTTGCTATTGTTGCTGGTATGTCGCTGAAGTCATTTTATCCTGTTTCCTCTTTACAGTGATGTTGGTCTTTCTCACGTCGACGTTTAGTTCCCCTTACGAGAGCTTGTTCCTATTCTGTTCCGGCTTGTTGCCCTCCTTGTTTCTATGAATGTTGCAGTGTGAGGATGTTCCCTGGAGTACTGTGCATTGAGTGACGTTCTCTAGACCAGCTAGGCCGATTCCAGATTTTTAAGTTTTCCCTGTTTCAGTGCGGTTGGGTGGGTTTACAGGGCACAGAAGGCACTGCAAACATGACAGTCGTGTTGTGCGTTGAGTCTCTATTCTTCTGGTGAACTCTAGCATCGTATTGAGAGATTGAGTCTTACAGTTCGCAGACCTCAGACAGGTCCACATAGCCTGTTCTCATTCCAAACTCACCTGGTATGCTACGTCGTACACATGAGCAACAGTTTGTGTTGGCGCTGCAGAGTCGTCATCAAAGAACTGTTGTGACCACTATTGAACGATTAACAAGAAAAAGATGCACGCGGAGGTGCCAGTGGGATCCAGAGTAGTACTGTCCTGAACTGCCCAACTGACCAGCCGGGAGCGGTCCTGCACCACCCGCGGAAGCCGGCGCTGTGTTGACTTAGGGGAAACATGAAATAACCCACACGCCCTGTATCAAATGACAAAACAGCAACTTATGCTTAGGGGGAAACATGAATAAACCCACCGCCCTGTATCAAATGACAAAACAGCAACTTTATAGCTTAGGGGGAAACATGAATAAACCCACCCGCCCTGTATCAAATGACAAAACAGCAACTTTATAGCAAACAAATGGCCATCCGTTGAAGAACATATAGACATCGCATGCTGAGTGTGAGTCAGGAGGAAAAAAAGGAGAATAAGTGGTGGAAATAGGATGATGTAGGTTAGAGAACAGATATAAACAGAAAGATTAAAAAAAGAAGAAAGAAAGAAAAATAAATTATCAACCTAACCGCTTTCGGGTGTCACATTAACACGAAAGACCTCGAACACATTAAAGGGGCGGGGGTAGAGATGGGGTGGGGGTGGAGGTAATGCGTGTTTTAGTGTGAAATAGATTGTCCTCGATTCTAAATTAAAATTGAAAAAAAGACACAGGGCGTAGACACGCCCGGGGCATTCCCTGAAGTCAAGGGCCGTCACTCGCAAAATCGTCACTCGTTGCATGCTCGTAATGTTCACGTTTCCATAACCAGCCGAACGCTGAGACGGCTTATAGAGTCTTTAAAGTGCGTGTAGTGTTCTTTTTTTTACCTGCACATTACGACGAAGGCAGCTCCAGCACCAGCAGTTTAAGCACAAGCAGTTCTGCATATGTTGGCTTGATAATCTGAAGAACTCGGTATTAGATACAACAGGACTCTGTCAGGGATTTAACCCACTGCTTTCAACTTAGGATTCTGGCGTTCAAACTGGTACAAATTCTATCTATCAAGTGTAAAGGTTGTGCACACCCGTAAACACTGTTTACACCTGTCAAGTGCAAAGTTAGCAAAATGACTGAATATAAAATACAAAAAGAATATGAAACACCCTACAACGGCTCATACGTCATTGCACATTGTCTTCATTCTAGAGATGTAGGTCCTGATTACTGAAAGGTTTCTAAGATATTTCATGCAATCTGACCGTCCCTGTTTACATATGAAAATATGAAAACAATTCTTAGACAAGGTCGTCCAAGTCGAACCGCTTTGAATTTGCAAGTCACATGAAACTAACAAGCCAAAGGAACAGACAAGTATGATAATTTGTCATAATTTCTGACCCCCCCCTTCTCTCTCTCTCTCTCCTCTCTCTCTCTCTCTCTCCTCTCTCTCTCTCTCTCTTCTCTCTCACACACACCACACACACACACACACACACACACACACACACACACACACACACACACACACACACACACACACACCAGACAGAGACGGAATGGGCGAGTGAGACAGACAGACAGGGCGCTGACAAGGCAAGGCAGAACTACTCACAATAGCAGTGTAGATCGTCCCTATGATGCCAACAAGCAGCACTGACATCCACAGAGGAATTCCAATGACTGCAAACATTGACACAGATACAAATAGAAAAATGAATAGAGAGACGAATAAAAAGAAATATGAATAAACACATACACATATGCATTCATCATACATACATGCATACGTATAAAAATGAACAAATAGATAAATAAATACAGATGTGCAGAAATAAATGAATAGAAAAACAGAATTGTATTTGAGTATTGACAGATTATCAGATATCTGATTTATGTTGTCGTACGTGTCAATCTTAATTCCAGACGATCCCCTTAAAATGAAATGACAGTCGAAGAAAGACGAACATCACACAATGCTTTCGTTTACTCACAAGTGTGTGTAGTGTGTGTGGGTGGGGTGTGTGTGTGTGTGTGTGTGTGTGTGTGTGTGTGTGTGTGTGTGTGTGTGTGTGTGTTCTCGCATGCGTGGTTCTTCAAAGTCATGTTCACACTTTCAATATTTTAGTTTTAAGGCTAATCAAAATTTTTAGGCTAATCATAATTTTAGGCTAATTATAATTCTGACGTTTTCCTTTCATGAAAGCCCATCTGCTTTGCGCTTAAGACAACTTTTTCATTCAATTTCCTTTCTTTCCTTCGCTTTAAGACAACTTTTTCATTCAATTTCCTTTCTTTCCTTCGCTTAAGACAACTTTTTCATTCAATTTCCTTTCTTTCCTTCGCTTAAGACAACTTTTTCATTCAATTTCCTTTCTTTCCTTCGCTTAAGACAACTTTTTCATTCAATTTCCTTTCTTTCCTTCATTATTTTTTCTTTCTATATTTCCTTTTTCTTTTTTAATGTTGTCGTCGTCGTTGTTGTTGTCGGTTTTTTTTAATTAATTTTTTTTTTTTTAGCGGGTAACTGGAATCCAGTGGTAGGTCTTATGAGCTGAAAACAAAATGACAACAACAACAACAACAACAACAAACAAACACCATCAAGCCAGTTGCCTTTTGCTGGTCCGTTAACCAAACGAATGCATAGTTGTTTCCCCTGAATATGACTCACCTTCCTCCATGACCAGAGCTGGGGAGAACAAGGCGATCCCCATGTAGGTAATCTGTGCACACAAGAGAGCAGCATGCATAACAGCTCATTATAATCAGATCCATGTTGTTCAGCTCTCAGCCCACCAGTGAGTTAACGCGAGACAAAGAAGAAAAAATAACCAAAGGGAAATAAACCAATATCAAACACAAAGGGAAACAACTTGGCCATCTTTACATCAAATGTTTATGACTCCGTCATAAAAATAACTGACTACACTGATTTTTTTAACCCATGTATTGTGACTGTTCGTCCATGCGTTTGACGATATTCGACTTCAAAGGTGCGTCAGTTTTGAACAAATGTTAATTTGTGTTTGTTTATTTCTCCAATTCGTCCTGTGTACATATGTCCGGTATAAGGTATGTGGGCAATCTTGGAACATTCTTCTTTAGGGTAGTGGTGTCGCCTTGTTTGTTCCGTATGCTGTCTGTTGGCAGTTTTGTTGGGGCGATGTGGTGTTGTAAGCAGCATTCCTATAGGGTTATGGAAATGTAATTATTCCATCATGGGAGCATGATCATGACTACAGGTTTAAGACAATTTTTTTAATTTGTTCAAATACATATATTTCAAGGTTGAAATGATCGGGATTTGGCAAACACAGACCGCAGGAACAACCATAATTATTGTCAAGTTCTCCAAATGACCAAATCGCAGTTAATCCAGAGGACTGATCATATTGTCAAGTTCTCCAAATGACCAAATCGCAGTTAATCCAGAGGACTGATCATATTGTCAAGTTCTCCAAATGACCAAATCGCAGTTAATCCAGAGGACTGATCATATTGTCAAGTTCTCCAAATGACCAAATCGCAGTTAACCAGAGGATGATCATATTGTCAAGTTCTCCAAATGACCAAATCGCAGTTAATCCAGAGGACTGATCATATTGTCAAGTTCTCCAAATGACCAAATCGCAGTTAATCCAGAGGACTGATCATATTGTCAAGTTCTCCAAATGACCAAATCGCAGTTAATCCAGAGGACTGATCATATTGTCAAGTCTCCAAATGACCAAATCGCAGTTAATCCAGAGGACTGATCATATTGTCAAGTTCTCCAAATGACCAAATCGCAGTTAATCCAGAGGACTGATCATATTGTCAAATTTCCCAAATGATCAAATCACAGTTAATACACAGGAATGATCATATTGCCAAATTTCCCAAATGAACAAATCGTAAAATGATACATAGGAATGATCATAATTATTGTGAAATTTCCCAAATGATCAAATCGCAGTTAATACACAGGAATGACCATATTGCCAAATTTCCCAAACGATCAAATCGCAAATAATACATAGGAATAATCATATTGTCAAATTTCCCAATGATCAAATTGCAGTTAATACATAGGAATGATCATATTGTCAAGTTCTCCAAATGTCTTGTGTATGACTTGAAATTCAGAAAGGGCACTTCATTCACTGACGTTTAGTTTAGATCGACAGGCACTAGAATACATGAATAATATTTTGCTTTGAAGCGAGAACAGAGAGACTATCAAAACACCACTACCTCCCCTCCTCCTCTTTGTTTTTTTTTGTTTGCTTTCCTCCAAACTCTGTCACCATCTTCTTTCTTTTTATCGACATTTCAATATCATTGTGTTGCGTCTTTTTTCTACATTGGCCACTTATTTTCAGCCGGAATGATGGAATAGAATTTTTTTTTCATTTTTTTCTATTTTACATTCTTTTTTTCTCCTTTTACTTTTCTTCTTTCTTTCTTTTCTTTTCCTTTTTTTTGGAAACAAATTCTTCACTTCGTGGTTTGTTGTCTGTGTGCAGAGAAACTGGGAGCTGGAACCCCGGAATCTACCTTGCACTTGCTTGAAGCTGCACAACATGATGTTTTACAGTATACTTTATTACTACACATGCTAGCCTATAGTGTGATTGTCATTTCTCTCTCTCTCTCTCTCTCTCTTTTCCTCCCCTCTCTCTCTCTCTCTCTCTCCCTCTCAACAGGACACGATGTGTCCTTCTCGATTTGCGGTTTCCGTTCGGTGGACGAGTCTTCCATATGTGACTGAGAGAACTACCGTTTTATTTTCTTGATTCCATGATAAACCTTAACAAGATGCAAAGCATATAAACGTACTCCAGTACAGTATGAAAAGAACAAAAAAAATGATGCTTTCCCGGCGGGAAATAGAACTCCCGTCTCCCGCGCGACAGGCAGGGATACTAACCACTATACTACCGAGTACCTTTCATAACTTGGTTACACATAAGTTTATAAAAAAGTTGAGAAAGAAGGGAGACAATTTCCCGTTAGTGGAAGGGGAAAAAAACTAGACAGTGCTGTGGCTATTCCCCTTATCGGGCTTAATTTTTAAACTATCATTATAGCCGTTAGTAAGAGCTATTCTGGTTAAAAAACAAACAAACAAGCAAACACCAGGCATCATCCGTGACCATAATAAACATACCTACAAATTTTAGAAGGACCGGCCCAGCAGTTTTGTCTGGAGCGAGTGGAACACACACACACAGACAGACAGACAGACAGACAGACACACAGACAGCATTTCTTCGTTCCCGTTGTAAGTACTCCCTGTTTTATAAGAACTGGGAGTTCAAAAATGGACGATTAAAGTATACGTAGCTGAGGGCACATAAAATGTAAAACCAAAACCACTGTACATTTCAAAGAGTTTAGGCGGCATAACCTGGATAGGAAACTAGATGTAAACGTGGAACCAAATACTGGTATGTAATTTGCCTTGGCAGTTACGTCACATTGCTATTCAGTCCTTGTCACGACAGTTGAGGTTTAACAAAGTACATTCCGTGATAACGTGTTGTCACACACCTACATCAGGCAGGACACAGTTTAAAAACTCAGTTTAATTGAGACTGGTTTGCAGACTGTGGTTTATATCAAAGAAAAAAAATGTAAAAGAGTGGTGGATTTTCACACAATGTGTGAAAGGTATGCGGCAACTAATTCAGCTCTCGCGGAGACAAACAACTCAGATAGTTTGTTCCAATGAATTTTTTTTAAAGGAAATACTCTTGCCTCAGTATGAACCGGATTGATACTATTGGTCACAGACAAATTACAGATAAGGTCACTCTTGCTCCCATGATGAAGTAATAGCACGCCCATAAGTCCAGACGAAAGCTGTTTAGTACACCAAATCGCCTAACTGAGAGACTAACACAGAGTACACAGAACAACTCTGTATATTGTCTCCTCTGAAATGCATCGCAGGAAGTGTCCTTGTTTATCTGACAAGGCACTGATATCGAACTGTTAAATCAATAGAATATTTCATTTCAAAGGGAGATGACTGCAGGCGGAAATTAAATCAAACTTAAAAAGAAAAATCACCGTTCCGACTAATGAAAGAGACAACAACAAAAAATGCAAGACAAACACGACGCGTTTTCGAACTCTTTGGTCTTCTTCAGGCGAGACAAACGACATTCAAGACTATGAAAATGTTATAATTTGCTTGATAAGCGTGTTCGTGTCTATATCACCTGTAGACTACATACAGTAAGACGAACGTACCGTCTGCAGCATGCTGATGATGACGATGAGGGTTTGAACGAAGCAGGACCTGAACCTGAGCTGGTGGTAGTGGTAGATACTGGTGAGGCGTAGAGGGTAGAGGAGCGGTGCCATGGTGAAGTAGGCGAAAATGGCAGACAGGCAGAAGCCCAGGTAGATGAAGAAGAACATGGTGCCAGTGTTGTACACGTCAGCTGGAAACCCGATGAAAGTGATGGCAGACTGGTAAGACCAAACAGAGACAGACACACGGGGCCCAGACGCAGCTGCCGGTCTCCCAGCAGGTATTTTTCCTGGAAAGATGATCACGTGAACAGAAGTTAGTTTCAGTATTGTCTTTCGATGCTCACGAACGGTGGGTGTAATTCAGGATATCTGTCATTTGGCCGATGTCAGGATTCTCGTGTGTTTTTATTTCAGCTTCAAAATTTCAACTGTTAGCTTACCTGAAAAACACAATATATTTTCAAAAAATTGAAATATTAACGACGAGAGATCTGAACGATGCTGTTGTGATTTTCAAATATCAGTCATCTGGTTAAAACACGATTTCGTAAGAGAATGCGTATTATATTATAGGAGCAGAGCTGGCAAGTTTGTTTATGATATCTAGAGGGTTATCACAAACATATGACAGATAAACTTCAGAAAGTACAAAGTGATGCAGCGCGTATTGTTTAACCCCATCATAAAGGGGAAAAAAACCATAAGGAAGTGTCTTCATCCCCATCCAATTCTAATGGAAGTCTTTTTCTTCTCTCTCTCTCTCTCTCTCTCTCTCTCTCTCTCTCTCTCTCTCTCTCTCTCTTCTCTCTCTCTCACACACACACACACACACACACACGCACGCACGCACGCACGCACGCACGCACGCACGCACGCACGCACGCACACACACACACAAAACACACACACACATACACAGGCCATGGACGTATGATTTCGATCACATCCATTATTAGGCGCTTGCTGTACTGGTGAATGATGAAACTGATGATGTGTGTTTTATGAATTTGTAATTGATGTAACTTACTCAAGTTTCTGTGTATGATCTGTGCGTAAGTGCTTTTTTTGTTTTGTTTTGTTTTTGTTTTGTTCTCTATTGCATTATGTATTGTCATCGAAAATGTGTACCGTCTACTTGGATGCTCCTGCCTTTCCCGCTCCTTTGTCCCCTGTCTTTTGTCCTTCCTCTCCTCCCCCTGTCTTTCTGTCATCTCCACGCCCACTCCACCCACCAAGACACACCTCCCTTTTGTACTCTCAGTTCTTATAGAACAGGGAGTGCTTTAGAATGGGAACGAGAAAATGCTGTCTCTGTGTCTGTCTGTCTGTCTGTCCTTGGTCAAAATGTGTTCACTCGCTCCAGACAAAACTGCTGGACCGATCTTTCTAAAAATTTGTAGATATGTACATTATGGGTCACGGATGATGCCCGATGTTTTATTTTACCAGAATGGCCGTCACTAACGGCTAGAAACGATAATTTTGTGATAAACAGTTTAAGGAATAGCAGTTTATAGATTTAAGTGTAACCAAATCTGTAAGCTCTTTGGCAGTATAGTGGTTAGTATCCCCGCCTGTGAAGCGGGACACTGTAATTCATTCCCGGGGTTAGCAACTTCTTTTTTTTTCTCTTACATACAAAATTTCTACCACCAAAAGGGGAGTGCTATAGTGACTGTTTTATATACATATATATATTTTTTTTTCTCTTTCTTGTACTACTGTACTGGGAGTACATTTCTAACAATGCTTTGCATCTTGTTATGGGGGAGGAGGTTGATCTCTTTCTTTCTCTGTCTCCTGCCCCTCCTTTCTCTCCTCAGTCCCCTGCCTCCCCTCTCTGTTTTAGCAATTGTCAAATCTCTGAATATTCGTGGCGATAATCTTGTTTCATCATTGTTAAGGGTGCATGTGCACCATCATCTCTGAGTGGATGTTCTACAAATGATAACACGGATACTATAGTGACAGATTTTGTCCCCGGGTGTGTTGACCTTGTCTTGTTATCGCCCATTATTGCTTCTTACCTTTTTCTACTGGATGATGAGGGAGATTATGTTTGATTTGTGATGTATGTTGTCAGAATGTTGAAAATGATATTTTTGTTGTTGTTGCTGCTGTTTTCTTTTTTAAATCCTGTTTAATGTTCTTATTTTCTTCCCTTAATTTTCATTCATGTTAACCATGAGGTTGTTAATCACGGTCATTCACCTATGCGATCTACTGGTTTGGATTACTGCAGTTGTCTAAGTCGATTGCACAGTGGTGAATATTGTTGTTTCATAATTGTATCCGATAACAGTGGCACTATGTTTCTATATATGCTGCCAGCAAATGCGTTTGTCCTATCTCTGTATGCATTCACATCAATGCACGAATGGCTGTCTACTTGATGTATGGATTTCCGGGGTTAGCAACTTTTTTATTTATAATTATATAGTAACTTTTTTTGTATATATATATATATATATATATATATATATATATATATATATGAATTATAACAAAGCTTGCTCTTATGTCTTAGATTGAAGAAATAGGGGGAGATAAGCATTCATATCTGCAGATATGAATGCTTATCTCCCCCTATTTCTTCAATCTAAGACATAAGAGCAAGCTTTGTTTATAATTCAATATTTCTTGCAGTCATTGCAACACCAAGCTGCTCTGTAAGTTGCTGGAACGGTGCGCGGTACTTATCCTTGGAATTTATTAGTTTGTTGTATTTTAGTCCATTGCGGATTCATTCCAAGAACTGACCCTCAGCACTTGTGTCTTAAGAGGATATCTTTTTATGTTTTTATTTTTCACAAGAAAATGTAGCTTGTTTTGCTCTTTCATGATTTTCTTTTGCTTCTTAGGTGGCTCCTTTGGTTGGTTTTTTGAAAACTCAACAAACATACTACGGTATTGCACACCAGCCTTTCTGGGATTGCATTCTTCTTAAAACTGAAAAGGCAGAGGAGTCAAATTACCACTTTCCGCGGTCACTGAGGAGAAACCACCAAGTTTCGAAATATCGGTATATGACCAGGAGTTATATGTTAGTGAGTTTCTCTCTCTATTGGAGGGTGTCTCCCCATTGGAGACTATAAGCTTGCTGAAGGTTCATTGTGAGAAGCATTTATTTTATTTTTTCCCCATTCACCCACTCAAGCACATACTGTTAGTTGGGCAGAATCATCTACCACTGCAGATATGAATGCTTATCTCCCCCTATTTCTTCAATCTAAGACATAAGAGCAAGCTTTGTTTATAATTCAATATTTCTTGCAGTCATTGCAACACCAAGCTGCTCTGTAAGTTGCTGGAACGGTGCGCGGTACTTATCCTTGGAATTTATTAGTTTTTTGTATATAATATATATATATATATATATATATATATATAATGAACGAATAAATTCCAAGGATAAGTACCCAGCACCATTCCAGCAACTTACAGAGCAGTTTGGTGTTGCAATGACTGCAAGAAATATTCAATTATAAACAAAGCGTAAATTGAAAAAATAGTGGAAAACAAGCATTCATATCTGCAGTGGTAGATAATTCCGCCTAACTAACAGTATGTGCTTGAGTGGGTGAATGGGGAAAAATAAAATAAATTCTTCTCAAATGAGCATTCAGCAAGCTTATAGTTCCAAGAGGGAGACAGTCTCTAATGGGAGGAAACCCACTAACATATAACTCCTGGTCAGATACCGATATTTCGAAACCTGATTGTTTCTCCTCAGTGACCACGGAAAGTGGTAATTGGACTCCTCTGCCTTTACGGTTTTAAGAAGAATGCCATCCCAGAAAAAGCTGGTGTGCAATACCGAAGTATGTTTGTTGAGTTTTCAAAAAACCCACCAAAGGTGCCACCTAAGAAGCAAAAGAAAATCATGAAAGAGCAAAACAAGCAACATTTTCTTGTGAAAAGTAGAACATATAAAAAGATAACCTCTTAAGACACAGGTGCTGAGGGCCAGTTCTTGGAATGAATCCCCGAGGGACTAAAATACAATGAACTAATAAATTCCAAGGATAAGTACCGAGCACCATTCCAGCAACTTACAGAGCAGCTTGGTGTTGCAATGACTGCAAGAAATATTCAATTATAAACAAAGCTTGCTCTTATGTCTTAGATTGAAAAAAAAATTTTTTCCCCCATTCATCCACTCAAGCACATACTGTTAGTTGGGCAGAATTATCTACCACTGCAGATATGAATGCTTGTTTCCCACTATTTTTTCAATCTGTGTGTGTGTGTGTGTATGTGTGTGTGTGTGTGTGTGTGTGTGTGTGTGTGTGTGTGTGTGTGCGTGCGTACGTGCGTGCGCGCGCGCGCGCGCGCGTGTGTGTGTGTGTGTGTGTGTGTGTGTGTGTGTGTGTGTGTGTGTGTGTGTGTGTGCGCGCGCACGCGCCTTTTTTTCTTTTTTTTTATTTGACATGATGATATGATGTTTTTATAAAGCGCCGACGCGCGTTTATAACTAACAAGTAGGGCAACTCTTGCTCCCACGATGAAACAAGTACAAGCTCATAAGTCTAAACGAATGTTGTTTCCGACACAAGATCGCCCGGCAGAAATGATAACACAGAGCACACACAAAAAACCAAACCCCACAAAAACAAAGAATGTCTCCTTGTTTGTTCTTGTTTCCTTGTTTGCTTTTTTTGCTCTATGTTATCATTTCTGTGTGCGCTGTAAGCAGCATTCGTCTCTCGAGTTATGAGCTTGTGAATGTCTCATCGTGGGACCGAGAGCTGTTTTTCTATTCACTGTTTACTGATCCCTGCCCCTGTAAGATTTCCTTACCTACGTTTCATTGTGAACAAACCTTTGGGGCGATGTAGAATGGTGTCTGATTTATCAAGAGGACAGATTTTGCAGCTGGGTTTGAACAGGGAAAGGTACCGGGTGGCTAAGATGTGGTGATGCTGTTCCGTTTGGAGTGGACAGATAGGTCTTTGAGGTGTGTGGTGCTGGAGGCTGATTCTCTCTCCATCAGCAGTTTCAAGCTGTTCATCCGTTTCCATTTTGTTTTCGTTTGTTTTTGGGGACTGGGTTCCCGTTTCTGAACCGCCATCAGCATTGCCATATCTAGGGGGGATGAGTAACGGGGTTTAGTTCCAAACACAAGCATGGGTGTACTTTTCTGGAAAAGGGAGGGAACTGTTTGGCGTTCTAGAACATTCTTGATTACTGGAAAATTGGAACGCCCTCGATGCTCGTGTCGACAGCACAGTCATTTGCCTTGATGTTGGCTGTAACTTGTAGATTATAATTGTTCACTTTTGTTTCAGTGGAAGTCCTTGTTCGTTCACTTCTACTGTTTGTTTAGTAACTGCTTCTCTCTCTCTCTCTTACCTCCCTCCCCTCCCTCTCTCTCTCTCTCTCTCTCTTTAAAAGAGACAACCTTGGTGTTCTGCCCCCTCTGAACAGAGCGAAGAACACTCCAATACCCAAAGGGCCACCACAGGCACACGACAGTCACCACGTTTGTCCGCCCAGTGAAGATGAATTTTTTCCCCTGCCATAGCTACCGAGTTCTGTAAAGATAATCAAATTCATATAAGAAACGAAGTTGACCCAGTAGTTCCTTAAGCTTACAGTATATATTTCAATATTCGTTTGCATGGTTACCAGACTGATTTTTCACGAACCCAAGTTTGTCAGTCACCAGCGCCCTGGCGAAGTGGTTAGCATCGCGGACTCCCGGCTGGGAGGTTGTGGGTTCGAATCCCTTCAGAGTCATGTGGGTTTTTCTGCCCGTCCCGGGTCCTACCAGAGTTGAGATTGCTGCGAACTCAGTTGGGAAGACTGGGACCACACAGTCGAGTTTCATCCACTTAAAGGATGCGTTTCTGAGAGTGTTGCTCAATTTTCCGGGACCAAAATAAGGTGCCTGATTCTCTCGGGCCTGGTCGACGCCGGGGATATGTTATGAAAGGAAGCGTTAGGTACGCCCTGAATGGAGTCTTAGACCGAAATGGAAATCCGTGGCTCTTTCTTCATCATCTTCATTCTCATCGATCAACATAAAAAAATGTCTCAAATTCTGTGGCCCATTCATGATCTGCTCTATGGTGACCTCAATTTCGTGTCCTCTCCACGTCTGTGGCCTTGGTTTGGTTCCGTGGGGTCACGGTAAACGGGGGAGTCCATGGCGGCTGTCGTTGGAGGCCCGGTTGGCGCCCTCCGGAGGGAGAGCTCACTCACGCCGATTCCGCGACTAAGCAATTATTGTCGTCAGTAGGAGGCTTAGTAGGTGGGTGTCCTGCGTTTTGTTAGATCAGAACAGCGCCACTGAACACCACCGAAGTGACTCGGCAGCATTGCAGTGTCTCCTCCCGGGGGGCTGCCTCTTTACGACTTGACATGACTGCCCCCCCTGTGGATTGCCGGTTTCCGGGGCTGCGGCGGGGGCCCACCGGGCTGTGGCTGTGGACGGGGTGTCGGAATGAGCGGCGTGGGTGGACTGCCTCTGAGGTGGAGCAGAAGTTGGGACAGCAAAGAAAAAAAAAAAGTTTGTCAGTCGTTAACCCCCCCCCCCCCTCTCTTTCTCTCTTTGTGTGTGTGTGTGTGTGTGTGTGTGTGTGTGTGTGTGTGTGTGTGTGTGTGGTGTGCGTGTGCGGCGTTCCTGTGCCAGAGAGAGAGAGAGAGAGAGAAGAGAGAGGAGAGAGAGGGGAGAGAGAGAGAGAGAGAGAGAGAGAGAGAGAGAGAGAAGAACGTAGCTCTCATCAAACATCCTGTTAATTAGTATCTGCTCAGAATAAATCCTTTCTGTCAGATTTTTCTTTTCTCTCTTCCTTTTTTGGTTTTTTGTTTGTTTGTCATTTTTGGCTTATTTCGTTTTTGTTTGTTTTGTTTGTCTTCTACGAAGAAGAGCTAGAGTTTGAAATGCAGTGCTTCTGAAATGCTTTGTTCCGTTCGTCCAGTGGTCCATTGATTCAACTTTTATTCTCTTGCTTCAGCTCTCGCTTGCGGTCACTCAGCTGTCAATTTTGACACCCCACTCCTCGTCCTCCTCCTCCTCCTCCTCCTCCTACTCTACTACTACTACTACTACTACTACTACTACTACTACCACCACCACCACCACCACCACCACCACCACAACAACAACAACTACTACTACTACTACTATTACTACTACTATTATTTACTACTCTACGATGATGGATCGATATTTATGGCTCGCAATCTATAAACAGCTCTTTTAGCACACAACCACACACACACCACACACACACACACACACACACACTCACACACACACACACACACACAAACACACACATCACACTCACACCTGTTACAGCAAGAAAGATTAAGCAATAGGTCAATGAAAGTACGATCTTGAGAAATGACTTAACGGAAGAGAGAGAATACGAGCTGCGTATAGAGACAGAAAGAAACTTTGTTTTTTTCCTTTCTGAGGGTTTTCCCATGTTCATCGCCTCCACTGAATTATGAAGTAGAATGAGCGTGATTAGGAAAGAGGTTTACGTCTACGATTCATTCCCATATGACGTGAACTGAACGTTGTATACCACCCTCTGTCGCCCGGGACAGAGCTTGCCCACTGAAAGGATTAGTACCTGCAAACACGGTGACTATGTATGCAACAGATTACACAATTTTTAGCATTTCGCATCTATGATTGTAATGATTTTGCTGAGACTAGTTGATTTTCAATTCGGTTGACTACCTAGTCTCCTGCTTTCTTGTATACCGTATCCTGAAATATCTCACCATTCGATAGCCATCCTGTTACGATATGAAATCTTCAATCTTCAAACCCTGGCATTGGAACACTTAGAGCCTAGCAGTTATCGTGTGTATTCCGGTACTCTCTCTCTCTCTTATTTTCCTATGATCCACTTCGCTTGCAATGAACTGGACCGAAAAGATTGTCAAAATGAACTTTGAACATATTCCTCTCGTTAAATCGTATAAATGAAAATGAACAACAACCAAGCTGCTCTTAAATTGCTGGAATGGTGCTCGGTACTTATCCTTGGAATGTATTAGTCTATTGTAATTTAGTCCCTTGTGGATTCATTCCAAGAACTGGCCCTCAGCACTTGTGTCTTAAGAGGATATCTTTTTTTATTTTCTACTTTTCACAAGAAAATGTAGCTTGTTTTGCTCTTTCATGATTTTCTTTTGCTTCTTAGATGGCACTTTTGGTTGTTGTTTTTTGAAAATTCAACAAACATACTACGGTATTGCACACCAGCCTTTTTCTGGGATAGCATTCTTCTCAAAACCGAAAAGACAGAGGAGTCAAGTTACCACTTTCCGCGGTCACTGAGGAGAAACAATCGGGTTTCGAAATACCGGTATCTGACCAGGAGTTATATGTTAGCGAGTTACCTCCCCATTGGAGATTGTCTTCCCCTTGGAGACTATATGCTTGCTGAAGGCTCATTTTGAGAAGCATTATTATTCCCCACTCACCCACTCAAGCACATACTGTTAGTTAGGCAGAATTATCTACCACTGCAGATATGAATGCTTATCTCCCCTATTTCTTCAATCTAAGACATAAGAGCAAGCTTTGTTTATAATTCAATATTTCTTGCAGTCATTGCAACACCAAGCTGCTCTGTAAATTGCTGGAATGGTGCTCGGTACTTATCCTTGGAATATATATATACTCAGAGGCATAAAAAACGCGAAAACAAACTGTATAGAAATTTTGATGTAATTTGGCTACCGATTCCTTTGAACTGGTAATAGAAAGTGAGAAAAAGCAATCGAACACCGCAAAAGTGTCCTTTCAAAGTTCATTCTGGTAGAAAATAAGGTCACATGAACTTGACCTTGACCCTGTGTTAACAGCAGAATGTCAGTATCTGGTGTGACCACCTCGAGCATTGATCACAGCTGTGCACCTGCGGTACATCGAGCGCACCAGAGTGTTGGTCTGCCTCTGGGGGACTTGCCACCACACCTGGCCCACAGCGACAGCAAGCTGAGCTGCTGTCTGGGGTCTGGGGTTGAGCTGGTTCAACTGCCTCTGAAGGGCATCCCAGAAATGCTCTATTGGGTTAAGGTCGGGAGAACGGGCTGGGTGAGGCAGCAGATTGATGTTGTTCTGCCTCAGGAAGTTCTGCGTAGCACGGGCAGTGTGCGGCCTTGCGTTGTCCTGCTGAAACAGGTTCTGTGGATGCTGCTGGAAATGCGGCAGGATGTGGGGCCTCAGAACTTGGTCGATGTAATGAACAGCAGTGACCCCGTTACCACGTCCTGGACCCACATTCGGGAAGATGACTGGCCCAATACGGCGATTTATGCCGATATCCCCCCAGATCATGGTGCTTTCACCACCCCATGGGTCCCTTTCGGTGATGTTGGCATCCGTGAAGCGTTCCCCCGCTCTTCTCCAGATCCGGATGCGGCCATCGCCTGGGTCGACGCAGAACCGGCTTTCATCACTGAAGAGGACTCGGCCCCAGTCCCGATGGCGCCAATGCACGTGGATCTGTGCCCACTGCAGACGGTTCTGGCGATGCTGGAGTGTCAGGATAGGTCGCCGGGCTGGACGCCTGCATTGGAGACCAACTGTGTTCAGTCGGCGACGCACGGTCCTGTTGCTGATTGGCCTGCCATGGTTGCCGACGGTGTTCCTGGCTGTGTTGGCAGCGGTTTGGTAAGGCTCCCGTCGATGCTGACGAAGAAGATGGCGGTCTTGGGCTGCTGTGGTGACCCTCGGTCTGCCGCTCCTCGGTCTGTCATCAGTGGTGTTTCTTGCTTGAAAGCGGTCCAGAAGGCGATAGACGGTGGAAATGTGGACTCCGAATGCGATAGCGACCTGCCTCATTGGAACCCCGGCCTGCAGTTGCCCCATTGCTATGCAACGATCTTGACGAGAAAGTCTCGGCATTATGTTGGCACCTCTGGAAGGGATGATTTGAACTTTTTGGGGTTTGGAAATTTATAGCCCCACAATGGGGGCCACATTGAGTTGCAATTCACATTGATGCACGTGGCGTAGGTAGTCCACATGGCAAATGCACTCCTCGTGCCAAAAACGCTGACCCGGCAACATTCACCCACTGTTACGAGGTTACAACCGGCCAAGACACCACGCACTGCTAATGTTGCACGTGCCAACGACATTGCTTACGTCCTGTTCACAATGTGAACAATCGTGCACTGTCTCAATTTTTTCGCGTTTTTTATGCCTCTGAGTATATATATATATATATATATATATATATATATATATATATATATAGTCACACACACACACTGTAGTAGTAGTGGTGGAGACCCTGCTAGCTAGTCACCCAAGAATCGACAAGCAATTTGCGTTAATGTTCAAGTTAGCTATCATCCATCATTTCAAATTCCGCAGTCTGTCCTTACATAGAGGCTGGGACGTGGAGCAGGTTAGGTCATCCCAGAAAAAAAGGGCGACTACAACAGTGTGTAGGTCTAGCATTCTTCCACCAATCGTAGCATCGTTAATGCTGCAGATGACTCTTCTTTATGTGTGTACCTGTTTAACTGCTTTACCAACCATTCCACAGCCGTTTGTTCTCACAAAAATGACATTAATCAGCAACTTTCCGTGGCCTTACCATTCTAATAACGGACAGGGTCGTAAATGTATAGTTAGGTTCACGTACAAGATCGGGTCGTGCGTTAACACTGTAGGCTTGAATTGAAGGGTATGCAACCACCATTCTGAATCGGTCAGAAATGCTAGGCTGAATGTGACCGTTCTTTATACTGCTGAAATACTTCCCAATCTGCATGACCGCGCAGTGTTGAACACACACACACACACACACACACACACACACACACACACACACACACTCGCGCGCGCGCTAATGATAATGCATTTGTCTGGATACTTTCACTTTGTAAGAAATTCTACTCAGAATCAGACAGAAGGTGCCAAAAATAGAAAATGATCACATAAAGCATTGGCTATTCCAAGTATTAGTCACGTAATATGGTACAAAATGCATTTGGGAATCAAGTTTCATGGTTACAGAAAAATATGAACATTGATTTTTAAAGACCGTCAAACAGAGTCCTAATGTTTAGAAAATATAAAACCTTT
>CM031597.1:41783592-41788592 GCA_018398815.1 Conus ventricosus | reverse complement strand
GTTAGACAAGGATGCATTTTGAGTCCCATGTTATTTTCAATTTTTCTTTCAGAACTGGAACAAGAGCTTAATAATTTTGGTACTAGAGGAATAGACGTGTTTGCGCATCCATTTGATATATTCTTACTAATGTATGCAGATGACATTGCTCTTGTCTCAGATTCAGTGGCAGATTTACAGAAGAAGATAAATTGTTTAGAACATTATTGTAAAAAATGGGGTCTCATGGTCAATATGGATAAAACTAAAGTGATAGTATTCAAAAATGGTGGTTTTGTTAAAAATTGTGAGAAATGGTACTATACAGGAAAACAGATAATTGTAGAATCTAGTTATAATTACTTAGGAGTTATTTTTGGTTCAACTCTCAAATGGTCAAAATGTGTTGAAAATTTATCAGAAAAAGCACTGAGAGCTGTTGCAGGGATTAAAAGACTATACTTTAGACTACAATGTATCCCTGCCTCTACAGTTTTTAATATCTTTGATGCAAAAGTTAAACCCATTCTCTTGTATGGATCTGAAGTCTGGGGCTATCAGCAGTATGATGACGTTGAAAGGGTTCAGGTCAAGATCTGCAAAATGATCCTAGGGGTTGGTAGGGATATAAAGAATGACATAGCTCTGGGTGAATGTGGTAGATTTCCGATTTACATTGATGCTTTCATTCGATTAGTTAAGTATTGGATCAAATTGATTGACATGCCTCACCATAGGTACCCAAAACAATGTTATATGATGCTACATGCTCATGATACTTCAGGCAGAACGAACTGGGCAACACACATTCGAAAACTGTTATGTACCCATGGTTTTGGGTATGTTTGGGCAATGCAGAATTGTGGAGATATTTTGTCATTCTTAAATACGTTTAAGATGCGATTACGTGATATTCACAATCAGAAATGGCACGATTCCCTCACAAATCAGCCTGAATATTTAGACTACCATCCAAACATATGCAGTGCAATTTACATAGATGAAATGAAATCAAGTGAACTTCGTAGAGTTGTTTGTTTGCTACGAACAAACAAATTACCTTTAAATGGAGTGTCTCGTTATGGAAACCCAACGTCCAACCCTTTCTGTTTGCAATGTGATGGTCAGCATATTGAAGATATTTTTCATTTTGTGTTTGTATGCCCGAAATACTCCACCCTTCGTAGAAAGTTCATTCCTTTGTATTATTATAGATTTCCGTCAATTGTCAAACTTCGACAACTTTGTACGACCACCAATGGAAACCTTATCTACAAAATTGGGTTATATCTTACTAAATGTCTACACTTAAGAAATAGCAATGTTCACCTCTCATCTATTAACTAATTTTGATAAAATATTCTGTTGTTCATATGGGCCAAAAGGCCTGCAAAAACTGAATAAAATTATTGTTGTTGTTATTACACACACACACACACACACACACAACGCGTGCGCCTCTCTCTCTCTATCTCTCTCTCTCTCTCTCTCTCTCTCTCTCTCTCTCTCTCCTCTCTCTCTCTCTCTCTCTCCTCTCTCTCTCTCTCCCCTCCCCTCCCACCAATCGCTAGCCCTTCCCCCTCCCCAGGCAGGTGACGCGATATTTGTTTTGTATCATAAGTCGGGCGTTTTGAGCTGCAAGCGAAGACGGTGTGGTTTCTTCATTTAGGCACAAGCAGGCCACACGCCACAATTAGGAGTTGCACTAAATCATTACATAATCCACATAAGCGTTAGGAGCGCAGAAAATCTCAGCCAAAACTTGATATTACGTGATGAGAGACCAAATACCCCACCCCCACCCCCCTGACACACACACACACACCACACACACGCATGCACGCACACACCACACACACACACACACACACACACACACACACACCACACACACACAACACACTCACTCACTCACTCATTCACACGCTCACATATTCTCTCTCTGTCTCTCTGTCTCTCTCTCTCTCTCTCTCTCTCTCTCTCGCTCTCTCTCTCTCTCTCTGTCTCTCTGTCTCTGTCTCTCTGTCTCTCTCGCTCTGTCTCTCTCTCTCTCTCTCTCTCCTCTCTCTCTCTCTCTCTCTCTCTCTCTCTCTCTCTCTGCTTCTGTCTGTCTGTCTGTCTGTCTGTCTGTCTGTCTGTCTGTCTGTCTCTGTCTCTGTCTCAGACGCGCTCGCTCGCGCGCGCGGGTGCACGCACACACACACACACACACACACACACACACACACCCACCACACCACACACCACACACACACACACACACACACATGCACACTCGCGTTCGCGCTAATGATAATACATTTGTCTGGATACTTTCACTTAGTTAGAAATTCTAGTCAGAATCAGACAAAAGGTGCCAAAAATAGAAAATGATCACATAAATCATTGGCTATTCCAAGCAATAGTCACGTAATATGGTACAAAATGCATTTGGGAATCAAGTTTCATGGTTACAGAAAACATATGAACATTGATTTTTTAAGACCGTCAAACGAGTCCTAATTTTTAGAAAATATAAAAACCTTTGAAGAAAAGTGTAATTGAAAGTTTGCCAAAATACATCATTTCATATATTATGGTTAAATACATTCAAATTCAATTGAGAAAGGACTTTAAGTGTTTTGATTACCGCATATCTATGAACAGACACACAATTTGGAGTACCTAGCTCTTAGAAGCACCTCGCCCTAATTTGAAGACACCGTGGTCTGCTACTCTGCCAAGGCAACATTCCATAATATTACCCTGTCTTTGATGCCCAGCCCGTTTACTTCGTTCCTTCAATTCGTGTTCGTTTCCTGCCCAATCGTTCTGCTTACTGTCACAATTCGATAATGTTTAGACCACCGACAAGCATTGTGTTTAAAACAAATCTGAGAGGAAAGCAGATTTCTTTGGACACGCTCTGGAATCAGACAAGTTAAATGAAGCAGGTTTTATGGGTGATTTAATGTATAAGCACTGTGCTTACAACAATGCCAAATTATTAACAGCCATAGATAACTGAACACGCTGGATTTAAGTAGACGGTGGTGGTGGACACTTAAGTGGCTAATCAACATCGGTTAGCATATCATCATTAAGTAGAGGTGGTATTGGCAGCATTCTGAATAGACTGTCAACATCGATTAGCACGTCACATTAGAAGTAGCCATTCACAAAAAAAGGTGCAGCAGCCGGTCACATTGGTGGTAGCCAGTCACAAAGTATGCAGCCAGCCATCGTGGGTGGCTACTTAAAAACTTGATACTGACCATCACAGTAGTGACTTTGTCCTGTACCTTGACCTTTAGGATCATGACCTCGATGCTGACCATCACAGTAACAAAGTTGACCTGTGTACCTGGAGCTTTAGGATCATGACTTTGATACTGACCCTTACAGTAACGAAGTTGACCTGTGTACCTAGACCTTTAGGATCATGACTTTGATACTGACTCCCACAGTGACGAAGATGATCTGTGTATTGGACTTTTAGGATCATGGCTTTGATACTGACCCTTACAGTAACGAAGTTGACTTATGTAACTGGACCTTTAGGATCATGACTTTGATACTGACCTCACAGTAACAAAGATGACCTGTGTAGCTGGACCTTTAGGATCTTGACCTTCACACTGACTGTCACAATAACGAATGTGTCGGATGTATTGGACCATTACGGTCATGGTCTTGAAGTGGACCCACCAGACACTGCGCAAGATTGCCAAACAGGTCAACCAGCACCACACCCTTCTCGTTTAACCCCATCACCAGTGTGACACCCACCATTTTCGCCCTTGTCATGGCTCAGTATTAAACCTTATAACCCCGCGCGACACCCACGATTGTCGTCCCTATCATGGCTTAGGATTAACCTCAACACGCGTGTGACACCTACGATTGTCGCCCTGGAATCCCTAAGTATTTGTCGCCCCTGTCATTGGCTTAGTATTAAACCTCATCACCCGTGTGATTATGTAACACCAACGATTGTTGCACTGTTATGGCTTACTATCAAACCTCATCACCCCATGTGACATGTGACGCCTACGATTGTTCCCCTGTCATGGCTTAGTATTAAACCTCATCTCCCCGTGTGACATGTGACACCTACGATTGTCGCCCTGTCATTGGCTTATTATTAAACCTCATCACCCGTATGATTATGTGACACCAACGATTGTTGTCACTGTCATGGCTTAGTATTTAAACCTCATCACCCGTGTGATTATGTGACACCAACAATTGTTGTCACTGTCATTGCTTCGTATTAAACCTCATCACCCGTGTGAGATGTGACACCTACGATTGTCGCCCCTGTCGTGGCTTAATATTAAACCTCATCACCCCATGTGACATGTGACACCTACGATTGTCGCCCCTGTCATGGCTTAGTATTAAACCTCATCACCCCGTGTGACATGTGACACCCACGATTGTCGCCCTGTCAGGGCTTAGTATTAAACCTTATCACCCGTGTGACGACTACAATTGTCGCCCTGTCATGGCTTAATATTAAACCTCATCACCTTGTGTGACATGTAACACCTACGATTATTGCCCCTGTCATTGGCCTAGTATTAATCAACATCACACCATGTGACATGTGACAACTACGATTGTCGCCCTGTCATTGGCTTAGTATTAATCCTCATCACTCCATGTGACATATGACACCTACGATTGTCGCCCCTGTCATTGGTTTAGTATTAACCCTCATCACTCCAAGTGACATGTGACAACGACGATTATCGGCCCTGTCATTGGCTTAGTATTAATCCTCATCACTCCATGTGACATATGACACCTACGATTGTCGCCCCTGTCATTGGCTTAATATTAATCCTCATCACTTTATGTGACATGTGACAACGACGATTATCGGCCCTGTCATTGGCTAGTATTAATCCTCATCACTCCATGTGACATGTGACAACGACGATTATCGGCCCTGTTATTGGATTAGTAATAAATGCCAAAGCAAAAATTGGATATAGCCAGGAATATGTTAGAAATTGTGTGTTGTATTGTTTGTATGT
>CM031597.1:41771206-41782592 GCA_018398815.1 Conus ventricosus | reverse complement strand
CGACTAACTTAAACGTAGTCGCCAGCATCGAGGTCGCCTTCACCAGTTTCAACCTCCGCTCAAGAAGGCCGCCGTCCATCTCCCACTAACACAGCACATCGACAGGCCAGAAGGAGTGGTGTCGACGTCATCAGCGATAGACGAGGCAGCAATGGAGCACCATCTTCTTCACCGATGAGTCAAGATTCTCCCTGTCCCGAAATGATGGCCGGGTACGCGTCTGCGTCGTCCAGGGGAGAGGCTTGCTGATGGCTGTGTTCGTGAGCACGATCGCTATGGAGGCGGCTCCCTGATGGTATGGGGAGGCATCCACCTTCATGGCAGGACACCCCTTCACCTTGTGCCAGGCAGACTTACTGCGTAAGGTACAGAGATGAAATCGTGAGACCGTTGATTATCCCCACTCTGCAAGCCATGGGACCCGGTGCCACCCTCATGGACGACAACGCCACTCCACACCGCGCCCGTGTGGTGAACGACTACCTGAGGCAGCAGCAGGTTCCACGAATGGACTGGCCATCGCGTTCGCCTGATTTGAACCTATGAGAACTTTTGGGACCATCTGGAACGCCGCGTCCACGACAACCACCCTCCTCCGTTGACCTCCACCAACTGTTCCAATTTCTGCTGCAGGAGTGGAACGCCATGCCTCAACAGACCCTTGTGACTCTGATCCAGTCCATGAGGCCTAGATGCGTGGAATGTGTGGGTGCAAATGGCGGACATACGCACTACTGAAGCTTTCAATAAACTTTCTTGTGAATTGTCAATTTTGTGATTTTCAAAAAGAGGGTTATGATGTTTGATCCTTGATTTTGTCCAGAAAAATTGAATTGACACAATTGCAATGGCATTGACATGAAAGCTAAAGACATGAAATAAAATACGGTATAAGCGTTTTCCTGTGCGTTATGTCGTTTTATTTTGGTGAGTGTTTTCTGTCTGGCCCTTAACTTTTTGTGACTAGCTCTTATCTCCATCTTCTGTGATTTCGAAGAGTCAGTTGGATGGTTTAAATTTCTCAGCTCCCTAGACCATTTCTTTTATTGGGTGACTTGAATGGTCATTCTCCACAGTGGGGAAGTAACTGCACAAATTCTCAAGGGAAAGTTCTTGAAGATTTTATATCGGATCATGAATCTCTGTCTTTGAATTCAGGCTCGCCGACCTTTTGTTCTCCTTCCGGTTCTTTGACTCACTTGGATTTGTCCATTTGTGACCCTTCCTTATTTTTGAACTTAGAATGGCAAGTCCATACGGACCTAAGCGGGAGTGATCACTTTCCGATTTTTATTTATTTTACGAAGCAAATGCAGGAGTCCCCTCGGCAAACATGGAAGTTTCGCTCTGCAGATTGGAGCCTTTATCCTATGTTTTCCGACAGCATTTTGTTTTGTTACCCTATCAAGTCATAGGATAACAGAACACAACAAATACTTTTTGTCTACACAAACCTTCACAAGTGCGCTGAGAAAGTTTCAGTCGCTCCTAAAGGGGAATACGGCTTCGGTTTGCTCATAAATAACGATTGCATGATAAATACCTGACAGCCACCAAAATAGCTGGAGCCCCTCTTCGGCCTTCTGGGTTGTTGCATTGCCGGAATCACCTCAGAGACTGCCTAACCGGTTCAACTCACCCGGCTTTTAGCAGTGCGCAGGTGAGCAGCAGTCAGCTAAACTTTCCAACCGGCTTCCGGACAACTACCTTCCAGTAAGCACGGTTGCATGAAAATTTGTGACTGGACGGGAAACGATCCGTCACAGTCTCCTACCAGAGAGTCAGTGTGGCTTCCGGAAAGAACGCGTGGCCATCGACATGGTGTTTGCCGCCAGACAGCTTCAAAAAAAAGTGTCAGGAACAGAATGTCGACCTGTACTCCCCCTATGTTGATCTGACCAAAGCCTTTGACACTGTCAGTGGGGAGGGGCTTTGGAGAATTATGGCGAAGTCCGGATGCCCAGAAAGGTCATTGCCATCGTACGCCAACTTCACGACGGCATGCTGGCCAGAGTCCAAGACAACGGCGAGACATCTGAACCGTTCCCAGTCTCAAAGGGAGTGAAGCAGGGTTGTGTTCTTGCTCCCACCCTGTTCAGCCTCATGTTCTCGGCTATGTTGACTGACGCATTCAGTGACGTGGAGATAGGCATCGTCATCAAGTACTGCACAGATGGATCAGTCTTCAATCTCAGGAGACTTCAAACGAAAACCAAGGTCTCGACGGACACTGCCAATGACTTCCTCTTCGCAGACGACTGTGCCCTCAACGCAACTCAGAAGCCACAAACGGAACGACATCCTCCATGCCCGCAGCACGGATTCAGGAGACAGCGATCCTGCGAGACCCAGCTCCTGGAGTTCATTGATGAGTTGGGAGACAGCATGGGAAGAGGGACGACAGACTGACATCCTTGTCATGGATTTTGCTAGGGCATTTGACAAGGTAAATCACAGTCTCCTCTTACACAAGCTTCACCACTATGGCATCGGGAGTGAGGTCAACCGCTGGATCAAGGGATTTCTGTCAAACCGACGTCAAGCAGTTATAGTGGAGGGAGCCCAATCAGAATATGTCAGGGTGAGGTCAGGTGTACACAAGGATCAGTTTTGGGACCTTGCTTCTTCCTTGTATATATCAATGATCTCCCAGAGAGCCTGACTTCACCGTGTAGGCTGTTTGCTGACGACACTGCAGCTTATAGAGTAGTCACATCCCAGCGAGACCAAGACCAGCTACACAGAGGACCTCCATCGCCTCGGAGAATGGGAGAAGAGCTGGGACATGGTCTTTCATCACAGGAAGTGTACTGTTCTTCCTGTGACCAGAAGTCGGCGACCCCTTCACTACCAAGTACAAGCTGCATGGACACATCACTCGACACTGTGTCATCAGTCAAGTATCTCGGTGTCACCATTGAGAAGAACATCAGCTGGGATACTCACATTTGATGCCATCACTTTGAGAGCAAGCAGGATGTTGAATTCCTTCGTAGGAACTTGAAAGCTGCCCCACAGAGCTGAGAGAGAGGGCTTACCTGACATTTGTCAGGCCCCTTTTGGAATATGCCAGCTCTGTGTGGGACCCCCATACACAGAGGAATGTGGACAGAATAGAAGCAATACAGAGAAGGGCGGCTCGCTTCGTATTGAACCGCTACCACAACACCTCAAGTGTAAATAGCATGATTTCTCGACTGGGATGGCCCTCCCTTCAGCGACACCGGCAGATGGCACGCCTGACGATGCTGTATAGATCCAAAATAACATGGTTGCAGTCAGCCACAGCAAATTACATCCAGCTCCGGTCCGCCAAAGAAGAGGACATGACAAACAGTACTCTGCCATCCAGTGCCGCACACAGTATCGGCAGAACTCATTCTTTCCTAGAACAATTAGAGATTGGAATGAGTTGTCAGCAGACTCTGTGACCGCCCCCACTCTTGACACCTTCCAGTCAAGGATGCAACTGCTGCTCTGGATTTTTTTTCCTCCTCTTCGCCGGGCGAGCCCCACCCTGAAAGTGTCAAAAAATCAAATTGTTGTTTGTGGACACTCAAAGGAAGAAGAAGAAGAACACAGTATTGACAAGTTCTCTGCTGCTTGCAACAACTTCGGCTTGACCATCAATACGAAAAAGACTGAAATGATGCACGAGCCAGCCCCGGGGAAAGCCATACGTTGAACCAGTCATCACCATCACTGGGCAATAACTGAACGCAGTGGATAAGTTCACCTACCTAGGCAGCACTTTGTGCAGAACCGTTGTCATCGACGATGAGGTGAAATGCCAGCTCGCCAAAGCTAATGCCGCTTTTGGCAAACTCCACAAGAACGTATGGAACAGGAGAGGCATCACCCTAGAGACCAAGATCAATGTGTATCGGGCCATAGTTCTCACCACACTGCTCTATGGCTGTGAAACATGGACAGTTTATCAACGTCACGCCAGGAAACTGAACCATTTCCACACCACTTCCTCAGAAGACTCATGGGCATTAAGTGGCAAGACAAGATTCCGGACACTGAAGTCCTCACTTGTGTTAGCCTGCCTAGCATCTTCACCATCCTGATGCAGTCACAGCTTCGCTGGGCAGGTCACATAGTTCGCATGCCAGACCATCGGCTGCCAAAGAAACTATTGTTTGGCGAACTGCTACAGGGCAAACGCTCTCATGGAGGCCAGATGAGGCATTTCAAAGATAGCCTCAAATCCTCCCTGAAGGCCTTCAACATCAGCCACCAACATGGGAGCAGACTGCCCAGGACAGAGATGGGTGGCGATCTGGGTGGCGATCAGCTGTCCGCAAAGTGCAGAGACCTGTGAAAGCAACAGAATTGCTGCAGTTCGGCAGCGCAGGATGATCAGGAAGACAGTGTTAACAGTTCTCCAGCTGCTGCCACCATCCCCTGTCCATACTGTGATAGATTTTTCCAGGCACAGATTAAACTCACCAGACTCACCCCCGATCCCAGGATGACTTGATGGTCTTCGTCATCTCGACGGACAACAAACAGCAAACGCGCGCGCGCGCGCGCGCGTGTGTGTGTGTGTGTGTGTGTGTGTGTGTGTGTGTGTGTGTGTGTGTGTGTGTGTGTGTTTATTATCATTTTCTCATCCCCTTTGTGTTCAGTGCTAAAATCCTCTTGTGTTCACTCAAGTATCGCTTTCCATCCCTACTTTGAGTTTCACCTTTCTGTTTTGAATTGGATTATTTAATATTTTCACGGTGTGTGTCACAGTCTGTTTTCATCACTAATGGCATAATTATGTCTATGTGAGTGTTAATGTTTTAACTGATTGTGTCAATACTGCATTTAAACTGCAACCTTTCTGTGTTCATTATAAGTGTCACGTGTGTTTACTATGAGTGTTACATTTCTTTGTTCATTTTGAAACCAGCATCTGATTTCACCGTGAATGTCCTATTTGTATGTGCACCATTGAGTTTTGCCAGTGTTTTTCTTTTTCATCAGAAAAATTATTTGAGACCGCAATTTGTCAAGGAACAGTTTATCAGCCTCCGATGAATTCTGCACAGATGTCTGATCTGATGTGATACATCTGCAGGCAATTGGATTCTTCAGAGGTACTAAATTATAACTATTATCTTAAAGGTGAAATAATTGCTCTGGTTCTTGATTACATTTTGAAGCAGGAGCGCGTGTGCGCGCATGCTTCAAAATGTAAGCAAGCATCCTGATGACAGCGCAACACGCTTAAAAACAAATTTGTAGATATTTTAAAGATTTCACCACTTTGACTTCACAAGGGAGTATTGTGCATGTTTATGTCTGTACTTTTTTTTTTTTGTCGCTGAGGAAGGCATTTTGCCGAAAATTTCTTGTCCTGTTTTGTGTCGTGCAATAAATCGTCGTTACTTCACTCTTTGTTTTGTGTGCTCTTCTGCTTTTTGTCGTTTAAGATTCCTCTTTTAACTTGTTTTAACTATATATATATATATATATAAAATATATATATATATATATATATATATATATATATAAAATATATATACATATATATATATATGTATATATATATATAATATATAATTAAAATATATTATATATATATAATTATATATATATATATGTGTGTGTGTGTGTGTGTGTTGTGTGTGTGTGTGTGTGTGTGTGTGTGTGTGAAAAGCCCACCGCAGTTCATTGATTGACTTTAACAATAGGCCTGCTCCAGAAAGACTCCTAAAGGTACGTAGAGGGACCTTTACTGTTGTATGGCTGGCCGCTTATGTGTGGCCTTGTTAGAACCAGTGCTTTAACAGAAAGAACCCGTTTGATTGGAAACAGAGAAGGTGAGATGACGTCATAGAGGCAAGGGCAGGGCAGTGGTCTATGCTTCTTGACACTCATCTTCACTTTCATTCGCTCATTAAGATTTAACAACAAGATAAGGCCATGACAGACATCCTTTGAAACATGACGAGTGTTCACTCAGATTGCATTTTACATATCAAAGTGCAGTGCTTAAATCAGTTTGTCACAATGTCACAAGTATTTCCAACATCGTCTATTGCGTCGTCCATCCTGCTTGTTCACAGCATGTGAACAGTATGCACGTGATGTATATGTCAGTTGCAGGTTAGCTGACTGTGTGCTGTCAGACTGGAACTACTTTTGGAGAGTTGCACTGAGAAAAATAAAACTTTCAGTTTGTCACGTTCGTGAAGGGTCACCAAAGACTGTTACTTGCACTCACGGAGGCGTTCAACAGGAGTCCACACAAAAGTTTATCTTCACCTTTCTTTAGTTACCTTTCAACAAATGGAAATGTCAGGAAAGTAAAAAGAAAAAGACAGGGGCATGTTTCAGGAAGATAATCTAGTTATCCTGACCAGATTTCTGGACTATGCCTCACCCTTACCAAACTGTCTCCCACTAAACCCAAGAGGGGGAGAATGGAAGGATGGTCGCATAAAAGAGGATGAGAGAAACTGAATGTAGGACGATCGAGAAAGGTTGAGTCAAAAGAATGTTTGGGAGGATGAAGAAAAAAACAAAAATGGTGGAATAATACACGCAGTCAAGCATACGCCTTTCAACCATACTACTCAGCTTTGTTTGTAATCCTACAGACCCGAAAAGGATGTCCGAGTCACGAGATTGTGCTCAGCTCCCAGTGAAAAGGGTTTGGGGCAGTTGTCACTAAACTTCGCCTCACTGTATGGCCAGGCCTACATTGGAAGTGACTTTGAGGAGGAGCGGAACAGAACAGAGGGTTTTCACATCTCAGAGCGTTCAGACAGGGACCCGAAGTAAGAGAAGTGTGAGGGTAAAACGTCAAATACATCAGAAACACATCCTCATATGCTCCTATAATCACATCAGAAGGAGACGAAGTCCCCTCTTGAGCAGCATTTCCAGCATTTATTCATTAAAAACGGTCTTTTTCTTTCAGCAAACTTTGGACTAAAACTGGTCAACGCTAGAGGGAGGGACAGAAGGACAAACAAACAAAAAAGGAGGTGAAGAAAGATTGGCATGCATTTGCTACTCCCCCCTGATCACACCAAGACGCCTGTTCGAGCCATCTCACCCCCCCCCCCCCCCCCTCCCCCCTTAAATACAGTTGCAAATAACAAAATGTAGTGCTCCCCCGTATATGTAAATACATGTACAAACAAACACATGGTTTCTGCATAAACATATTTGGGTCTTCGCACTTCTTCCTTCTGCATTTTAAAATATTTTACTCTAGATTTTTTAAAATGTCCCGAAGCTAAATGTTACCCAAGAACAAGAAAACGAATAAGTTGACAAATAAGTTTACAAATTTTTTCACAGCGTTCTAATTCCTGAAACTATCTTATCGAATAACAGGATTATAATTTACCTGAACAAACAGACAAAGAGAGCCTTGTCCTTAGACGCAGGTGAAGATAGGAAAATTTCTTCCCTCATTAACGGGGAGCTGTCCTCTAAACGTGTGACCTCCCACCGCCTTTCTGTATCTAAGCATAATGGTGTAGATCTAGCTCAGCCAACAAGTCTAGTACAATAACAAAGTTCGTACATGTGGAAAACTACGGGGGGATCAAACTCCACGAACATGCTGCTCTCTGCAGTGCCATGTGCACACAACTGTATTTCTTGTTGACATCTCCATCCTTCCACTCCTTGAAATGGGAATGGCTCGGGGGCAATGTCAGGTTCAGTCCATAGGAGAGAATTCAGGGATATGTTGTCAGATGTCAAAAAAATGAAATTTACACTGGCTGGATCTAAGTCCTACGTGGCGGGTGTGGAATATGATTACCGACGTAAGTGTGGAATGTGGGCACTCTTAGTCATACTCACCCAAAACTGACAGCAGTGATTAATGGCTATCATTGATCAGTAGCAACAACAACAACAACGACGACCACGATCATAATGATCATAAATACTAATTGGGTTGAGAATGCTTAAGAAAACGATTCTAATGATTAAATGATACTCAGAATGACTTGGATGATGATGATAATGATGATGATGATAATGATGATGATGATGATGATGATGATGATGATGATGATGATGACGACGACGACTATGATACTATTGATGGTGATGATACTAATCACAAAAATGATACTAATGATACTAATGATACTACTACTGCCTACTACTACTACTACTACTACTACTACTACTACTGCTGCTGCTGCTAATCATCATCATCATCATCATCATCATCATCATCATCATCATCATCATCATCATCATCATCGTCATCATAAGCGTAATGATAATGATCATCATCATTAAAATAACGATGATGATAATGATTATAACAATGATTATAATGATGATAATAGAAATGATAATAAGACCAAAAACAATAACGACTACAACAAGAAGAACAGCATTAGTAATAATAATAATAATGATTATAATGATAATATGATAATGATGATAATAATATTAACAATAATGATAATAATAATGAGAACAATGATGATGAAATTAGTAATAATGATAGTAATATAATAATAATAATGATGATAATAATGATGATAATAGTAATTATAATGATAACAAAAATAGTAATAATGATATTATGATTATGATATAATAATAAGATAACAACAACAATAATAGTTATATAATGAAATAAAAATAATAATTATAATAATAACAACAATAATGATGATACTAATAACAACAATCATGATCTCATCATCATCATCATCACATAGTAACAACGCTAATAATAATGGCAACATCGAACATATATATATAAGGTTAAAAAAATCAATGTTATGTGTGTCCTCAATGTGTATATGCACGAGCATATATTTGTGCGTGCGCGTGTGCATGTATGTGTGTGTGGTGTGTGTGTGTGTGTGTGTGTGTGTGTGTGTGTGTGTGTGTGTGTGTGTGTGTGTGTGTGTTCGTTCGTTCTTCTCTTTAACGTCTTTTCACAATGCTGTGATATTAGACAAAAAAAAAAAAAAAAAAAACACCCCTCCCGTCTTCCTATCTCTGAACCTCCCTACCATTTCCCTTCAAAATGAAATCTTAACAACAATAACATACAACAACATACTCAAAACATTTGTAAACATTAAATCAATGAGCCAACTGGGCTCCGTTTTAAGCCTTTAACAACATCCAGCATAAGCAAATCGTTCAATAAAATATTCTTAAAAGATGAATCTGAAACCGTTGAATCACAAATCGAAGGGGGTAAAAATGATTTCAAATGCTGACAGTGTAGAATAACATGGACAGGTGTTATTTCCTCACCGCAGACGCACTTAACATGACTGCTGAATTTACATCTGAGAGCATTCAGTCTGAATCTGTAGACCAGGGATGACAGTGTTCGGTTTTCACACATGAGCTCACCATTGCAGGAATGCATATGTTTGACTTTGAAAATATTCCTCTTTTCAGTGAAATTTACAAAAGAACCTCCTAATAGTTCCTTCACATGATTCCAACAAGTTTTCGTTATTAAGGAATAACTTTCAGATAAAGATAAAGGAATTTTAAACACACAGAATTTTTAATGTTCATTGCACCCCTTTTAGCTGTTCTGTCCGCCCATTCATTACCAAAAAATATTACAATGTGATGGAACCCAAGAGAATGAGATACTAGTTCCGCGCAGTGACAAATAATGGATTGTATGACAAATTTCTGCAATAATATCACCTCTTACTTTTAGATTATAAGACTGTAGCGCGTCTAAAACAGATTTAAGAATCAACCAAAAATAATACCTGAACTAGACTAAAAGGAAGATCAAGCAGAAAATTCAAACCCATCAAAATAGCAATAAGTTCTGCTGTAAATATTGAAAAATGTTTTCCAAGATGGTAAGCCTTTTCTGCTTTTAAAGCTGGGATTACAAATGCAGCTCCAACCATGTCATTATCTAGCTTAGAGCCATCAGTGTAAATTTTTAGATGGTCCGGGTAGTGCTCAAAAATATGAGCTTTTACCGACGTAAAAATAAAAGAACTTCAGTGGCCCTGATGGAATATCAAATGAATTAATCAAACATTTACCTGCTAATTTTGTTAACTTTCTTCACCAATTCATACAAAGATGTTGGTCGTCTGGAAATATTCCATTAATATGGAAACAATCTATTATTGTTCCCATACACAAGCTTGGTAAACCAAAATCAGACATAAACAGTTATCGGCCTATTGCTCTGACGTCACATACGGGAAAACTGATGGAAAAAAATAATTTAAATCGTCTCCTACACTACTGCGAAAGAACAATATCATACCAATACATCAAGCAGGTTTTCGTAAGGGCAGATCAACCATCGATCACCTTACCAAATTAACAACCCAAATTAAACATCAGTTTGCTAGAATGAAAAATGTACTGGCTACTTTCTTTGATATCAAAAAAGCGTACGATCAAGTTATGGCACTCTAGACTACTTTATAAATTAAAATCCATTGGCTTAATCAGGTTGCATGTATAATTATTTCAAGACTTTTCTAGCAGATAGATCAATTCAGACCAGAATAGGACACACTTACTCAAATTAAAACCACTTCATATGGGAATTCCACAAGGATCAGTAGTAGCACCAATACTTTTCAATATTTTAACACATGACCTACCATCATCTGTGTCTAATCATATTGAATTGGTTCAATATGCTGATGATTATCTGCATATGGATGAAAGTGACTATGAAAAAACGCACTCCAATGAGATCGCTAAATTACACTAAAACATTGTATCAAAGAGAACTTGATAATATAAATGGTTTTATGATTCAAAATGGTTTAACTTTTTCCCCAGAGAAATCACATATGATGCTTTTTGACTCTGGTTACGATCGCAGAGATTTGCCTTCTTTCAATCTAGAAGGGTCAGTTATCAATTATGCACAGTCTGTTAAATTTTTAGGAGTAATCCTTGCATCAAAATTGTCATGGAACGAGCATTTAGAACACGTAATGATGAAAGCTAAAAAGAATCTGAATTTCCTAAAAATTGTCAGCAAACAACAGTGGGGACAAGACATTTCCACTCTTACACATCTAGTAACAGCACTTATTCGTTCAAAATTAACATATGCCCAAGAGGTATTCTTCTCTGCCCCAAAATACCTTTTAAAAAAATGCAAAGTATAGACAGTAAAGCCTATAAACTTGCGATTGGAGTTCCAGTATATACACTTCATTAAAAACATATGCTGAAATTGGTATATTACCTTTTGAGAAAATATGAAACTTGCATCATCTAAATATGCCTAAAGGAGACATCAGTTCAAATTCAAATTGATGAAGTTGTGGTAAAATCGACACGGATTTTCCAAAAAGCAGCGGTTGCCCCTTTAGAAAAAAATAGGCATTTCACTTTTTGACATTTTTCAAGGGAGTCCCGGAATCAAAAAAAGAAAGATATA
>CM031597.1:41748474-41770206 GCA_018398815.1 Conus ventricosus | reverse complement strand
TCGGGGAAACCCTGATGGTGTCGACCAAGGAAACCAACAACAGAAAGAAACACCGGGCACTCTGTACCACCAAAGTGGGAGGGACCCCACTTTAGCCGAGGGCCCGAGGACGTGGGAAGGACTAGCCCCAAAACTACCGGCGGTTTTTAGGGTAATTTTTCCTAATGTGGCCAGGACGACCACAAAGAAAACACAGTCGGGGTGCTGAAATCCCGATGAACTGCCTGCCTTGTTCACCCCGCTAGCAGTTGTCGGCGCCTTATTGCCACTAAATCCTGTGGAGGGCTTCCTCTCCGTATCGGGGCGATGCCCATAAGCTCTGCGAGCTTCAGCAAACACCTCAGGGGTATGAATCGCAGCCACGAAATTCCTGAGGTGCTGTCTCGCCTATACGGATCCTCAACTCTGGGGACACAGTGTTGGTGAGCGGGTTCAATGAGAATCAGATCCTCCAGCTCCAGCTTAGCCAACTGACGCCAGTACCCTAGCGTTTTGCGCAGCCTATCCCAAACTGCACGAAGGTCCATCGTTATTCTTTTTCATGGACCTAAACTTCCCTGTACGTCTCTGGGGTAAGGTGGAAACGCTTAGGGCAGAGCTAACTGCATGTCTGCATAAGTCGCGCCTTCATTTAGAGTGAGCACACACTCCCTTGCAGCCCCAATAATCCAAAAAAAGGTGCATGGCCTTTTGTTCCTCAGACAATTTGGGTATGAACTAGCCACCTTGTCAAAATGCTCTAAGAACATGTCAATGTCCTCACTAGGTCTGAACTCTGGAAGCTTAATTTTGGGCCTCTAACTCTATCACTTGCCTGTTGGTTAACCCCCTGATTTACAGATTGGGAGGCCGCGAAGAAGTTGTTCCATCTCTTCCCTACGCAGGGCCTCCTGTCTGGCAGTCTCCTCTCTGCGCAGATCTTCCTGTCTGGCAGCCTCCTCTCTTTCGCTGAACTAACTCTTCTCGACGGAGGCTTCCTGTCTGGCAGCCTCTTCCTTACGAAGGGCCCTGTCGGGCAGCCTCTTCCTTTCGAAGGGCCCCCTGTCGGCAGCCTTTTTCTCTGCGCAGCAAAGCCTCTTCCCTATGCAGAATCTCCTGTCTGTCAGTCTCCTCTCTGCGCAGAGCCCCCCATCCTACCCAAACTCTTCCCTACGAAAGCGTTGCCCCCTTCCCCTTTCGAAGGGCGCTTTCCCTCGACGCTTTTGGGGCTCCAAAAAAAAAATCGGACAGAGCATTTCCCTGGCCAGGATTAAACCACCCCCGCACGGGGGGAAATTTTAAAACCCGTCGGGCCCCCCACCGCCTTGGGTTTCCGACTTTCCCTTTGAGGAAAGTCCCCCGGGGCCCGCCCTTCCTTACGGGGGGGGAAGGGGAAACATGGGGGGAAGGGGGAGGGGGTTTTTCCGGTCTTTTGCGACCAACAAAAAGCCCACAGTTGTTCGCTAACTCTGACGCTTCCAAAACGCCAGTGGGGGTCTCACAGGAAGTTCCCCAGCGAAAAAGGGAAAAAAAATTGGGGAAAGTACCCCACGGGAACTATGGGCTACAGCATGGAATATGGGGAAAGTCACTTTTGTCAAAGTTCTAGGAAATTAAATGGGGGACTACATTTGATCCCCTTCTTCTTCGACGCCGGGGCGCCATACCCACCACCCAGGGGGCCCGTTCCCATGAAAACAATATCCTACTTTCTAAAATTCGGGGAAAAAAAGCCCAATTCCACTAGAAAAAAAAAATTTTTTTTGGGGAAATGCCCTGTGTGGGGTGTGGGGATTTTTTTCCGGGCTGCCCCCCACTCGGGCAACCCCGCGCTCCAAAGCACCAGCAAAACCATCCCGGGGGGGGCCCCCAAAAAAAAAAAAACAAAAAAAAAAAAAATATTTTCCGGCTGCCCCCCCTTTCGGGGGGCAAACCCCGCGCTCCACAGCACGAGCAACAGGCAGGGGGGGCCACCGGAAAAAAAAAAAACCAAAAAACAGACGAAATCCAGAGGGGGAAAAAGTGACACTAACGTCCCATACACCCCCTGTTTCCAAAACCCCCCGGTTAAGAAAAACGGTTAACCCAAAACAGGAATTGCCCAAATGAGGGCAACCGAAAAGGGGGAGGGTTACGGGGCCCCATCTGCGTGGGTACCCCCGGAAAGAGGGTCTGGACGGCCCGGGCGACTCCCCTTCGTCTCGACTCGATCCCCCCGCCCCCACGCCGGGGTTTTCCCCCAGGCCACCAAAAGACCCCCCTTCACGCTTTGAGTTTTCCCCCCCCCCAACCACCCACAAAAAAACCCACAACTAATTAAATAAAAAGAATAAAAACGACCGAAAAAACGGTTACTCCCCCAAACAGAGGGGACTCAAGCCCTTCACATTTTCCCCGGGCGAGCCCCCACAAATTTTAAACCCGACCCCTGGGGTCCCCCCCCCCCTGTACGGAACAGTTTAGTTTGGAAAAAAGGGGAAAAAAAAGGGGAAAGGGGTATGACCCACCGCCCCCCCCCCGACCCACAAAAAAAGTTTTTTATTTTCAACACCCATTTATTCACACAACAAAACCAAACACAAATAAAAAATTTCAACACCCCGCACCCCCGGGAAATTTAAAAAATCAAACATTTTCCCCAAAAACACAAACATTCCCCAAAACACAATCAAAACTTTCAAAACCGACATTTCACAATCACAAACAAGCATTTTCCCTTTTTTACTTTTCACAATCCAAAACAAGCATTTTTTAAAAATTGACAATAAACACAACAGCATTTTTTAACACAACCCAAGACTTTTAAAAACAATTATAAATTTTAAAATTTCCGCACCCGCCCCTTTCCCCTTTTCACGTAAAAGGGGCCCTTTACCCCCTTTTCCTCTCCCCAATCTCTGGGGGGCACCCTGTCGCACTAGGGGGGCTCCAAACCGGGGTCGGTTTTGAAGAAGTCCCTTTAAGGCCGACAAACCCCCTTTACACCACAAAAAGACGGGTGGAGAGGGGCCGGGGGGGCCCCCGGGGGGGGGGGGGGGGGGGGGGGGGGGGGGGGGGGGGGGGGGACCGGGCGTTGTTGGCCCGGAGGTCCCCGGAGGGGGGTTTAGGTCCGGTTTGGGCCCGGCCCCCGGGCTTTTCCACCCGTAAGTGGCCTCAACCCGTGCGTTTGGGCCCAACCCGTGCTGGGCCCCAACCCTGCGTGGCACCAACCAGTCAAAACCCCCGGGGGAAGGCCCCGGGGGGGAGGGAAAAAGGGGAGCTTTTGGGGGGAAAAAAAAAAGAAGGGAAAGGGGGGTACTGGAAAACCCCCCAGTCAGTACAGTCTGAACCCCCGTGGAAATCCTAACACCCCCTCGCATGAGGGGAGGGGAGGTCTACTAAAAACACCAACAACACCAAACTCAACACAGACCCCGAGAATTAAAAACAGGGAAACCAACCAAATCAGGGGGGGTTTGTTAAAGTCTTTCTCAGAAAGGAAAAGGGTTTAAAAGAAATGCATTTTAAAATTAAAAGGGGGATTAAAAAAAATATAATTATCTTTATCCTTTTCTCAATCACGTTTAACATTTTCCTTTCTAGGAAATGAACCAACACAGAACCAAGCGCTTTATAACTGCCACCAAAATTTGCAAATAATAAAACAAAAGGCATAAAATCACTTTTTTGCCACTTTCAAAAAAAAAACAAATCTCCAACCACGCTCCCAACGGGCAAACATGCTACGCACCCCTCGCGAACATAAAAAGCGTTCTCCTTTTCCCCCACACAAACCGATTTGGGGGCCCAAGGGAAAAAGAGTCCCGGGGAATTTTGCAGGGGCGGGGCGAGCGAAACCCAAACAAAATACCAACCTGAATCACCCGGTTCTCCCCCCATCCCCACCGAAAAACCGCATCACCAATGCATAAACAGGAGAAAAAATTTTGGGTATAATTTTTGAATTGGGCCCTGGTTTTAAAAAATTTAAAAAAAACCAAAAAGAAAAGGTTTTTCGAACAATATTTTTTTTACAATTTTTAAAAACAAAAGAAAATTTCGCAAAAAAGAAAAAAAAGCCGGGTTAAAAAACAACAAAAAAAACAACAAACGAACCCCGAAACGGGCTTTACCACTACCCGTGGGTTTACCCAAAAGAGGGGGGTCAAAAAGAAATCTCCCCTGCCCTTGTCCATTTGAGAGGGGCAGCAGCGCAGGAAAGCGGGAAAAAAAAAATGAAAGGGTTCTCTCTCCTACAGGGCCCATGTAGGGAAAAAAGAAAGGGGAAACCCAAAATGTACCTTTTGACGATAAGGTGAAGAACCAAAGACCGGAGCAGGGGCTCCCCGAGACATCTTCCCCTCGGGTGAAAGGGGAAAAACCCCCTAAGCGATGGCGGCCCCAAAATGCCACGCACGTCCCCCGAGTGAGGAACCTTTAAACTAAAAAAAAGGGCCGGCCCCCCCCCCCCCCCCCGGGAAAAAGAAAAGGGGGAAGGGGGGAAGACACAAGTTCGGGAAAAAGGTACCAGCCCCCCGTGAAAACCCGAGGATGAATTCCCGGGCCCCGGGGGAATTTTGGAGAACAGGGGGAGAAGAAAGCCAAAACCCAACATGAGCCGGGAATCCCTTAAGGTGCAACCCCCCCACAAGCCCACCAAGGGGGCGGACACGCGACAACAACAAAACAATAAATTTAAATGGGAAAAATTCCACCCCCACCCTTCAGGGTTTAATCGTCGTAGGCCCCCCGGGACAAAAAATCGTGACAAACCCCCCCTTTTAAAAGCATCGGGTTTTTCCCGAATTAAATGCCCTTTGAACCCCTTTACAACCCCTTGGTGGCAAATTCACAAAAATGGGACCGAAACCCCAAACCCCTGGGATCGACAGGTAACCGATAAATCCAATACAAACATTCCACAATAGAATTACACAGGGAGATACATAATACTACATTTATCAAACAACTAAGCAAGCTTCCAACCATGAAAGTAACAATCCGAACCAGTGATGATTCACTACCGTTAACACCACTGAAGTGAAAACTGTCACTACACCTGATACAGAGACCAAAAGGGGATATAACCTGGTTGAGGGGAAGTGTCCCTCTGACTGATTTTCCAATGTGCTGACTACGGAGCTCGGCTAAGATAGTCAGCATCCGTATTGCTGGAACCCTTGATATGACGAAAATTGAACGCATGACTCTGCAGTTCCACTGCCTAACTCATGAGTCGACGACAGACTGGCCGGATCCGGTCCAGGCACTGGAGAGGATGATGATCGCTCTCCAGTACAAACTTCCGGCCCGTACTTCTTCCTGGGCACGCCAGTGCGCGTCCAAATCTGCCGGACAGCATCAGCAACAGTAGGGGCATCGATAGTCCTAAGCGGGCAGCCTCTGGGCATCGAGTCGCATAGTCTACCGCTACCGAAATGTAGCGGTGCCCGCGATTGGATGGTGGATTAATGGGTCCCACCAGGTCGACCCCAACCTTGCTGAATGGCTCCCCAACCCGTGGCACTGACCCTAGGGGAACACGCTTCAAGCGCCCCCTTAGGCGTTGTCCGTTGGCAGACATCGCAACTGCGGCAGTACTGCCTAACCTGTGAGTTCATCCCTGGCCAAAAGAAGTCTTGTCTTACTCGCTCGAGAGTCCGCTTTGAGCCCATATGACCTGCCATAGGTGAATCATGGGCCTGCCGGAGAACAGATTCTCTCAAGCTTTGGGGGACAACTAGTTGCTTGGCTACCCGATCTGCCCGAGTGAAAACCCTAAAGAGGTTTCCCTTGTGGAGCTTGAAGCTCACCTTGGCATGTCGGGGCAGATGAGCGGGACGATCCACCAGTTGTCGCAGGCGTTGGACATCCAAGTCCCTGGCCTGAAGGCGGACCATGGTAGCAGGGTCGAACCCTGGCCAGAACCTCGTCAGAGATCGGCTGTAGAACGGGACGCAATTCCTGCTCCTGCTTCTTAGCTTTGGCGCGTGTGGTAACTCCCACACACGCCTGTACGGGCAGATCCGTAGACACGGACTGACTGCGTCCCTCCACAAAGGTGATAGTATTCCCTATGAGAAGGGAAAACAGAGGTCGCTCCACCGCGATGGCCCATACTTCGCCACAGAAGTAGGGGGTGGGATAGAAATGAGTACAGAAGGACGGGTGGAGGTAAAACCAACCTCCAACCCGCACACATCATAACTGGGCCTCGCTGAGCCTCAGGGGAAACCAAATCCTTATCCACAAAGATCGTTGTGCTCCCGAATCCCTGATGGTGTCGACCAAGGAAGAACCAACAACAGAAAGAAACACGGGCACTCTGTACCACCAGAAGCTGGGATGGACCCCACGTTAGCCGAGGCCCGAGGACGCTGGGAAGGACTAGCCCCATAACTACCGGCGGCTTTAGGGGAATCTTTCCTAATGTGGCCAGGACGACCACAAAGAAAACACAGTCGGGGTGCTGAATCCCCGATGAACTGCCTGCCTTGTTCACCCCGCTAGCAGTTGTCGGCGCCTTATTGCCCACTACATCCTGTGGAGGGCTTCCTCTCCGTATCTGGGCAATGCCCATAAGCTCTGCGAACTTCAGCAAACACCTCAGCGGTATGAATCGCAGCCGCGAAATCCTGAGGTGCTGTCTCGCCTTACGGATCCTCAACTCTGGGGACACAGTGTTGGTGAGCTGTTCAATGAGAATCAGATCCTCCAGCTCCAGCTTAGCCAACTGACGCCAGTACCCTAGCGTTTTGCGAAAGCCTATCTCCAAACTGCACGAAGGTCTCATCGTTATTCTTTTTCATGGACCTAAACTTCCTCCTGTACGTCTCTGGGGTAAGGTGGAAACGCTTACGCAGAGCTAACTGCATGTCTGCATAAGTCGCGCCTTCTTTTTAGAGTGAGCACACACTCCCTTGCGCACCAGATAATCCAGAAAAAAGGTGCATGGCCTTTTGTTCCTCAGACAATTGGTATGAACTAGCCACCTTGTCAAAATGCTCTAAGAACATGTCAATGTCCTCACTAGGTCTGAACTCTGGAAGCTTTAATTTTGGGCCTCTAACTCTATCACTTGCCTGTTGGTTAACCCCCCGATTTACAGATGCAGGAGGCCGCGAAAGAAGTTGTTCCATCTCTTCCCTACGCAGGGCCTCCTGTCTGGCAGTCTCCTCTCTGCGCAGATCTTCCTGTCTGGCAGCCTCCTCTCTACGCTGATCTAACTCTTCTCGATGGAGGGCTTCCTGTCTGGCAGCCTCTTCCTTACGAAGGGCCTCCTGTCGGGCAGCCTCTTCCTTACGAAGGGCCTCCTGTCGGGCAGCCTCTTCTCTGCGCAGCATAGCCTCTTCCCTATGCAGAATTCCTGTCTGTCAGTCTCCTCTCTGGGGCAGAGCCTCCATCCTATCCAACTCTTCCCTACGAAGCGTTGCCTCTTCCCTACGAAGGGCTGCATCCTCTCGACGCTGTTGCTCCAAAAACATCAGGACAGAGGCGATATCCTGGCCAGGATTCACCACCCCCGACACGGGAGGATGAACCGTCTGGCCCGTCCCTTGGGTCTCGACTTTCCCATGAGGAAAGTCCCCCGGGGCGTACTCCTTACGAGGGGAAGCATGGAGAGGAGAGGGTTTCAGTCTCTGCGACTCACAGAAGCCCACGTTGCTTCGCTATACTCTGACGCTTCCGAGCGCCAGTCGGGGTCTCAGCAGGAAGATCCCCTAGCGAAGAAGTAGTGAAAGTACTCACTGGACTATCGGCTACAGCACTGGAATAAGTGGAAGTCACTGTAGTCGAAGTACTGGTACTAATAGTAGGGACTACATTTTGAATACCCTTCTTCTTCGACGCACGCGTCGCCATACCACCAGCACCGGACGTTGCCATGACAACAATATCCTACAATTCTCAAATACAGGGGAAAGACAATTCCACTAGAAAGAAACAAATATTTTAGGGATATGTGTGTGTGTGTGTGCGGATGTGTTCCGGCTGCTCCCACTCTGGCAACACCGCGCTCCACAGCATGAGCAACAGTGCGGTGGGGCTCACCGAAAAAAAACAAAAACAAAAAATATGTCCGGCTGCTCCCACTCTGGCAACACCGCGCTCCACAGCACGAGCAACAGTGCAGTGGGGCTCACCGGAAAAAAAACAAAATGGCAGACGAAATCCGGAGAGGGGGAAAAAGTGACACTAACGTCCGATACACCCACCTGTACTCAACCACCCGGTTAAGAAAAACTGGTTAACACAAAACAGGAATAGCAGACTGAGTGGCAACAGAAAGGCGAGATTACGGCCGCATCTGCGTGAGGTACCCGGCGGAAAGAGGTCTGGACGCGGTCGACTCCCCTTCGTCTCGACTCGACTCCCCAGTCACGCCGGATGTTCCCTCAGGCCACCAAAAGACTCCCTTCACGCTAGAGTCACCCAGCCAACCCCCCACAAACACCCACAACTAACTAACTAAACGAATACAAAACAGACAGAACTAAACAGGTACTCCGCGAAACGAGAGAGGACAGTCAGAGCCTTCACATCCCGGACGAGCCCCACAATTGTCACGACCGACCCTGGAGGTCTGCCCTGACAGGATCTAGTTTAGATGGGAGTGAAGGGAGTGACTGACCTCACACGCCTCGCAAGAGCCCACACAAGAATGATTACGATACAACACCCCATTTTATTCACATCAACACACGCAATCACAAATAAATATTTCAACACACGCACCATGCACAATCACAATCAAGCATTCCAACACACACAACATGCACAATCACAATCAAGCATTCAATACACGACATACACAATCACAATCAAGCATTTCACTATACGACATACACAATCACAATCAAGAATTTCAACACATATGACATATACAATCACATCAAGCATTTCAACACATATGACATATACACAATTATAAATAAACATTTCCAGCACCCAGCCCTTTCCCGTGTCACGTAGTGCCTTCACACCCCTGCCTCTCCAAAGTCTACTGGGAGCACCCTGTCGCACTAGGTGCTCCAAACCGGGTCGGTTCTTGAAGAGAGTCGTCAAGGCCGACACCCTTGACACACACAAACAGACGGTGGAGGGCGCGTCCCGGGGGGTGGGGGGGGGGGGGGGGGGGACGCGGCGTTGTTGCTGGAGGTCCTGGACGGGGATCAGGACGGCTAGCCAAGTCCACGGGCTTTTCCACCAGTACGTGGCCTCAACCAGTGCGTGGTCCAACCCGTGCGTGACCCCAACCAGTGCGTGGCACCAACCAGTGCAAGCTCCGGGTGAAGGCCCCGGGAGGAGGGAAAAGGTAGCTGGGAGGAAAGAAGAAAGAAGGGAAGGAGGGTACTGGAACCCCGCAGTCAGTACAGTCTGACCCATGCTGTTAAATCCTAACAGCCACTCGCATGATGGGCGAGGGGAGGTCTACTAAATACACCAACAACACCAGCTCAACACAGACCTGAGCATAACACAGCAAACCAACCAAATCAGGGATGTTCGTTAAAGTCTTCTCATACGAAGCAGGTAAGAGACTGCATTAAATTAACAGGCTATAAAACAAATATGAATTATCTTCATCCTTCTCTCACTCACGTTAACATTTTCCTTTCTTAGGAAATGAACCAACACAGCAACCATCGCTTATAACTGCACCACATTTGCAAATAATAATTCAATGGCATAATTATCACATTTTATAGCCACATTTCAAAATAACACAAATCTCCAACCACGCATTCCGAACGACAAATCATGCGTACGCACGCTCGCGAACATAAACTCGTTCTCCTTGCACACACAAACAGACGGTGGCTGAAGAATAGAGTCCGGCGAATGTGACAGGGGCGGACGAGCGAGACCAAGCAAGTACCAACCCTGAATCACCAGGTTCTCTCCCATCCCCACCGACTACCGCATCACCAGATGCATAAAACTGGAGAAAGAATTTTGGATTAATTTAGAATGGCCAGGTTAAAGATTGAATTAACCAGAGAAAAGGTCTCGAACAATATTTCTTTTACAATTTTGAAAACAAAAGAAAATGCGCAAAAGAGAAGAATAAGCCGGCTAACAAAAAAAAAACAAAAAAAAACAAACGAACCAAAACCCGAAACATGATGCTTACCAGCTACCCGTGGGTGACCCAGAAGAGGCGGGTCAAACGACTCTCTCTGCCCTCTGTCCAGTCGAGAGGACAGCAGCGCAGATGCGGAAAAAAGATGAAGTGATGTCTCTCTCCTACAGGCCGACTGTAGGAAATGAAGGTACCGACTGTACCTTCGACGATAAGGTGAAGAACCAAGACCGGAGCAGGCGCTCCCAGAGACATCTTCCGCTCGAGTGAAGAGAAAACCTGCCCTAAGCGATGGCGGCCAACATGCCACGCTACGTCACAGAGTGAGGATACCTCAAGCTAAAAGAAATGAAGCACGTGCGACAGGTAAAAAGACAGGTGAGAGGCCGATAGACAGCAAGTTCGAGAGAAAGGTACCAGCCACCCGTGAACCTGCAGGATGAATTGCACGGGCAGTGGAATTAGAGAGAGAGAGAGAGAAAGCAAACCTAACATGAGCTGAACTACATTAAGGTGCAACCGCACCACAAGCCACACCAAGGGACGGACACGCGACAACAACAACGACAATAATAAATGAATAATTCCACCACCCTACATGGGTCAATCGTCGTAGGCCTCGTGACAAACTCGTGACAATCTTCATGAGATTTCTTTGCTTGATTCAATTCCCAGCCTCACTCTATCCAGCTGCCTGTTTAAACATTGTGTGGAGCCAATAACCAGCGCTCTTGCACAGCTTCCCTATGAGTTTCCCTTCAGTGCGGGTCAGTCCGACTGTAAGGCCAAAGAGTGCGATGACAACCCACAACTCTATCCAGGGGAAGTAAGCACTGACCTATGAACATCGACATCGGTTATGGGCTTTGATGGAAGATGAGAGGTTGAGCGGATTATGTATGTTTCCATGCGTTCTTCCAGTACCCTTGTCCATCGTTCTACCTATCCCTTTGCGCGCGCGTGTGTGTGTGTGTGCTTCATCATCATTTTCTCCTCCCCTTTGTATTCAGTGCTAGTGTTACACTTGTGCTCATTCAAGTATCGCTTTCCATCCCTACTTTGAGTTTCACCTGTCTGTTTCCATTTGGATTACTTAACATTTTCACGATGTGTGTCACAGTCTGTTTATCATTAATGCCATAATTATGTGTTGGTGTTAATGTTTTAACTGATAGTGTCAATGCTGTGTTTTAAACTGTCACCATCTGAGTTCAGTGTAAATGTCTCGTGTGTTTACTATGAATAGTACATTTCTTTGTTGATTTTGACAGCAGCCTCTCTGTGTTCACCATGGATGTCTTATTTGTATGTGTGCACCATTAGTTTTGCTGTTTTCTTTTTCACCATGAAACTTTACTTGACGCCGCAATTTGTCAAGGAACAGTTTGTCAGCCTCCAATGACGTCTGCAGACAGATGTCTGATCTGATGTGATACCTCTGCAGGCAACTGATTAGATGGTTCTAAATTACAATTATTATCTTTAAAGGTGCAATAATTGCTCTGGTTCTTACTTACATTTTGAAGCGGGGAGCGCATGCGCGCGTATGCATTGTGTGTGTGTGTGTGTGTGTGTGTGTGTGTGTGTGTGTGTGTGTGTGTGTGTGTGTGTGTGTGTGTGTGTGTGTGTATGTGTGTGTGTGTGTGTGTGTTTTCGTGCGTGTATGTGTGTGTGTGTGTGTGTGCGTGTGTGTGTGTGTGTGTGTGTGTGGTGTGGTGTGTGTGTGTGTGTGTGTGTGCATGTGTGTGTGTGTGTGTGTGTGTGTGTGTGTGTGTTGTGTGTGTGTGTGTGTGTGTGTGTGTGTGTGTGTGTGTGTGTGCGTGTGTATGTGTGTGCGTGTGTATGTGTGTGTGTGTGTGTGTGTGTGTGTGTGCATGTGTGTGCGTGTGCTTGTGCGTGCGTGCGTGCGTGCGTGCGTGCGCGCGCGTGTGTGTGTGTGTGTGTGTGTGTGTGTGTGTGTGTGTGTGTGTGTGTGTGTGTGTGTGTGTGTGTGTGTGTGTGTGTGTGTGTGTGTGAGAAAAGCCCACTGCAGTTAATTGATTGACTTTAACAATAGGCCTGCTCCAGAAAGACTCCTACAAGTATGTAGAGTGACTTTTACTGTTGTATGACCAGCTGGTAATGTATGGCCATGTCGGAACCAGTGCTTTAACAGAAAGAACCCATTTGATTGGAAACAGAGAAGGTGAGATGATCTAATAGAGGCAAGGGCAGGGCAGTGGTCTACGCGTCTTGACACGCATCCTCAATCTCGTTCGTTCTTAAGTTTTAACAATAAGATAAGACCATGGAGACATCCTATGAAACAGGACGAGTGTTCACCCGACTGCATTTTACATTTCAAAGTGCAGTGCTTTAAATCAGTTTGTCCCACTGTCACAAGTATTTCCAACATCGTCTATTGCGTCGTCCATCCTGCTCGTTCACAGCATGTGAACAGTATTCACGTGATGTATATGTCAATATGTCAGTTGCAGGTTTAGCTGACTGTGTGCTGTCAGACTGGAACTGCTTTTGGAGAGTTGCACTAAGAAAAAAAAACTTTCAGTTTGTCACGTTCGTGAAGGGTCACCAAAGACTGTTACTTGCACTCACGAAGGCGTTCAACAATAGTCCACACAAAAGTTTATCTTCACCTTCTTTTAGTTACCTTTCAACAAATGGACTGTCAGGAAAGTAAAAAAGAAAAAGACAGGGGCATGTTTCAGGAAGATAATCTAGTTATCCTGACCAGATTTCTGGACTATGCCCTCACCTTACCAAACTGTCTCCCATAAACCCAAGAGGGGGGAGAATGGAAGGATGATCGCATAAAAGAGGATGAGAGAAACTGAATGTAGGACGATCGAGAAAGGTTGAGTCAAAAGAATTTTGGGAGATGAAGAAAAAAGCAAAAATGGTGAAATAAATACACGCAGTCAGCTACGCCTTTCAACCATACTACTCAGCTTTGTTTATAATCCTACAGACAAGAAAAGGATGTCCGAGTCCATGAGATTGTGCTCAGTTCCAGTGAAAAAAGCTAGGGGCGGTTGTCACTAAAACGTCGCCTCACTGTATCCGCCTAGGCCTACGTTGGAAGTGACTTTCAGGAGGAGCGGAACAGAACAGAGGTTTTCACGTCTCTAGAGCGTTCAGACAGGGACCCGAAAGTAAGTGAAGTGTGAGGGTAAAACGTCAAATACACTCAGAAACACATACTCATATGCTCCTATAATCACATCAGAAGGAGAACGAAGTCCCCTCTTGAGCTAGCATTTCCAGCATTTATTCATTAAAAACGGTCTTTTTCTTTCAGCAAACATTGGACTAAAACTGTCAACGCCAGAGGAAGGGTCAGAAGGACAAACAAACAAAAAAGGAGGTGAAGAAAGATTGGTATGCATTTGCTACTCCCCCCTGATCACACAAAGACGCCTGTTCGAGCCATCTCACCCCCCCCCCCCTCCCCCTTAAATACAGTTGCAAATAACAAAATGTAGTGCTCCTCGTATATGTAAATACATGTACAAACAAACACATGGTTTCTGCATAAACATATTCGGGTCTTCGCACTTCTTCCTTCTGCATTTTAAAATTATTTTACTCTAGATTTTTTAAAATGTCCCGAAGCTAAATGTTACCCAAGAACAAGGAAACGATAAGTTGACAAATAAGTTTACAAAATTTTTCACAGCGTTCTAATTCCTGAAACTATCTTATCGAATAACAGGATTATAATTTACCTGAACAAACAGACAAAGAGAGCCTTGTCCTTAGACGCAGGTGAAGATAGGAGATTTCTTCCCTCATTAACGGAGAGTCTGTCCTCTAACGTGTGTGACCTCCCACCGCCTTTCTGTATCTAAGCATAATGGTGTAGATCTAGCTCGCCAACAAGTCTAGTACATTATCAAAGTTCGTACATGTGGAAAACTACGGGAGGATCAAAACTCCCGAACATGCTGCTCTCTGCAGTGCCATGTGCACACAACTGTATTTCATTGTTGACATCTCCATCCTTCCACTCCTTGAAATGGGAATGGCTCGGGGTCAATGTCAGGTTCAGTCCATAGGAGAGAATTCAGGTATATGTTGTCAGATGTCAAAAATGAAATTTACACTGGCTGGATCTAAGTCCTACGTGGCGGGTGGAATATGATTACCGACGTAAGTGTGGAATGTAGGCACTCTTAGTCATACTCACCCAAAACTGACAGCAGTGATTAATGGCTATCATTGATCAGTAGCAACAACAACAACAACGACGACCACGATCATAATGATCATAAATACTAATTGGGTTGAGAATGCTTAAGAAAACGATTCTAATGATTAAATGATACTCAGAATGACTTGGATGATGATGATAATGATGATGATGATATATGATGATGATGATGGTGATGATGATGATGATGATGATGATGATGATGATGATGATGATGACGACGACGACTATGATACTATTGATGGTGATGATACTAATCACAAAAATGATACTAATGATACTAATGATACTACTAACTACTACTACTACTACTACTACTACTACTACTACTACTACTACTACTACTACTACTGCTGCTGCTAATCACATCATCATCATCATCATCATCATCATCATCATCATCTCATCATCATCATCATCATCATCATCATCATAAGCGTAATGATAATGATCACCATCATTAAAATAACGATGATGATAATGATGATAACAATGATTATAATGATGATAATAGAAATGATAATAAGACCAAAAACAATAACGACTACAACAAGAAGAACAGCATTAGTAATAATAATAATAATGATTATAATGATATATGATAATGATGATAATAATATTAACAATAATGATAATAATAATGAGAACAATGATGATGAAATTAGTAATAATGATAGTAATATAATAATAATAATGATGATAATAATGATTGATAATAGTAATTATAATGATAACAAAAATAGTAATAATGATAATTATGATTATGATATAATAATAATGATAACAACAACAATAATAGTTATATAATGAAAATAAAAATAATAATTATATAATAATAACAACATAATGATTGATGACTAATAACAACAATCATGATCATCATCATCATCATCATCATCATAGTAACAACGCTAATAATAATGGCAACATCGAACATATTATATAAGGTTAAAAAAAATCAATGTTATGTGTGTCCTCAATGTGTATGTGCACGAGCATATTTGTGCGTGCGCGTGTGCATGTGTGTGTGTGTGTGTGTGTGTGTGTGTGTGTGTGTGTGTGTGTGTGTGTGTGTGTGTGTGTGTGTGTGTGTGTGTGTGTGTGGTGTGTGTGTCTGTGTGTGTGTTCGTTCGTTCTTCTCTTTAACGTCTTTTCACAATGCTGTGATATTAGACGAAAAAAAAAAAAAAAAAAAAAAAAAACACCCCTCCCGTCTTCCTATCTCTGAACCTCCCTACCATTTCCCTTCAAAAATGAAATCTTAACAACAATAACATACAATAACATACTCAAAACATTTGTAAAACATTAAATCAATGAGCCAACTGGGCTCCGTTTTAAGCCTTTAACAACATCCAGCATAAGCAAATCGTTCAATAAAATATTCTTAAAAGATGAATCTGAAACCGTTGAATCACAAATCGAAGGGGTAAAAATGATTTCAAATGCTGACAGTGTAGAATAACATGGACAGGTGTTATTTCCTCACCGCAGACGCACTTAACATGACTGCTGAATTTACATCTGAGAGCATTCAGTCTGAATCTGTAGACCAGGGATGACAGTGTTCGGTTTTCACACATGAGCTCACCATTGCAGGAATGCATATGTTTGACTTTGAAAATATTCCTCTTTTCAGTGAAATTTACAAAAGAACCTCCTAATAGTTCCTTCACATGATTCCAACAAGTTTTCGTTATTAAGGAATAACTTTCAGATAAAGATAAAGGAATTTTAACACACAGAATTTTTAATGTTCATTGCACCCCTTTTAGCTGTTCTGTCCGCCCATTCATTTCCAAAAATATTACAATGTGATGGAACCCAAGAGAATGAGATACTAGTTCGCGCAGTGACAATAATGGATTGTATGACAAATTTCTGCAATAATATCACCTCTTACTTTTAGATTATAAGACTGTAGCGCGTCTAAAAACAGATTTAGAATCAACCAAAAATAATACCTGAACTAGACTAAAAGGAAGATCAAGCAGAAAATTCAAACCCATCAAAATAGCAATAAGTTCTGCTGTAAATATTGAAAAATGTTTTCCAAGATGGTAAGCCTTTTTTGCTTTTAAAGATGGGATTACAAATGCAGCTCCAACCATGTCATTATCTAGCTTAGAGCCATCAGTGTAAATTTTTAGATGGTCCGGGTAGTGCTAAAAAATATGAGCTTTTACCGACGTAAAAATAAAAGAACTTCAGTAGGCCCTGATGGAATATCAAATGAATTAATCAAACATTTACCTGCTAATTTTGTTATACTTTCTTCACCAATTCATACAAAGATGTTGGTCGTCTGGAATATTCCATTAATTGGAAACAATCTATTATTGTTCCCATACACAAGCTTGGTAAACCAAATCAGACATAAACAGTTATCGGCCTATTGTTCTGACGTCACATACGGGAAAACTGATGGAAAAAATAATTAAATCGTCTCCTACACTACTGCGAAAAGAACAATATCATACCAATACATCAGCAGGTTTTCGTAAGGGCAGATCAACCATCGATCACCTTACCAAATTAACAACCCAAATTAAACATCAGTTTGCTAGAATGAAAAATGTACTGGCTACTTTCTTTGATATCAAAAAAGCGTACGATCAAGTATGGCACTCTAGATACTTTATAAATTAAAATCCATTGGCTTATCAGGTTGCATGTATAATTATTTCAAGACTTTTCTAGCAGATAGATCAATTCAGACCAGAATAGGACACACTTACTCAAAATTAAAACCACTTCATATGGGAATTCCACAAGGATCAGTAGTAGCACCAATACTTTTCAATATTTTTAACACATGACCTACCATCATCTGTGTCTAATCATATTGAATTGGTTCAATATGCTGATGAATCTGCATATGGATGAAAGTGACTATGAAAAACGCACTCCAATGAGATCGCTAAATTACACTAAAACATTGTATCAAAGAGAACTTGATAATATAAATGGTTTTATGATTCAAAATGGTTTAACTTTGTCCCAGAGAAATCACATATGATGCTTTTGACTCTGGTTACGATCGCAGAGATTTGCCTTCTTTCAATCTAGAAGGGTCAGTTATCAATTATGCACAGTCTGTTAAATTTTTAGGAGTAATCCTTGCATCAAAATTGTCATGGAACGGCATTTAGAACACGTATGATGAAAGCTAAAAAGAATCTGAATTTCCTAAAAATTGTCAGCAAACAACAGTGGGGACAAGACATTTCCACTCTTATACATCTAGTACAGCACTTATTCGTTCAAAATTAACATATGCCCAAGAGGTATTCTTCTCTGCCCCAAAATACCTTTTAAAAAAATGCAAAGTATAGACAGTAAAGCTATAAACTGCGATTGGAGTTCCAGTATATACATCTTCATTAAAAATATATGCTGAAATTGGTATATTACCTTTTGAAGAAAATATGAAACTTGCATCATCTAAATATGTCCTAAGGAGTATATCAGTTCCAAATTCAAATTATGATGAAGTGTGCGTAAAATCAGACACGGATTTTCCCAAAAGAGCAAAGTCGGTTGCCTCTTTAGAAACAATAGGCACTTTCACTTATGACATTTTCAAGAGTCAGGAATCAATAAGAAAGATATATCATCTCGTGTACTGTTCACTGCAGTCCCTAAATGGGAACTACTATCAGCCTATTTCGATACTAATTATACAAATATAAAGAAAAATGATGGTCCCACTTTATCTGCTTCTGTGTGTGTGTGTGTGTGTGTGTGTGTGTGTGTGTGTGTGTGTGTGTGTGTGTGTGTGTGTGTGTGTGTGTGTGTGTGTGTGTGTGTGTGTGTGTGTGTGTGTGTGAGAGAGAGAGAGAGAGAGAGAGAGAGAGAGAAGAGAGAGAGAGAAAGTGTTTAAATGGACGCACACCAATGTGCCTGCTCTGTGTGTGTGTGTGTGTGTGTGTGTGTGTGTGTGTGTGTGTGTGTGTGTGTGTGTGCGTGCGTGCGTTCGTGCGTGCGTGCGTGCGTGCGTGCGTGCGTGTGTGTGTGTGTGTGTGTGTGTGTGTGTGTGTGTGTGTGTGTGTGTGTGGTGTGTGTGTGTGTGTGTGTGTGTGTGTGTGTGTGTGTGTGTGTGTGTGTTTAATGCATATAATCATCATCTGTACACAGTGCGCAGTGTGGTTTCAAAACTTAAAAGATGTGATCTCGTATATTTGGACTAATGCGCACGCAGTGTCACTCCCTGATGAATCTGAAACTCATGACACAATTTAAGATTGGTCTTTTCGTCACAAGGAGCAAGGAGCAACTATTTAGCATCTTTGTGAATTTAATTCAGTCTCATTGTTCTTGAATGTGCCCTGATAATGCCCTCTGGCTCTTCTTACTACTCCATCATGATATTTCATCTTGCAAATGCCACTTGAATTGTTCATCATCGTAAGATCCTCTTTTCTTTCCTTTTTCTTTATTTTTCCTTCGTTTTTCTCTAACTGATCCCGTTGCCAGTTCAGAGGGTATTTTTTTTATGTTGGTGCTAATGTTTTTGTTGTCGTTGCTGTTGTTGTCGCTGTTGTCAAATATTTTGTGTTTTGCATTGTCATGTTGGTGGCTTATATTCCAGTCTTTGAAGCAGCCTTTGTTTTTGGATATGTCTTAGGTGTTCCATAGAGATACTATACAGATAGAGGTAAGGAGTGATGCGGAGCTTATGAACATAGAGAACACGATCAGCATTGAACTGGATTCATTTGGAACCATGCGTTGATGTGAGGCCAGCCACTCCCACATCCCTAGAACAAGCCACGTACCAGCGTCCGTCATTGCCACACTTGTCAGTCTGCAAAACATTGTGACGTCGTGAAAAGTTTGTCATCAGTCAGGAGAATGCCATCTTGTTTTTTAATTGTGACACAGATGAAGGTCTGACCTAGGACTGTCAGGAACATTAGAGTGCGTTGAGCGCTAGCAAGACAGTAAACAGGAGTCGGGGTGTCAAAGGTTGTTAAATATTAAGGGCCGAGGTATGCACAGACTGGTGTTTTTAAACTCATCCAACCCAGACAGAGCAGACACTGTCACAAAGAGAAGCCTCCTTTCCATGACAGGGCAAACATAGTGTTTGTGACTGGTGTTGTGTGGAGATTGTAGCGCCGTCCCAAGAACAACTTCACACAGTGCTCTATTGTCATGCTGGTGCCACAGCCACTGAGTGGACAACAGGAAGAGAAATCCACACAACCTGCACCACCCGCTCTCCCTCCAGCAGCTTTCTATCCACTGGTCAGACAGTCCATTACAGCCAGAATTGCCAGGTATACTCCCATCAATGTACTGAACATTTTTATGTGACAAAGCTTGCACACAACATAACTTGAAGTTGTCAGTATACACAGTTTCCAAGCTGGACAGATTCTTCAGAAAGTCTCGTGAGAACTCATAGACAGCACAATGGCGTATGTCCAGCACACGGAGCTGTGGTGTGTGTAAGTTCCCCGTCAGTGTGTGCACAGAACTACCAGACAGATTGAGCTGTGTGAGGCCTGTGAAAGGATGTGAACATTGTAGCGTTCAGCAGGGAAGAAACCGACGTGTCTGACAGAGTCAGGGTGTGTAGACTGGCCAGGGTCCATGTTCTTCTGGTCATTCCTGCAAATAGAGAGACAATAGGATTGCCTGACATCAGTAGTACATTCATTCAGTCGATTCAGGTTTTTGACAGTGATAGTTTGAATATTGTTGTGACACAGGTCAAGAATATTTAGGTTTGGAAGAGAAAGGATGTTGAATGACGTGGCATTGCAATGTTGCAGCCTGAGGTAAACTAGCATATGGTTGGTCCACACATGGATAGGTATCATTCCACTGGTACTAGCATCCAGATAACGCATGAGTAGCGTCAAAGAAATCTCTGCAGACGAAAGCGTGTCCCTGGCATCTGCACATGCTGAGGACAGGAATATTTACACACCAGCTCATCGTCATGCTGGGGACAATGGGCAAACTCGTCGCACACGTAATGAGGGGGAACGCAGACGGCAGAACCTCGACAGCGATAGTACCCAGGACATGCAAAACTCTCACAGGCAGTCTCATCTTCATGATCGGGGCAGTCAATCACACCGTTACAGCGGACAAAGACTGGCAGGCAGAGACCACTATTTGGACATGTGAAGTGAGTCTGTGGACAGTGGCTCTTGTGATTCCTCGCGTCACCTAATTCTGAGTACGGTTCTTTGGTTGATCTTGTATATTATGAGACCTTCTGGGATAAAGTAGGGGGGGGGGGGGGGACGGGTTCCAATCATTACATTAAAATGCATGATCGGCTGGTGGTTTGATATTATACTGCAAATTCAAACCTAGGTGGAAGTAAGACGTTACAGCATCACATTGCCAGGCATTTTCATCATTGCTGCTTTTACAATCAGGGAAGTAAGTGGCACCGATGTTCTGTTTCATAACACTGTAAAGGAGAGAGAGAGAGGGGGGGGGGGAGAGAATAAATGAATGAATAATAATTTATTCAGATTAAGGCCATTGCCCATACTGAAGGAGGGACACCCGCAACACACGAATGAAGGAATGAAGAAGGATTCTCACAAAACGAAATGGGGGAAAAAAAGCGGTTACACATACATACTATGCTAAATATTATGAATACATCGCTCGTGGTCGCTTTTGTGCTCGTATATGTACCTGGCAAGATCAAAGAGGACACACTCATTTCTTGTTGCTAATAGTAAGATGACTCTAAAACTACAAGGATCAGAATAATACTTTGACTTTAATAAATTTTACTCGAAGGTCAAGGAGAGCAGGACAGCAAAATAAAAAAAATGCATTTCTTCTACCTTGTTCTAGTAACATAAACCGACATATCAGTTCATTTTCATTCAAAGCCCTATATCTAAACCGATGGCAAGCTGTGTCAGAGATACCAAATTTAAACGTAGTCAATGCACTTTTCATAGGGAGAGAGAGAGAGGAGAGATGAAGAGAGAGAGAAGAGAGAGAGAGGAGAGAGAGAGAGAGAGAGAGAGAGAGAGAGAGAGAAGATAACGATAACGATAACGATAACGATAATTTATTCAAGAAAGGCCACAGCCCCATTTGAAGGGGGTATTGACATATAACTGATGTAACAACACATTAATATACAAGCACATATAAACAAATTCAAGTCAGATAACTCCTCCTCTTGAAGGATTTATACAAATATGAAGCTAGATCACCAACAACATTGTCATTTCTTGACGACAAAGGCAAGACAAGCCTAAAAAATGATGGACGTCGATAATATTTCAAAGGAATATATTTTTGTCTTAAATCTGTAAACAAAGACAAACAAATAGAAAATGAAGTTCGTTCTCTGGGCAGACTTGCACAATGGACATAAAACATCTAATTCTGTATGAACATTGTAACGTTGCCTGTGTACAGCAATATCAGATACACCGATTAAACTTATAGCGAGACAAACTATGTTCACAAGGTGCAGAAATGAGAGAGA
>CM031597.1:41705478-41745478 GCA_018398815.1 Conus ventricosus | reverse complement strand
TGTGAGGGTAAAACGTCAAATACACTCAGAAACACATCCTCATATGCTCCTATAATCACATCAGAAGGAGACGAAGTCCCCTCTTGAGCAGCATTTCCAGCATTTATTCATTAAAAACGGTCTTTTTCTTTCAGCAAACTTTGGACTAAAACTGTCAACGCTAGAGGGAGGGACAGAAGGACAAACAAACAAAAAGGAGGTGAAGAAAGATTGGCATGCATTTGCTACTCCCCTCTGATCACACCAAGACGCCTGTTCGAGCCATCTCACCCCCCCCCCCCTCCCCCCTTAAATACAGTTGCAAATAACAAAATGTAGTGCTCCCTCGTATATGTAAATACATGTACAAACAAACACATGGTTTCTGCATAAACATATTCGGGTCTTCGCACTTCTTCCTTCTGCATTTTAAAATATTTTACTCTAGATTTTTTAAAATGTCCCGAAGCTAAATGTTACCCAAGAAAAAGAAAACGAATAAGTTGACAAATAAGTTTACAAAATTTTTCACAGCGTTCTAATTCCTGAAACTATCTTATCGAATAACAGGATTATAATTTACCTGAACAAACAGACAAAGAGAGCCTTGTCCTTAGACGCAGGTGAAGATAGAAGATTTCTTCCCTCATTAACGGAGAGCAGACCTCTAAACGTGTGACCTCCCACCGCCTTTCTGTATCTAAGCATAATGGTGTAGATCTAGCTCAGCCAACAAGTCTAGTACAATAACAAGTTCGTACATCTGGAAAACTACGGGAGGATCAAACTCCACGAACATGCTGCTCTCTGCAGTGCCATGTGCACACAACTGTATTTCATTGTTGACATCTCCATCCTTCCACCCCTTGAAATGGAATGGCTCGGGTCAATGTCAGGTTCAGTCCATAGGAGAGAATTCAGGTATATGTTGTCAGATGTCAAAAAATGAAATTTACACTGGCTGGATCTAAGTCCTACGTGGCGGATGTGGAATATGATTACCGATGGAAGTGTGGAATGTGGGCACTCTTAGTCATACTCACACAAAACTGACAGCAGTGATTATTGGCTATCATTGATCAGTATCAACAACAACAACAACGACGACGACGACGACCATGACGACGACGACGACGGTGAAAAACAGCAACAGCAATAATGATGATCATAAATACTAATTGGTTGAGAATGCTAAGAAAACGATTATAATGATTAAATGATACTCAGAATGACTTGGATGATGATGATGATGATGATGATGATGATGATGATGATGATGATGATGATGATGATGACGACGACGACTATGATACTATTGATGGTGATGATACTAATCACAAAAATGATACTAATGATACTACTACTACTACTACTACTACTACTACTACTACTACTACTACTACTACTACTACTCATCATCATCATCATCATCATCATCATCATCATCATCATCATCATCATCATCATCATCATCGCCATCATAAGCGTAAATGATAATGATCATCATCATTAACATAACGATGATTGATAATGATGATAACAATGATTATAATGATGATAATAGAAATGATAATAAGACCCAAAAACAATAACGACTACAACAAGAAGAACAGCATTAGTAATAATATAATAATGATTATAATGGTAATATTGATAATGATGATAATAATATTAACAATAATGATAATAATAATGAGAACAATGATGATGAAATTAGTAATAATGATAGTATGTCATGAGTCGGCCAAATGTTCTCGAGCATTTAGGCAAATTAAGGGTAGTTTTGCTGTTGTTGAGAGCAAGTTCCTTGGGTTGTTCAAGTGTGCGAACTCAGGCATCACCAGAGGGGAATACCCCGGGTCGTGTACTGAGGGATGGGGAGTTGCTGGGAAGTGTTTCGCATGTCCGAGGGATAGTGACAAGGAGTTGCCGACCTGCCGGTCCTGGGTAGCGGAGTGTCCAGTCCGACCACTGGCTGGCTATTCACTGGGTTCTCCAGTGCGCCTGAAGGGAAGGCGATCGTGTCAGGTGACCGTCACGGGTAGGTGACCATCAGCCTGCAGGCAGAGTACAGCGACCATTCAGTCGTCCTTGTTCTGAGGAATGAATGGAAGGCTGCGGCCTATTGAGTGGTTTGCGCCTTGTTGTCAATAGAGGTAGTAACTACTCGAAGCATCAGTCCTGGCTGGTAGAGAAGTCCAGGCTGTTAGTACAATGGGTAGCTTCGGGGAATCGAACATGAGTTTGAATAGGAGGTTATGCATTAACCACTGGTACCCAAGTCTTGGTTAGCGCTAGCAGCTGTTGTGTGTGTGTATGTGTAGGTGACTAGTGATTCCATTGGTGGAATAAAAATAACTTGGGGATTTATTGGTACAAATCGTGTGATGTGTGTGTGCCAGTGATTCCATTGGTTGAGCCAGTAAACTCGGGTTCTCTCTTGTTTGAGAATGAATATAAGCTGCTTGGAAAACCAGGGAGTGTGTGACTCACTTAAGGGAAAGTGAACTCGCCGTCTTGCTGAGGGCTCAAGAAAATACAGCGCGAAGCAGAGGTTAGCTGTCGCCTCGTTGTCTCCTGGGTGGGGACGTATGACAGTGGAGGTTGCTGTAGCCTCGGAACACGACGATGAGAAGAATTGTCTCCGTGTGGGGACGGTCGACAGCAAGACGTGTCAGCCTGTTGGAGCCTAGACAGGGAGCTGCCAGACAACGGTGGGGTGTTTGCAGCCAGAGAAGACCTGTGGGAGAGGCCGACAGGAGCCCTTTCCGTGGAGAGGGCGAAGTACGGTGGAGTCCGGGAGACTCAGTGTGAGGGTGCGACTCAAGCTACGTTGCAGTGTCCCCCAACTGGGATTTGGCCAATCGGGAGGACACAACGGTGTGGCAGCTTCAGCTCGTAGTCGCACGGTGGGATGAGAGAAACTGACGGTCAACCAAGGAATGCTGGCAAGTTATGGACATTTTATTTGCCCTTAAAGTTATAAGTGTGCAAACAGAATAGTGGAATATTGTCTTTCCTGGCTAAGTAAGAATAACTGAAAAACAGGGGATGCGATTTATGAAATTGTCTGTATGCTGTTTACATTGTTGTATGATACAGATACTTGTGTTGTGTAGTGACGGGTGGGGGCTCGGAGTCAAGTTAAATAAAAGTTGATTATTTTCTATGAAATGTTATTGGTTTCCCGTCACCTTTGTGCGGGCCGATGTGAGTGACAGAGTGCGTGTGCCTATGCGAGAGCGCATTTTGGTTGTAAAAGCGTAAATACTTTCTGTCTATAACCCCCTGCATCCCTGAATATGAAAACCATATTTTAATAACGAGGGGGAGCGTCGGAGACCCGTCACAAATTGGGGACTGTCGTCCGGGATGAACATAAATGAGTCATAAGTGATTTTTTTTTTATCTGGGTTTTGTTCAGTTGCAAGGGATTTGAAATTTGTCGTAATTGTGGAAACCTACATTTTTTTTTTCTTACCTGCAAGACGTTAGTCATGTGTTGATTGCTTTGATCTTCTTTTTTTTTCATGACTGGGCCTTGTATTTGAACTTGCTTGATTTGGTTGCTGTTGAGGTTGATTGTGTGTAGCACAACTATTTGATCGCTTATTTACAAGTGATCGTGTGGATATCTCGCTTGTTACTGTGGTTGTATTAACTAGCTGATCGAGGGTTAGATAGTTTCAGAATGTCGACTGAAGAGGGTGCTGAGACAATGGGTCCGCTGAAGAAGATGGACCTCATAGAAGAAGGAAAAGCTTTAGGACTAAAGGGTCCGGAACTGAAGGCATATGTAGATGAGAACTGGCCCCGTGTAATCGAGGCCCAGAAAATACAAAGGGAACGGGAAAGAACAGAGAGAAAAGAAAAAAGGTGAAAAAGATGAGAGAGAAAGAGAACGGGAAAAAGAGGAGAGAGAAAGAGAACGGGAAAGAGAGGAGAGAGAGAAGAGAACGGGAAAGAGAAGAGAGAGAAAGAGAACGGGAAAGAGAGAGAGAAAGGGAGAAGGAGGAAAGAGAGGAAAGAGAAAGAGAGAAGATAAGGCAGTTTGAGTTAGAAAAATTAAAATTGAGAAAGAACGGGACGTGGACGCAAAACCTCAAGTGAACTTTGCACCACATGTCAGTCCCTTGATCAATATGCCAGGTTCGATGATAATCGGACCATTTAGAGGATTTCATTTCGCAATTTGAAAGGATTGCAAAGATCAGGGCTTACCCGAAGAACGGTGGGCCACAAATTTGTCTGCGCTGCTGACACCCAAAGCTAGGGATGCTTTTTTCTGCTTAGCACCGGAAAAACAGACAGATTATGACTCGGTGCGCGGTGCTTTGTTTCAGAGGTATCAGGTAACCGCCGATAGGTATAGGAAATTGTTCAGAGAAACCGTTCGTAAATCAGGTGAGACGCACATACAGTTCCTTTATCGGCTTAGGGCTCTTTTTGACAAATGGATAAGGTTAGGAAACATCGAACAAACTTTGAATCTTTGAGGGAGGAGATCGTTAAGGAGCAAATTCTCTCCACTTGTCGGAAGGATCTCACAGTATTCTTGGCAGAAAGAGAATTAGGAAGTTTAGAGGAGTTAGTGAAAGTTGCAGACAGGTATGAATCTGCCCATGATCAGCGTAATGGGATGAAGGGATCGAACCAGTCGACCCGTAATGCCCAGACCACACAGTCAGGGAGTTATTCGCCGACTCCCTACAAACAGGAGGCGAGACCGCAGTTAGAAACGCATTCTAAGTCCCAAGGCAACAGTGGGACTCAAGAGAATGTTAGAGTAAAACGCACATGTTTTAAGTGTGGGAGAGAGGGTCATATTGCCAAGGAATGTAGCGGAGTGCGAATACACTCAGTTGTTGCTGTTGATACAATTCAACAGGAAGGCAGGGTGCCACAACCAACTACTAGGGCAGTAGTAAACGGGAAGCCGGTGACCTGCTTATTAGACACAGGACTGACTCTAGTGGCAATGGTAGAGCCCGGTTTTGTGAGAGAGACAGACTATACTGGGGAAACCACCTGCGTGCGATATGCAGATGGAAGAATTAATCGGCTACCTTTGGCCCGTGTCAAAGTAGAGTCAGAGTTTGTCAGGAGTACTCTCACTGCAGCAGTGCAAAACAATCTTCCCTATCCAGCTTTGTTAGGGGGTAGGTATATCCTCCCGAAGCCTAACCAGGCTGCCAGTCAAGTAGGATAACAAGGGCAGTGCAGGGTAGGAAAGTAAACAGAACGCAGGTGGAGTGCAAGGCGCCGCTAGCAGTAGAGCTAGTGTAGGCCATGAAGGTGGGCTGTGGTGGTGGTGCAGTGGACCATGAAATAGGTCGTAGTGGCGGTGCCGTAGGCCATGGAGGTGGCCGTAGTGGCGGGGCGTGGGCCATGGAGGTGGTCGTCGTGGCGGTTGCCGTGGGCCATGGTGGCCGTAGTGGTGGTTCAAAAGGTTGTTGGCGTTGCCGTGGTAGTCAGAAATGTAGGAGCCACAGTGGCGGACCTCAGGGTCGTGGCCAAGAGGGACCACAGTGTAACTGGAACCAGCAGCTGGGCTGGAATCTTGGAGGCTGTAATAACGCATGGCAAGAAGGTCAAGGAGACCAGCTATCGTTAGGAAATGCCAAAGACAGTCAGCTCAAAGGAGCAGATAATCCAGTGTCAGGAAGGGGTAAAGTAGATAAGGCTCATCAAGCAATGGGCATAGGCCATGAGTGGGATTCGAACCAAGGAATTTCCACAGGAGAAGGAAAATCGGTTCGGATAAGATGAGCAAGGGGTCATCTCTTAAACATTTTGAAAAGGGAGATGATCGTCGTCGCAGTGAATGAGTTGCAACAGCTCAGTTCACGTGATCTTCGAACAACAGACCCTGAGGCAATGAATGCAAAGGGGACTGTATGCCAAGGAGATTTTGCCGAACAGGCTGGAAGAGGATCGCGCAGATTTTCACGCGCTCCTTTAAGGACTAAAATGTGTGAAGGGTGTGCTGACTCCCTTGTAAAGCCTGGAATGCGCAAACTATCTGCCCAGTTACTATTGGCGAGCCACAAACGGCAGTCAAGATTGAGAGGGGCTTGAGTAGGGCAAGGGTTGGAGTAATGCCTCCTGGGTGTTTGCTGTTGTAGTGTGAACAACAAGTAGGACAATGGTAGGAGCAATGCCTACGGGCTGCTGTGGTTGTGGTGATGATGTGAGCAGTCATCTGTTACGGGCAGCTACCGTGTAAAAAATGTAGCTGGCAGGTTGTGTTATTTTGATTTGCGTCCCCATCGTGAGTGGGTTGAGTCTGTTCATTTGTTGTTTTAATTTTTTGATTAATGGTTCTCAGTTAATGTTGCTTTTGTTCATTGTCATTATGGTTGAGTGCATGCTCATGTGTTATGATGTATGATTTTTCTGGTTAATATCTGTTTGCTTATGTTGTCTAGTTCACTGATCGGTAAAGTGTGAAAATGTCTTATTTTGTGACATCATGATAAGTGGTTGATTTGCATATTGGGTGTGAGAGCGTGTGTGGGGCCACACTCCTGAATTTGAATCTTGTCTTTGTGGATTGTGGACACACGCCTGAATTGATTTTGATGTTAAGTAGGCTGGGCCACACACCTGAATTTGGATCTTGTGTTAATTATGGTTGTGCTATATTAGAAGTGAATGGAATGATTAATTAATATGTATGGACATGCTGATAGCTAACGCCATAGAGAGAGTTCTTGATTATATGTGGGCCAGTTTAGAATTAAATGTTGTGCACAGTTGTTTATGACTGACCAAAGAGTGATCGATGGATTATCTAATTGATTTATTGGTTTTAATTAGGTACATTATCCATGTTAGAGATGTTGATGGAAGTGATGTCTTGAAGCATAGGGGTAGTACTGTTATATCGACCCATGCAACTGAGTTTGTTTTATCCAATCTGAGAACATTCGTCCTGGAGGAAATGTTGATTGGAACAACATTCTTAGGTACGGGGGTGTCATGAGTCGGCCAAATGTTCTCGAGCATTTAGGCAAATTAAGGGTAGTTTTGCTGTTGTTGAGAGCAAGTTCCTTGGGTTGTTCAAGTGTGTGAACTCAGGCATCACCAGAGGGGAATACCCCGGGTCGTGTACTGAGGGAGGGGGAGTTGCTGGGAAGTGTTTCGCATGTCCGAGGGATAGTGACAAGGAGTTGCCGACCTGCCGGTCCTGGGTAGTGGAGTGTCCAGTCCGACCACTGGCTGGCTATTCACTGGGTTCTCCAGTGCGCCTGAAGGGAAGGCGATCATGTCAGGTGACCGTCATGGGTAGGTGACCGTCAGCCTGCAGGCAGAGTACAGCGACCATTCGGTGGTGCAGTGGACCATGAAATAGGTCGTAGTGGCGGTGCCGTGGGCCATGGTGGCCGTAGTGGTGGTTCAAAAGGTTGTTGGCGTTGCCGTGGTAGTCAGAATGTAGGAGCCACAGTGGCGGACCTCAGGGTCATGGCCAAGAGGGACCACAGAGTAACTGGAACCAGCAGCTGGGCTGGAATCTTGGAGGCTGTAATAACGCATGGCAAGAAGATCAAGGAGACCAGCTATCGTTAGGAAATGCCAAAGACAGTCAGCTCAAAGGAGCAGATAATCCAGTGTCAGGAAGGGGTAAAGTAAATAAGGCTCATCAAGTAATGGGCATAGGCCATGAGTGGGATTCGAACCAAGGAATTTCCACAGAGAGAAGGAAAATCGGTTCGGATAAGATGAGCAAGGGATCATCTCTTAACATTTTGAAAAGGGGAGATGATCGTCGTCGCAGTGAATGGGTGCGACAGCCCAGTTCACGTGATCTCCGAACAACAGACCCTGAGGCAATGAATGCAAAGGGGACTGTATGCCAAGGAGATTTTGCCGAACAGGCTGGAAGAGGATCGCCCAGATTTTCACGCGCTCCTTTAAGGACTAAAATGTGTGAAGGGTGTGCTGACTCCCTTGTAAAGCCTGGAATGCGCAAACTATCTGCCCCAGGTACTATTGGCGAGCCACAAACGGCGGTCAAGATTGAGAGGGGCTTGAGTAGGGCAAGGGTTGGAGTAATGCCTCCTGGGTGTTGCTGTTGTAGTGTGAACAACAGAAGTAGGACAATGGTAGGAGCAATGCCTACGGGCTGCTGTGGTTGTGGTGGTGATGTGAGCAGTCATCTGTTACGGGCAGCTACCGTGTAAATAATGTAGCTGGCTGGTTGTGTTATTTTGATTTGCGTCGCCATCGTGAGTGGGTTGAGTCTTTGTTCATTTGTTGTTTTAATTTTTTGATTAATGGTTATCAGTTGATGTTGCTTTTGTTCATTGTCATTATGGTTGAGTGCATGCTCATGTGTTATGATTTATTATTTTTCTGGTTAATATCTGTTCGCTTATGTTGCCTTGTTCACTGATCGGTAAAGTGTGAAAATGTCTTATTTTGTGACATCATGACAAGTGGTTGATTTGCATATTGGGTGTGAGAGCGTGTGTGGGGCCACACGCCTGAATTTGAATCTTGTCTTTGTGGATTGTGGACACATGCCTGAATTGATTTTGATGTTAAGTAGGCTGGGCCACACACCTGAATTTGGATCTTGTGTTAATCATGGTTGTGCTATATTAGAAGTGAATGGAATGATTAATTAATATGTATGGACATGCTGATAGCTAACGCCATAGAGAGAGTTCTTGATTATATGAGGGCCGTTTAGAGTTAAATGTTGTGCACAGTTGTTTATGACTGACCAAAGAGTGATCTATGGATTATCTAATTGATTTATTGGTTTTAATTAGGTACATTATCCATGTTAGAGATGTTGATGGAAGTGATGTCTTGAAGCATAGGGGTAGTACTGTTATATCGACCCATGCAACTGAGTTTGTTTTATCCAATCTGAGAACATTCGTCCTGGAGGAAATGTTGATTGGAACAACATTCTTAGGTACGGGGGTGTCATGAGTCGGCCAAATCTTCTCGAGCATTTAGGCAAATTAAGGGTAGTTTTGCTGTTGTTGAGAGCCAGTTCCTTGGGTTGTTCAAGTGTGCGAACTCAGGCATCACCAGAGGGGAATACCCCGGGTCGTGTACTGAGGGAGGGGGAGTTGCTGGGAAGTGTTTCGCATGTCCGAGGGATAGTGACAAGGAGTTGCCGACCTGCCGGTCCTGGGTAGTGGAGTGTCCAGTCCGACCACTGGCTGGCTATTCACTGGGTTCTCCAGTGCGCCTGAAGGGAAGGCGATCGTGTCAGGTGACCGTCACGGGTAGGTGACCGTCAGCCTGCAGGCAGAGTACAGCGACCATTCAGTCGTCCTTGTTCTGAGGAATGAATGGAAGGCTGCGGCCTATTGAGTGGTTTGCGCCTTGTTGTCTATAGAGGTAGTAACTACTCGAAGCATCAGTCCTGGCTGGTAGAGAAGTCCAGGCTGTTAGTACAATGGGTAGCTTCGGGGAATCGAACATGAGTTTGAATAGGAGGTTATGCATTAACCACTGGTACCAAGTCTTGGTTAGCGCTAGCAGCTGTTGTGTGTGTGTGTGTGTAGGTGACTAGTGATTCCATTGGTGGAATAAAAATAACTTGGGGATTTATTGGTACAAATCGTGTGATGTGTGTGTGCCAGTGATTCCATTGGTTGAGCCAGTTAAACTCGGGTTCTCTCTTGTTTGAGAATGAATATAAGCTGCTTGGAAAACCAGGGAGTGTGTGACTCATTTAAGGGAAAGTGAACTCGCCCGTCTTGCTGAGGGCTCAAGAAAATACAGCGCGAAGCAGAGGTTAGCTGTCGCCTCGTTGTCTCCTGGGTGGGGACGTATGACAGTGGAGGTTGCTGTAGCCTCGGAGCCGACGATGAGAAGAATTTGTCTCCCGTGTGGGGACGGTCGACAGCAAGACGTGTCAGCCTGTTGGAGCCTATACAGGGAGCTGCCAGACCACGGTGGGGTGTTTGCAGCCAGAGAAGACCTGTGGGAGAGGCCGACAGGAGCCCTTTCCGTGGAGAGGGCGAAGTACGGTGGAGTCTGGGAGACTCAGTGTGAGGGTGCGACTCAAGCTACGTTGCCAGTGTCCCCAACTGGGATTTGGCCAATCGGGAGGACACAACGGTGTGGCAGCTTCAGCTCGTAGTCGCACGGTGGGATGAGAGAAACTGACGGTCAACCAAGGAATGCTGGCAAGTTATGGACATTTTATTTGCCCTTAAAGTTATAAGTGTGCAAACAGAATAGTGGAATATTGTCTTTCCTGGCTAAGTAAGAATAACTGAAGAACAGGGGATGCGATTTATGAAATTGTCTGTATGCTGTTTACATTGTTGTATGATTCAGATACTTGTGTTGTGTAGTGACGGGTGGGGGCTCGGAGTCAAGTTAAATAAAAGTTGATTATTTTCTATGAAATGTTATTGGTTTCCCGTCACCTTTGTGCGGGCCCGATGTGAGTGACAGAGTGCGTGTGACTATGCGAGAGCGCATTTTGGTTGTAAAAGCGTAAATACTTCTGTCTAAAACCCCCTGCATCCCTGAATATAAAAACCATATTTTAATAACGAGGGGGAGCGTCGGAGACCCGTCACATAGTAATATAATAATAATGATGATAATAATGATGATAATAGTAATTATAATGATAACAAAAATAGTAATAATGATAATTATGATAATGATATAATAATAATGATAACAACAACAATAATAGTGATATAATGAAAATAAAAAATATTATTATAATAATAATAACAACAATAATGATGATACTAATAACAACAATCATGATCATCATGATCATCATGATCATCATGATCATCATCATCATCATCATCATCATCATCATCATCATCATCTTCATCATGGTAACAACGCTAATAATAATGGCAACATCGAACATATATATATATATATATATATATATATATATATATATATATATATATATATATATATATATATATATATATATATATATATATATATATATATATATATAAGGTTTAAAAAATCAATGTTATGTGTGTCCTCAATGTGTATGTGCACGAGCATATATTTGTGTGTGTGTGTGTGTGTGTGTGTGTGTGTGTGTGTGTGTGTGTGTGTGGAGAGAGAGAGAGAGAGAGAGAGAGAGAGAGAGAGAGAGAGAGAGAGAGAGAGAGAGAGAGAGAGAGAGAGAGTGTTTAAATGGACGCACACCAATGTGCCTGCTCTGTGTGTGTGTGTGTGTGTGTGTGTGTGTGTGTGTGTGTGTGTGTGTGCGTGCGTGCGTGCGTGCGTGCGTGCGTGAGTGCGTGCGTGCGTGCGTGCGTGTGTGCGTGCGTGTGTGTGTGTGTGTGTGTAATGTAATATAATGTAAAAAGATATTTATAGAGCGCTTTACCTCGCAAGAGCCCAAAGCGCATATTACAGAAAAACATGATAAAAATTATAATTCTAATTCAAAGCGCGCGCGCACGCACACACACACACACACACACACACACCCCACACACACACACACACACACACACACACACACACACACACACACACACAGCCGGGGGGGGGGGGGGGGGGGGGGGACTCTCACACGCAGACAGACACAGGAGCGCGTTCAACACCAGCAAACACGCGCACAGTGGTAACTGGATATCGTTAATCAGTCCGAGGGAAAAGATGTGTCTTTAGGGAGGTTTTAAAAGTCTCTAAAGAGTCCGTGTTACGCAATGAAGAAGGGAGACTATTCCACAGAGCAGGTGCCTGGTAAGAGAAACATCGTTGGCCTGAAGTTTTCAAGCGAGCGGAGGGAAGCCGAAGCAGACGAGAATCGGTGGATGAGCGTAAGTTGCGAGACGGAACATAGAGATGGAGGAGGTCAGAGAGGTAGGAGGGAGCCAGATTAATCAGTGATCAGTGTGTGTGTGTGTGTGTGTGTGTGTTGTGTGTGTGTGTGTGTGTGTCTTTATGCATATAATCATCATCTGTACACAGTGCGCAGTGTGGTTTCAAAACTTAAAAGATGTGATCTCGTATATTTGGACTAATTCGCACGCAGTGTCACCTCCCTGATGAATCTGAAACTCATGGCACAATTTAAGATTAGTCTTTTCGTCACAAGGAGCAAGGAGTTCAAACTATTTAGCATCTTTGTGAATTTAATTCAGTCTCATTGTTCTTGAATGTGCCCTGATAATGCCCTCTGGCTCTTCTTACTAGCTCCATCATATTTCATCTTGCAAATGCCACTTGAATTGTTCATCATCGTAAGATCCTCTTTCTTTCCTTTTTCTTTAATTTTTCCTTCGTTTTTCTCTAACTTATCCCGTTGCCAGTTCAGAGGGTATTTTTTATGTTGGTGCTGACGTTACTGTTGTCGTTGCTGTTGTTGTCGTTGTCAAATATTTTGTGTTTTGCATTGTCATGTTGGTGGTTTATATTCCAGTCTTTGAAGCAGCCTTTGTCTTTGGATATGTCTCAGGTGTTCCATATAGATACAATACAGATAGAGGTAAGGACTGAATGCAGAGCTTATGAACATAGAGAACACGATCAGCATTGAACTGGATTCATTTGGAACCATGAGTTGATGTGAGGCCAGCCACTCCCACATCCTAGAACAAGCCACGCACCAGCGTCCGTCATTGCCACACTTGTCAGTCTGCAAAAAATTGTGGCGTCATGAAAAGTTTGTCATCAGTCAGGAGAATGCCATCTTGTTTTTTAACTGTAACATCGATGAAGGTCTGACCTAGGACTGTCAAGAACATTAGGGTGACGTTGAGCACTAGCAAAACAGTAAACAGGAGGCGGGGTGTCATAAGGTTGTTAAATATTAAGGGCAGATGTATGCATAGATTGGTGATTTTAAACTCATCCAACCCAGACAGAGCAGACACTGTCACAAACAGAAGACTCCTTCCCATGACATGGCAAACATAGTGTTTGTGACTGGTGTTGTGTGGAGATTGTAGCGCCGTCCCAAGAATAACTTCACACAGTGCTCTATTGTCATGCTGGTGACCACAGCCACTGAGTGGACAACAGGAAGAGAAATTCACACAACCTGCACCAACCGCTCTCCCTCCAGCAGCAATCTATCCACTGGTCAGACTGTCCATTACAGCCAGAATTGCCAGGTATACTCCCATCAATGCATTGAACATTTTTATGTGACAAAGCTTGCACACAGCATAACTTGAATTTGTCAGTATACACAGTTTCCAAGCTAGACAGATTCTTCAGAAAGTCTCGTGAGAACTTATAGACAGCACAATGACGTATGTCCAGCACACGGAGCTGTGGTGTGTGTAAGTTCCCCGTCAGTGTGTGCACAGAACTACCAGACAGATTGAGCTGTGTGAGGCCTGTGAAGGGAGTGAACATTGTAGCGTTCAGGGAAGAAACCGACGTGCCTGACAGAGTCAGGGTGTGTAGACTGGTCAGGGTCCATGTTCTTCTGGTCATTCCTGCAAATAGAGAGACACTAGCATTGCCTGACATCAGTAGTACATTCATTCAGTCGAATCAGGTTTTGACAGTGATAGTTTGAATATTGTTGTGACACAGGTCAAGAATATTCAGGTTTGGAAGAGAAAGGATGTTGAATGACGTGACATTGCAATGTTGCAGCCTGAAGTAGACCAGCATATGATTGCTCCACACATGTGTAGGTATCATTCCACTAGTACTAGTATCCAGATAACGCATGTCCTGGTAAAGAGTAGCATCAAAGAAATCTCTGCAGACGAAAGCGTGTCCCTGGCATCTGCACATACTGAGGACAGGAATATTTACACACCAGCTCATCATCATGCTGGGGACAATGGGCAAACTGATTGCACACGTAACGAGAGGGAACGCAGATGGCAGAACCTCGACAGCGATAGTACCCAGGACATGCAAAACTCTCACAGGCAGTCTCATCTTCATGATCGGGGCAGTCCATCACACCATTACAGTGCAGTGAACAAAGACTGGCAGACAGTGACAACTACTTGGGCATGTGAAGTGAGTCTGTGGACAGTGGCTCTTGTGATTCTTCGCGTCACCTAATTCTGAGTAGGGTTCTTTGGTTTGATGTTCTGATATATTATGAGACCTTCTGGGATAAAGTAGGGGGATTCCAATCATTACATTAAAATGCATGACGGCTGGCGGTTTGATATTATACTGAAAATTCAAACCTAAGTGGAAGTAAGACGTTACAGCATCATATTGCCAGGCATTTTCATCATTGCTGCTTTTACAGTCAGGGAAGTAGTGGCACCGATGTTCTGTTTCATAACACTGTAAAGGAGAGAGAGAGAGAGAGAGAGAGAGAGAGAGAGAGAGAGAGAGAGAGAAGAGAGAGAGAGGAGAGAGAGGAGAGAGAATAAATGAATGAATTAATAATTTATTCAGATTAAGGCCATTGCCCATACTGAAGGAGGGACACCCGCAACACACGAATGAAGGAATGAAGAAGGATTCTCATATAAAGAAATGAAAAAAAAAGCGGTTACACATACATACTATGCAAACTATTATGAATACATCGCTCGTGGTCGCTTTTGTGCTTCGTATATATGTACCTGGCAAGATCAAAGATGACAGGGCGTGTGACTCCCGCCCGGAGCTGGAAGCACCCCAGCGTCAACAGGTGTCACATCGATGGTCTGAGTTTGGGACTGAGGAGGACGAGGCCCTGTGTCATCTGTCCCTTGCAGCGGCGAGACACAATCTTCTGTCCTCTTCGATGGCAGCTGTTGCTTTGCAAGTGAGGGATCTCCAAGAGGATCTGTCAGCAGCAAGGGTTCCAAGCTCGCGAGGCTGGATGCCGCACCATCTGATATTGCTCTTACGGGTGTCTTTGTATCTCAGTTTGGGCTTTCCCTGTCTGTGTGAGCCTTCCTTGAGCTCACTATATGCCTTCAGCAACATTGACTCAACGCTTGCCAAGCCAGCTTTGTCCAACGCCTCTTAGTTTATGACTTTGTCTGCCAGCGAATGCCCATAATCATGCGCAATGTTCGCATATGGAACTGTTTTAGCTACTTGATATGCTTTCGATGCAGGGTCCATGTTTTCACGTCCATACAGTAGTGAAGAAGGACTACAGCCTTGCAGATCTTAAGCTTTGTAGACAGTCGTATGCTTCCTGCTGGAGGACCTTGATTCTTAATCTTTCGAGGGCCTGGCTGGCTTTCTGGATCATGGACATGATCTTTTTTGTTGAGTGAACCATCTGCAGAGATAAACGCTGCCCAGATACTTGAAGCTCTGCATGCACTTCAGTTGGTCCCATCAATGGTAATGGTTGGCTGCGGCTCGGCTGTGTTAGGGGTGGCTTGGACCAGGACTTTCGTTTTCCCAGACTGAATGTCATTCTGAACAGCTTGGATGCGTTTGCAAAGTGGTCGAAGTTGACCTGCAGGTGTTTCTCCTTGTGTGCTATGACAGCACAGTCATCTGCAAAAAGGGCTTTAAGGATGAGTTTTCTCCAGGGTCTTGGTATGAATAGCAAGAAGACGGAGGTCGAACACGGATCCATCTGAGCGGCACTTGATGTATACGAGCAAATCCATTGAACAACACGGGAGCGAGGACACAGCCCTGTTTCACTCCGTCTGATATGTTGATGGAGTTTGTACAGTCAGTATTAGAAAGGACATGTCCAGTCATGTTGTTGTGGAAGAGTCTTATCAAGGCGGTGAACTTCTGTGGACAGCTCAGCTTCTACAGGATGTCCACAAAGCTGTTCTGTTGACAATGCGTACAAGGTCATCTGCTGCTCGATGCATTTCTCCTGGACTTGTTGTCCAGCAATCACCATGTCTATGGTATAGCGGCCAGGGCGGAGACAACACTGGGCGTCAGGAAGGTTGCCTTCAGATATGTTGTTAATGAGCCTGCTGGGGAGGATGCGGGCAAGTGTATTTCCAGCAGTGGAGAGAAGAGGAATTCCTCTGTAGTTTGCCACAGTCTGATTTTGCCTCTTTAAGGCTTTGTTCTAACGAAGTTCAACATTAGTGGCATCACGGAGGTCTGCTGGCATGTCTTTTTCCTCCTATATGATTGGGAGGACGTCGTGGAACTAGTCAAATTCACGCACAAGCGTCTGTGTAACCCATCGTGGGACTCCCAAAACCACAAGTCCTGCGGCGATGTGGGAATTGGCGAAAGTGACAGGTGGAGGTAAATAACTGGAAGTCATAGTCACGAGCCTGCACGTGGGCGGCATGTGACCAGTGGTCGTGTGTTCTTTGAATCCAGGGCAGAGACTATGACCAATGGAAAGGAGTGATAGTACGCACGGAGTTGGAAGATGAATGGAAATGGCCGTCTTCTACTGAGCAAATGTGCAGAGTACGACCTGCGATAACCATCACAACGTTCAGGCAGGCTGATAAGTGCAAAGCGATGTGGATGTATTCCAGTTCAAAACAATGGCATCTCCTCGACTTCATCGCCACCCACCAACGTAACAGCAACGACGCACTCATCACCAGAGCCATGAATGGTGCAGAATGTTGGACGGATCACTGGCTTGTTAGAGCTAAGCTCAACATGCGCATAGTCCTTCTCTACCGTAAACGTCCAAAGATCATTAAAGTGGTCTTCAACACAGACCGACTCCTGTCACCCAGATGCCAGCAGGAGTTCCAAGCCAGCCTTGATGACAGGTTCGAGGTGACAGGGCCACTATCTGGTGAACCAGGGGAAAAGTGGAACCAGTTCAAAGACATGGCCATAGAGACAGCCATGAGAGTACTAGGCCCAAAGAGGAAGCTTCGCCGAGACTGGTTCTATAAAAATGATGAGGCCGTGCAAGCACTGCTTGACAATGAGAATAAGGCCTACATTGACTGGCAGAATCACCCCAACTGTTCTTCACGACGTGACGGATTCAAGGACTGTCAACCCAAAGCCCAAAAAGAACGCCGAGCCATGCAGGACCGTTGGTGGGAAAAGAAGGCTGAGGAAGTGCAGCTATATGCAGACACTAACAACTCTAAGATGCTGTTCAGTGCCATCAAGGCTATCTGCGGCCCCTCTGCTTTCTAGTTCTTCATGCGGTGGAGACAGTGGAACCAATTCAAAGACATGGTCACAGAGACAGGCAAGAGAGTACTAGGCCCAAAGAGGAAGCTTCACCGAGACTGGTTCGATGGCGTTGGGAAGAGAAATAGAAATGGCCGTCTTCTACTGAGCAAATGTACAGAGTACGACCTGCTGATAACCGTCACAACGTTCAGGCAGGCTGATAAGTGCAAAGCAAAGTGTATGTATTCCAGTTCAAAACAATGGCATCTCCTCGACTTCATCGCCACCCGTCAACGTAACAGCAACGACGTACTCATCACCAGAGCCATACGTGGTGCAGATTGTTGGACGGATCACCGGCTTGCTAGAGCTAAGTTCAACACGCGCATAGTCCCTCTCTACCGTTAACGACCAAAGCTCATTAGAGTGGTCTTCAACACAGCTAGACTCCTGTCACCAAGATGCCAGCAGGAGTTCCAAGCCAATTATCATCATCATCATCATCATCATCATCATCATCATCATCATCTCATCATCATCATCATCATCATAACAATGCTAATAATAATGGCAACATCAAACATATATATATATATATATATATATATATATATATATATATATATATATATATATATATATATATATATATATATAGGGTTAAAAAAAAAAATATATATATATATATATATAATATAGTTAAAACAAGTTTAAGAGGAATCTTAAAACTATCTACAAATTTGTTTCAAGCGTGTTGCGCTGTCATCAGGATGGTTTTTGGTTTGCCCACCGCCGATGTTATATAGCGTGTGGGCTCCTGTTTGCGGTTGTTTGCACGTACGGGTTAGCTGCACGTGTTTTTTTGGGGCTTTCAGGTTTTTGCTTTGGATGTGTTCACTAACAACGATTTCCATTTATGCCTGCAGTTGTTTACTATTTCTGATTTGGTGTTTTAAGTTGCTAAGTGTGGTTTGCATAGTATTAACCATTTTTCAGTTAAGCATAGGTTGCACCTTTTTGAAACATTGCTGTATGGTGATGCTCTTTTTATGATTTTCCAGGATATATTGTAGCTTGTTTTTGCGTCTTTAAGTTTCCAGATATATTTGCTCAGTTCTGTTTGGTTTTTATATTTTTCTTTATTAAATGACTGTTCGTGGTTTGCATATCTGGTTTTGAAGTGGTTTTCAGTGATCCCTATGTATGTTTCTTTATCATTTTCTGATGTCACAGTAGCCTGGTATACAATGTTGTTGTGAAGACATTTATTGTTTAGTGGGCACTGCTCCTTTCTGGTGCAATTGCAAGATTTCCTTTCTTCACCCTTCTTTGCTGTGTTGATTTTCATTTTGTTGGATGCGTCAATTAGGTTTTTGAGGTTGGGCATACATGAGTACGATAGCTTGACAGTGTTTTTGTTAAATATTTTGGACAGTTTGTGTTCTTTTGAAAATGAAGTTGTTAGGATTTTGAAGAATTCTTTCCCTATGTTTGTTTTGAGTTTCCCGTCGTATGGGGGGGTTATACCATATGAATTTTCTTTTCCTATTTTTCATGCTTTTATTTGTGTTGTTGTCTGGGTTGTATTGTAATTTGTAATTGTATCCACTTGTTTGTAGTGCCTCCTGGTATTCTACTGCTGCATTGTTGAACACTCTCTCACTGCATGACAGGTTTGATAGTCTCTTGTTTATGCCATGGGGTATGGTCTTTAATATAGATGGTGGATGGTTACTTTTGGTGTGTACATAAAGAGGTGTATCGTTGGGTTTCTTGTATGGTTTATATATGTGATTATTGAGATCCAGTGTTATGTCTAAGTAGTTCACTACCTTTTTGTTTGCTTCAGTGGTAATCTTTAAGTTGTGGTCTTGGAAGATTTTGCATTGTTCTTTTTTCTTGTTTTCGATGGTTCTTGGATTGTTGGTTAGTGCAGCAAGGCCATCGTCTCTGTATAGTCCGACTTGTTTTCCGAGTTTTTTCTTGATGTTGGACAGCATGAATAGTCCGACCAGTTCACATGTTTCTGCACCATCATATGATCCCATGGTTACGTCGAATGTTGAGTTTCTGTTGGAGAGAACTATATAAAGCTCATTCTGGCTCACCCGGTCTCAACCAGTTTCGACCGGGCGACTCCAGAATGAGCTTTATATAGTTCTCTGACAAGTAAAACTTCAATAACAAAAAAATAACGACCCTACAAACAAAAGCAGCAGGGAAAGCAGCAGTGGCTGAACACACCCCATAGAGTAACGTAGGGGAAAAGCAGCAGTCGCTGAACACACCCCATATACAAACGGTGGAGCAGGTAAGCCTTTAATTGCTAATTGTCGGCCTGCCTAAGGACTCCGCACTATCCGATTACTTACTACGTGGCCAGACATAGTCATCACGCGATGGGCTGATGTCACGGCCGACCAATCGGCAGGGGGGCTACAATTAAGTGCTGGGCTTACAAGGCAGCTCGGCCTCGTTATTTTCATTGCTGGTGTTGAGCTGTGAAGTCGTATGTGTTTTCTGGAGAAAAGTGATTGACTTTAAAACTTTGGATTGGATTGGGACAACTGTAGTGTGTGGGCATATTTCTGCTGTGTGCGTGTTAATATCTCAACAAGTTTCGAGCTGGTGAGTCAGAACCAGACATTTATTAGTTCTCTAACTAGTAAACCCTACAAACATGCATACTGTGTAGGATTATCCGTTTTCAATACTAATTTACTAAACAAACATAGAGTGGAGAAATCCTACCTAAAATCTGGATATTATGTATGGCTTGACCAAGATGGTGCGATTGATCTCTCTCTCTCTCCTTCTTTCCTCTCTCTCTCCCTCACACAAAAGCTACAAGCTGTATAATCCAGTACACGTTTTTTTAATAACCCAACAAAATAATGGCAGCACGCTACAAACATATATATTGTAGATAAATAAAAATACAATTTTTTAACATAAAAAAGAGCAAACCCCCCCCCTCCCTGAGCATGGCCGACTGTTGATTTAATTTTAATTTGCAGGCGTCACTTTGTGTCGACCATGCTTTCAGGGGGAAACCCAGGAGTATGTTTGCCCTGGGATTTTTTGGGTGGTGGTGGCTGGCCTCTGGTCTGGAATGGCTGACACCGGTCTGAATGATCTGGATGGGGTGAACTTGACCCCCACGACTCTGGTTACACTCGAAACTCGAAACCATGTGACCAACTTACGAGGGAAGCCCAGCCCTGAACTCAGCAACTCCAAACTCCGAAAGTGTGACGCCTGCGGTGGCCAACTGGCCACCAATAGCGAGCAGTTGAATTCTTATATTTAAGCTTACTTTTGGTGGTGGTGCAATCCACGTGTACAGGGAGACTACTCCATTACTACTTTTCGTGATGCAATCGATAAAGCTGCGTGTGTGAGAGCGACCTCCAGACAGGTGGCTGTTGTGTGATATAGCCACTACCTATTCAGTACACCACCTTTATGTTTCTTCATGAGTAATCAATAATCCTCTCATCCTATTTTCATCCCCATTCTAGCTATATGCTCGCCTTCACAGATAAGGTTGTTCTTTTTCTTCTTCTTTGTTGTGAAACTTGATACTAAGATTCATGTCTCTCTCTCTCTCCCTCTCTCTCTCTCCCTCTCTCTCTCTCTCTCTCACCCACTCACTCAGATACTGTGATACAGAGAAAGGTTTACCCGGTCCTGAGGCTTTGTTGGGGTTTAACTGGTGAAGTAGCTTGGCTACACGTGGTGTTGACATGGATGGGTTTAATATGGGCTGTAGGCTTCTTTAAATTTTACTGTCACCCAGCGCAGCAAAACACAGGCTCACACAGAATGAGACGCAGCCAAGTTCACAATAGGCCACTGAAAGTATGGTCGAGAACTCGTTCTAACATCCCCAAGACTAGTTACAGCGCTTATTTCCCTTGGACCGTTTCATGGAAAGTGTAGGAATTTTTTATGTTCCTGTTGTGTGGTCGTGGGTAACATGGCGTGTACTGCTGTCTGTCCGTTACCCGACTTGGGCGACTCACCTCAAGGAGAGAAATCCTGTTACCCACATTTGAACGACTCAGCTGGTAAAGGTTAACCAAGTTGCCTCAAGTTCTTAATAAGTTCTTGATCAAGTCGCCTCAAGTTCTTTAATTAAGTTTTTAATCAAGTCACCTCAAGTTCTTATATAAGTTCTTGATCAAGTCGCCTCAAGTTCTTTAATTAAGTTTTTAATCAAGTCACCTCAAGTTCTTAATAAGTTCTTGATCAAGTTGCCTTAAGTCACCCTAAGTTCTTAACTTAAGTATCCTCTAAGTACAACCAAGTTCTTATTCAAGTCCACTTATAATTATTTTATTAAGTTCTTAAAGTATTATTGCATCTGAAATGGATCAAAATGATCTTTTGTTGTTGGCGGTTCTGGTATGCTGTTGTGTTCGGATTTTGTATTTAGCGGTTGAAATGTTTTTGACTGCTTTGGTTTTTGTTGTCTTTGTTTATATATTTTATAACCGTAATAACCACCCCCAACAGCAATGCCACCAAAAATGACAATTGCTTTAGAAAATATGAAGACTTTGGCGGTGTAGGCACCCCTGTTGTTGTAGGCCTCGAATCAACTTGTTCTGGCTTTTTTATAGCCGGCATTGAAACAACTGGCTGCCATGCGGCTCTGGCACTTTTTCATTCTGTGATTGTAACTTTAATATTTTTTGTTTGTTCCATCTCTCCTAATTTTTTTCCTGCTGCAACACGTCCAGGATATTTCTGGGGTTACTTTCTCCACCTGATTCAATGTTTTCTGATTCTGATTCTGCTGATTTTCTGGCTCGGTCATTTTGAAGGAAATAAAATCTATATGATTAAAAAGTAATTAATCCCATGATTAATGGTGACAGTAATGTTCCAAATCTGTAGTATAGATCACATCCTAGAGACGCTAATGTCTTTGTTAAAACTGGATCCTGCGATAAATCATACATAAAATCTTGTTCAGAATCAATGGGAGCAAATCTACTGACTAGTTTAGTGTACAAACTAAGAACCGTTTGCCCAACACTTTTTACCATTCTTGATTCTAGTTGCGCTTCATACCTGTTATGATACTTTACAATGTCTTGCGGCGACATTTGTTGAATCTGTCTATGCTAAATTCATTCCCAAGGAACTGTTTTGTTTTTTCCGCATGCTGCCAAAGAATACAGTCTTTCTTTTTTGGCATAATAGCTTGCTCATCAACCTGGTCATTTGTAATCATAAGTTCAGGAAGGTTTAGGCTGCCCTGTAGCTGTAGTAGATCATCGTGTTCATGTTTTTATTAATTATAATTATTTTGTTTTTAAAAATGAGCGCCGAAAAGACTGTTACCAATCTTGTTTACCATTCTGCTGTTATTGGTGGTCTAAGTATAGGATACACAATGCTTGGTAAAAGCTTGTTAAAAATTAAACCAGCAGATCTTGGCAAACTAGACTTTGAGGATTCGGCAAAGCTAATTGCTATCATTGCAGCTTCGTTTGCTACGAAAGATTTTCTAGTTAGCAAGGAATAATTCCTGACAGTAATAAATATGTAAAATTAAAAAAATACATTTATAAAAATGGCTTCATTCGTAATGTTGATAGGCGGCGCTGTGGTTAATGCGCTTGCTTTTAGTGGAAGTAATTACGCATTTAGTAAACTGCGGGATGACGGTGAGAGAAAAAGACATAACAAAGCTATGGAGCAACTAGCCACAGCACAACGCCTATGAAAAGCAGAGAATTGAGCAGTTAGATTTATTAACGACAAACTGAAAAACAGGGACATGCAGCTTACACATTTAAAGACGTTGACCAGGCAATAAAAGAATATTATCTTGTAACAGGCAAACTAATCGAGACATTGCCCCCACCAAAATTCAGCGACTTTTATCAACCATCAGAAAAACAAAAGATGCAAGAAATCGTGTTTTATCGTCTTTGGTATGACCGTCGTGTATTTTGTTGCGCATAATATTGGCTGAATAAAAATGAACAAAATCTATTATTCACCAAAAGGATATTGGAAGGGAATCACGGCAATAAAAAAGCTAAGCCAAGCAGCGGGAGTCAGTGAACAAACAGCAAAGGAATGGTATCTAAACAAGCGATTTGGCAAATTTATCTGCCTGCACCTAGACGCATACAGAGACCACACTTTGTGAATACAATACCGAACGACACCCATCAAATGGATCTTCTATATTTACCCCATGATACGATTAGACGAAAAAGATTTAAGTACGCACTCACAGTCATTGACATAGCTTCAAGATATAAAGATGCGGAACCATTAACACAAAAGAGTGCTTCTGCTGTTTGCTGTTGCCATACAACTAATATATCAACGAGGCCGCTAACTTATCCTCGCATGATTCAAGTCGATGATGGAAAAGAATTTAAGGCCGAGTGAATCAATTATTGTTAAAACATAGAGTTACAATTAAAAGAGGCATCCCAGGAGTTCACAGATCACAGGCTTTAGTTGAAAACTTTAACAACAGTTATCTGAAAGACTTTTTCCTACCAGTATCACAGAGAGCTGATTGACAATTCTCGCAACACTGAATGGGTTAGAAGACTGCCCTCAGTTTTGCGCGCAATGAATAATGAAGAATTTAAAGGGCTAAAACCAGTACAAGCAATCAAAAAAACAAACAATAGATGTTGTTGAAGGAGAGTCTTCATCCGGCAAACTATTACCATTTGGTTTAAAAGTAAGGTACCTTTATTTACCGGGGGAAGCAGAAGGGACACTCGCATCAGGGCAACAGATCCAGTTTGGAGTGTTGATCCATATGAAATAAAAAGAATTGTAAAAATGAATCCGCCCGTGTATTATTTACGAGAAACTGACACAACAAAACAACCAGCTCCTCAAAGATCTTTTGTGAAGGAAGAATTGCAGATAATCCCACCAGACACAGTTCCAGTTGCTAATTAATTTACATAAATATATTTAAGTTTAAAATGGAAGCTCAGAAGAAAGAACATGGAACAGAAGCAAGAATGATAAGAGAACTTAGAATTAATACGAGAATCATATGATGCGTGTTCTGCTATTAAAGAATTAACGCGAGAATCATATGATACGTATTCTGCTGTTAAAGAAACAATTACGAGGATTCATCGACACATGGCACTGCATCTAGATCACTTAAAGCCCAAAATCCCAAATTTTGACTATCAAAAATGGGAAAAAGAATATCTTGAAATAATAAAAAAAAATTCGAGCACGTCAAGCAAACATGAGAAAAAATTTGAATGAATTGGAAGATAATATGATTGATTTTCTAGATAAATTTCAGGAAAAATATGAACCCGAATATAAACTCTTCGGTGAAGAAGATATGTAATTATACTGTTCTCCAGTGCCCAATTGCATATGAAAACTCTGGATTAACAAATACTCGTTTAGTGTTTGTTCTTATCTAATGACTTCTTTGTTACAACAGTTGTGTTGATCTCAATGTAGATTAGATCGTAGTTTTACGTTGTCATGATGAAAAGTCTTATTGCCAACAATGCTTCTTTGTAGTTGTCATGTGATATGTTTGACTGCACAACACTGCGAGATATTCCCTTTGCTTTCTTAATGATTTTCTCCTGGCTCGAAATACTGTACATTTTCGACCTTAAACCAATAAACTCCTTAATCACCCCTCCGGATAATTCATCCTTCATCTTTCCTAAAACCTTCTTGTTAACGGATGAATGTAAAGGCGATTCTTTAGGGTAATCAGATGTGTCATACCATCCCGCATGCCCTTTAGCTACTTCTAATTCTATGTCTTTATAGATGTCTTCAGTAGGGACATCTATAACAAAACTATCTGTATCTGTGTAAAGCACTCTGGACTCTGGATACACGGGTTTAAAGTAGTCATAAAGAAATTCTAACATCAGAAGCTTTGATAATTCTAAAACAGTAAACCCAATAAATACAGGTTTGTCTAATTTGACTTTTTTTTTTTCATCATTATGCCAAAAAGCTGATCATGAAATCTTCTAAAGTCCTGATAATTTGGTTTTGAAGTCGGCTTAATTGCCTCGTTCTCTTTGGTGACCAATCTGACATCTTTACGCTTGTGCGGATTTTCCATAGTCTTTCCGAAACAGCTGTTGTTCATCAGCTTGAAAAAGTCTTTTTCTGAAGCATCTGTGGATTTAGTTCTAAGATCAGTGTTCTTCATGATGTATGGTTTCATGAACTGTTCTTGGTCAAAAGCAATTACACGATGAACAGCCGTCAACTTTAAACCATGTCTTAAATAAAATTGTAGAAGTCTGTAATGACAGACATAATTTTTTTTGCCGCGAAGATTAGGCACAAGTTTAGGCGGCTCTCTTGGATTCATCTTCAGACTTTCTGCTGCTAATGGGTAGTCATTATGCAGGTCATGGAGTTCATGAGGATATTCTAAGTCAACTTCTAGAATGAGACCTCTTTTACGATCGGCTGTAAGAGTATGCAGTTGTTCTACAAATTCTTGAATGTTTTTAATACCGCCAGTGTACATTTTAAAGTTGCGTAACGGAAGTGATTGCGCCATAGCCCAACCATACAGATTGTTTGCATCTAAATACATGAGATAGTTAGACCTTTTACTTGGATCATAATCATCTAGGTATTTGTTGTTTGCTTTACAGTAATGATGCGACGCCATACTAATTCCTCCACGCAATCCGTTTCAATCATCTGAATCATTGGTAAATCTGACAATAAATCAATCTGTACACCAGTAAACTTTAAGAAAGCGTCCCAACTCATCCCAGGCGCAGAAATGTAATGCGCGGGATCCAGGCTGTAATGTTTCATGCAGGTCTTTCTATAATTTTCAAAGACGTCCGCCAACAAACATGTATCAGCCATCAAGTAGGAGTCATGATAGTCTCCCATCGTTTTACACTCTAACTTCTGCCATGCATCTTGAGCATGCTGGTAATCAGAATCAGTGATGTCCTTTCCTCTAAGACTAGAAAAGAACGCACCCTTAGGAGGAAGTGTATCTTCGTCAAACCTTTCCCGACTGTTCATGTACTCATAAGGGTAAACACCCTTTCTAACGAGAGTTGGGTCAAAATATTCTTCTGTTATTGGGCAGGACTTTAAGGACATAGCCAGTGACTCTAATGATCCCATCATGTGCTGTATAGAGTCATAAAAAGACATGTTATTTAAAGTGAAACACATGTACTTTTCTGATGACTATGCAATGCATGTTACCCTGAAGGCGTCGGTTACTGCTCGCATTATAAGATGAGAGTCGTAACCCCGCAAGTTATGAAAGAAGATGGGCAGCTTCCACGTCTTCGGGTCAAACTTTAGTTGAAGATTGCAGCTGTTGTGCGCTGCTCCTCTGAACTTTCCGCTAATGTGATCATGGTCTCTTACTGTTGGATTGGCTTCTTCACTGTTAGACATTAGTTCTAAACCACAAATCCAACAATGTGTGGCTGAGTCATACTGTTGTTGGTCTTCAGGCGTCATCATTATTTCAGATAAATTCAGTTTATTAGAACAGGCGTTACGCACTTGCTGCATGCGTTCTTAAGAAATATTTTGCAGCATTAGGTCCTCTATATAATTCTGGCTTTGAATGAACGCCATCCGACCTGACAATAATAAAGGCAAATGAACAAATCTGATGATTACTCATTAAGACTGTTTTTGGAAGTTTCTGTGGGGTCGGCCCCTCATAAGGAACAATAAGCGACTCGAAGTCTGCGTAAACTACGTATGGAGAATTTTGCAGCCGTTTCCAGTTCTTAAAACTAACTTTTGATCCAGGTGGGGGTGTAATTAGTTCTGTATTACAGTCAACTGGGCCGATACAATGTTTCTTATGTTCACTCACAGCTTGAACAAGGGAAATTTCTTTTTAAACATTTCTACAAAATTTTTTTTTGCGTCTTTGTTTTGAAGTACGCATTGGTACTCATTTTCTTTCAATTGTAATGGGGAGCCCGCTGGCGAAAACTCACGTAAGCAACATGGGTTTGTCTGGATACCTTTTTGGCTGTTTTTTGGGACACTTTAATGGGTTTAGATTTTTTTCCCCTTATCCCATGGTATACATTAACAGTTTTTGGTTTGTTTTGTTCTTCAAACTGAAAAATTTTATCTACAAAAAGGGAAAAAAACCCCCCAAAAAGTTAAGATCTTTGATGAAGGTTCATATTTAAACCTCTCCGCGTTTTTGGGGCGGATGCGCCTTGCAAGAACACCCCAATAAAACTTTTGTTGTCTGAATTTTTTATGTTTAGAACTGCTTTTTTTGCAAAAATTTTGGGAGGTGTGGATGTAAGCCCGGGCCAAAATCGGTGCATACTTAGACTTTTTTAATCTAATCTCAAAGCTTCCCCCCTTGACCAACCAGACCCCTTCTTTTGGCTTTTCAGGGGCCCACTCAACTGTGTAAGCTTTCGCCCCAAACCCAGGTGTTAATATTATGAAAAGAATCCCTTTTGTTTAGTTGAACCTAGACCTCTGATTTTCTTCTTTTATTGTTAAATAGCCCGATTAAAAAAGCTAACCTTATTTAACTGGCGGGTCTATTTTTTTTTTACTTGGAAAAAATTTTGAGAAATAGCTGCCAACACTTCCTGTACTTTTTGGGTCAATGACTTCTAGATAAATATCGTTTAAAGCTTTTGACAAACGCTCTCCCTTAAGCCCCTTCAAACTTTTCGCGGTCCTTCTATATCTTATCCATCCGGTTTCTTTTCAACCAAAATTTTTATTTAAATTAAAAAAAAAAAATTTAATAAAAATAAATATAACGGTTTTTTGTGCTTGGACTCTAAACTAAAGTATAAACCCCCTTTTGATGTTGTTAAGTGACTGTTTAAACAAGTTAATGCTCGTTTACTTTTTTAAACATTCCTTTTTTATTGCTCGGTTCGGGCCTTTTAAAAAACTTGCCTTGCCTTTTTTTGAAGATCAAACTTTTGTCTTTTATCTCAAAATCGGCCTTAACGACAAAATTCTTCATCTGATTTTGAGTCAAGTATGCTTTATTTATTGTCAGTTTGCGGCTAAGTTTAGCCGTTATTATTTAACCATAGCGGTGCTTTTGAGTTTATTTTTTAAATTTTTTTGTAGCAGCCCTTACACTAATGAAAAAAACCAAGAGCAAAGACAAACCGCCAGAGGAAAGTGGGGGTGCACCAAAAAGTTGCAGAGACCAACACTTGTCCCCGCTGATAGACCACTCAAAGCCGATTCCAGTTTTAAACTATGTAACAGCTTTAAGGCAGCGAATCCCTTTTCTTTTGGGTTTTTGCTGTATTTTGAAAGGTCCTGCTCAGTTTTTGTTGTTTTTTGGAAATTTGGAAATTTGAAGGTTTTTATGTCGGGGGTTTCTACTATCCCTTTTTTTGGCCTCTTGGGCTTTTGGAAAACGTAAACGGACAGCTTTTTTAAAATAAAATTTTTTTTTGAAATTAATCTTTAATCTTTATCTTAAAATATTCAGCTGCGCTCAATATTAAAAAAATGTACATTAAGCGGTTTACGTATCTTTTTCTTTGCAATTTGAATTTTTATTAAGTCTCTAACGGCCTCCCATTTTCCATGCAACTGATTATCCTCTGTTGACCTTAGGTAAATCCAAAAACCTATTTCTTTGTTAAATAATCTCGAGTTAACACATAAGATAAAGATCTTTAGCCCCAGGTCACTGCACTTTATGCCCCCCGCCCCAAACAATTTTTTTTATTTCGTCAAAATCTATAAGGTTTAACCCCGCTAGCGTAGATTTTGGTTAGGACTATCCTCAATTGTACATTGCACTTTCGTTATTTTGGATTAAAAATTTTTTCGTTTGTTTTTTAAATGGTTCTTCATTCGCACAGCAATAAAATCCCTTTTGGGCGATTTTGCTGAGACCTAAAAACGAAATTCCATTAGTGCTCCCTCTTTTAGGATTGTAGAATGGTGAATCACTCTTTCGTAATATTTTGCAAATTTTGACTGATATTGTTGCTCAATCAACCTGCTAAGTGAGGGTTACTAAAAAAGTCATACTCTAGCCGATGTCAGAAATGCTGTACTTTGCTTGGGTTCTTCAGATTTAATAACCCGTTTGTTTCATTAAAATTAGTTCATATGACAATCTCCCCTTTTAAATGCCCTTGAAATTGGCGCATGCCCTTAACAACCAAAACCCAAAGGGGGAGGGGAAAACGATTTCCAACCAAAATTACACTACTTTTTTCCCCTCTTTAGATCTGCGGCCTATTCTGTTTTTAGTGCTTCATTTTTTCGTTTCCCTTGAAAAGCAAGATCATTCTTCTTTCTCGGCTACCATAATCAGAATAGGTTAAAAATATATCCTGCTTTTGTGAAAAGAAAATATTTCTTGCCCCTAAAAGTTTTATAGAAATTTTCTTAAGTTCCCCCGTCCCAGATTCTGGACAACTGTCCTTTTTGGGGTTTTTTGATTCGAGTCCTTTTTTGAAGTAACTCGCCAGAGCCGGCACAATCATTTCATCCTCCGGGGTCGGGGAAATTTACGTAAGAATTTGATCTGCATCAATAGTGATGGATTATTTGGAACAAAAAATTTTCCCGTTTTTTCCCTTCACGCAAAGGGGCTTTTTCAGTTTTTTAATGGGGGTCAAAAATTAAACCATATGTTTGCGACATTTTTAAAAAAAAATTTAAAAGAAATTATTTCAAAACATGGCGGGAATTGAAGGTGAAGGATTATGTTTTGTTTCTGACCCTGGAGACACATGAGGAAATGACTCCTTTTATACAGCATCGCTCAACGGCCTCAATGTTGGAGAATTAACAAAACCCAAGGTCAGATCATTTTACCAAAGTTTAGGCCAAAAACCCCCAATTTTATACCCCCTGATGATTTGAAGTAAAAAGGCGGTCATTTGATGAAAAACGATCAAGGACAGGGGGTTTTCCGTTACAGATAAACGACCCCATTAAATTTTGTGGCATGAATACAATTGACAAAGATTTAAAATTGCCGATCAAAATCGCCTTTGGTCTTTTTGCCCGAAATTTAAGGGGCAAAAGAGGTTTCAAAACTTAAAAACAAAATACAAGTTTTCCCAACAGCTAACCAAATACAAAACATGGAACTTGAAGAATTAAATCAATCAGGGGCAAAATTAAATAAATGCAATAAAGCAAAACCATTTTCAGAAAAAAAACAGCATTAAAAACTATAAACGACCCACCGCTCCCTATGAGAGAATTATAGCCCTTGACTGTACTTTAAAAACATTCAGGGGCCCGAAAAATAAAAAATTTTCAGAAAAAACTGACGAACAATAGTTTAAAAAAAGAGAAAAAGAAAAACTCTTTGAGGCTGAGGGGACGCCAACTTGGGGCGTGTGTTAAAGAAAAATAGAACAAAGATACATGACTTAATATAGAAAGATTAGCTAGACTAAAAGTGTTAATACTAACCGAGAAAAATTACAAATCAAGTGAGCGAAATAAGAGAAACTACCAAAAAAATTTTATATGAAAACACAACCTAGCAGAACGAATAAACATGTTTAAAGAGAAAGGGAGTCAATGTAAGCGTTATAACGGCCCTTTAAAGGATTTGCAATAAGTACACTGGGTTGGCTTTTACGGGGAGGGGGTGGTCCCAGTCTTTTGCCCCCACCTCCTGCCTCCCCCTGAAAAAATCATGGGTAAAAAAACCCCTTGATCACTTGAAAGTTTATTAAAAAAAAATAGCCATTTAAAGTGTGGAACGTTTTACCCGATTTAGGGGAGTTTGTTAGCGGTTTTTTGCTACCAGCAAAGTAGTTAGTTTAATGGCCGAGACTTAGGGGCATTATTTCTTAAATTGGTTAATATTTAGTAAGAAAGACCGAGTAATCCATGCCAGTTAACACAACACAAGTGCCGTCTTTTTCTTTTTCAGGTATGCAAACAGAGTCCGCGTCTTCAGGGTTTTTTTGGGTTTTGGCCCCAAGGGATGGATGACTTAATTTTGGGTGTTTTTTTATTTTTTGTAATTTACGCCCAAATTTTTTCTTTTTTTTCCGACCTTCTGTTCACGCCTCCCCAAAAAGGGGTTTTCATTTTTGTAGTTTATTATTTTTCTTTCTGGAGTCTGAGGTCAGAAGGCAGCATGTATAAACCGGCAACAAAATCTACTTTCGTTTTGCGATTGTAAAACTTTTTTGTACCTTTTATATTAAAGGGAAATCAACTTTTAATTAAGGGCGTCCTCTAAATTTGCAAAGTTTTGTTTTGTGCATCAAAACCAAAAAAAGGCCAATTATGCCGATCTTTTTGTGCTTGCGAACCAGCAAACCCAAACGTAAGTACGAAAAGTCGTTTATTCGTTCATTCCTGCTTTAGTTGGGCCCTTAAATGGAAGATAAATGTTGCCCATGCTGTTTTTTCTCTTGCTCAGGGACCCTGGGTTAACACCTGTCCTGAAAGGAAAGATGTGAAAGAGGATTCCATCATAGTTTTCTTTCTGTGCCCCCCCCAAAAAAAAAGGGGCCCCTAAGCCATGATAAACCCAACTTTTGTCAAAGTCTTCCCTTAATTTTAAATTGAATTCTTTACAATCCTTTAAAAAGCCTTCTTTCTATTCTGTTGCTAAGGGTTTTAAACGGTTTGTCATTTGGTAATGGCGCTTGCAGTTCATCAAAATACGCCCTGAAGGTGTAATAAAAAAAAAATTTACACTGCCCCCACCAAAGGATCAGGGTGATTTAAATATCAGCTTTAAACGACATCCCCACCCAGTTGATGCACAAAACACAGCAAAGTTTAACTGATTCTGAAAAACTGCATCGGATGATAAAACACATTTTTGGGAGGGGTCGTTTTTAATGGGGAGGGTTAAGTTTCTTTTTCAATGGATATAACCTTCACTTGAAAGGCGCAGACTGAGTCACAGAAATGTAAAGATATCAGTTGTTATTTTTTAAGTTTGTAGTGCGGCCCCCGCAAATTTTTCTCAAAATTTTTAAATGCAGTCATTTTTTATTTTGTTTTAAAAAAAATGTTTGTAACAAAAAAACCCAAGACCGCCTTTTTTTTAGAACATGCTTTTGATAACGATTGGGGAACCGGAACGTCGCGCTCCAAAAAAATTTTCTACAAAGTGTATGGTTTAATATAACGAATCCAGGAGAATAATAAATTAAAAAAAATAATAATGCAGGAAAATTGTTAGCCTTAACCATACCTGATGGTTATTACGGGTTTTTTCTCCTAAAAGAAACAATGATAACTTTGCATTACTCTCAAACTTAACAAGCAAATTAAAAACAAATGTAACATTCAAACCTGAAAAAAGAAAAAAAGTAGGTTACTATTTTTTAAGACAGCTAAAATGTTTGGGGTTTTACAACTAACAATCGGCTCACTCTAGTTTTTTGAGTTACGCCAGACAAAACACTTTGAAGGGGAAAATCCCCCTCGATCTTGCATTTCATTTATTACCTATGTTCATTGGACGAGTTGAGTGATAAAAAAATTATTGAAGAAAGGGCCCCGACTGTTTTAAGAGCTCTTCCGTCAGGGAAAACTGCATATTGCATTTGAAATTATCAATTCCCAATTTACAGTTTAAAAATTTTTTGTGGGGGGTTGGATCATTTAATTAAAAATCAAAGACAAAGCGGGGAAAATTTGAAATTGTAAATACAAATTGTTTTAGAAATAAAATAAAAACCTACAAAAAATAAAGTCGCGGGGGGCCCGAAAAAAAAAGAATCGGGAGTTTCATTACGCCTGGAGGGGAAAACTTTGAATTAAAAGACCTTTCAGACGTTGCGGGCTTTAACAGAATGGTAGATAGGGGCTTTTTATGGTTTTTAGTACACTAAAATGGTGATTAAAAACTAAAGAATAGGCGACAGCAAAAAGGTTTCCTAAAATAAACAAATACGCAATGTAGAAGCAAATAGTGCTGGCCATATGAATATAAAATAGTTCGAAAACCCACAGCAAAGGCACTTAAACCAAAATTTTAAAGGGGGCATCAATTTGAATTCTAGCCCCTTTACTTTTTTAAGCCGTCAAAAAAAATTTTAGAAAAGCATTCAACCGGCCCTTTACATGGAAGTCTTAGCCCGAGGCAATTCGGAAAAAGATTGAAATAAAGCCGTATGAATAAAAGTACATCCTCCACAAAAGAAATCGGGTTTTTAAAGATGCTTCTACAAAATACGTTTATTCCACAAATGAAATTTGGGACACCACAAAAAATTTTAAATTTCTGTCTTAAAAGATTGGAGGGATGGGGGGTGGGCGTTAGGCGTCCTTCAAAAAAGGAATTCAATTAGCTGGGAAAACTTTGAGTTGACAGTCTTAAAGTTACGTCGTCATTTTCACAATGGTGGGTATTAAAGTCATAAAAACAAGCAAAAAATCAATATTTTCTAAATAAAACAAACTTTCGCACTGACTTGGGTTAATTTACACATTTAGATCTTATAGGATTTTTTTTATACTGAACAAGTTTTTACAGAGGGGTAGATAAACAAAATAATGGATTTGATAAATTTTGGTATAAAACTATGGAGCATTTTTAAACTTTTTGACAAAAACCCCATTGTTCTTGATTTGGGGCAACTGGTTGTGGAAAAACAATATTTTCCCAGACCTATTCAAAAAGTTTTCGCTAAATTTTTTATCATATGTGATTTTTGTCCCCACTTAAAAAGGAAAAAAAGCAATCATGATAGAAAAATTTTTAGGACAATGTTTAATATTTTTTTTTGACCTAGCAAAAACGAGTGAGTGTTTAGAACGTTTTATAAAATGTTTGAAGAACGCAACAATTTTTTTTTAAATGACTGTTCGGCAGAAAGAGACATAGTAAAAAAAAGAAATACTTTATCAAAAATACTTTCATGGAAGACTGCTGGGTAAGTGTGGATTTTTGTCAAAAAATAACTCGGTTTTAAAAAACTTTAGAAACGTTAAAGACTGTAGTTTTATTTCACATAAAGACAGAACTCTTTGTGAATGTTTGCGTGAAAAGATGTTATTTAAAATTTTTCAGGGAAAAAAAAGGATTTAAACAAAAAATAAAATTTAAAAAGTTAGTAAATTAGTATTTAAAACGGGAAATTACCGTTTGTTTGTTTTTAGGGGCGTTTTTTTTTGGTTATTGAAGTCTTACTTGTCAGAGAATATATAAAGCTCATTCTGGATCGCCCTCGAAACTGTTTGGGCCGGGTGAGCCCGAATGAGCTTTATATAGTTCTCTTTGGTTTTTTTGATCCGGTTTCATTTTTTCTGTGTATTAAGTTTCTTGGGGTGGAAATGTTTCCGTTTTGACCCCGTTAGTCTTTTTGGTTACTGGCAAACTTCAGGCTTTAGTGAGTATTCCTCATTATAGATGGGTAAAAGTCTACTATGTCAAGTGATGAATACGTTTACTTTGTTTTTTGGTTTTTTTTAACCTTGGATAACTTCGTAGTTTCTCCCGAGTTTGATCAAGTTTGTTTTTTGTTCTTTATTATTCTTTCCAGAACTTTTTGCTTACTTTGCCTAATTCAATTTTTGGGTGGGGTTTTTTGTCTACATGTTGGGTTTTATGAAAATTGGGCTTGTGGGCTTTGAGTTTATGAAAAACTTCTTTTGTTGCTGTCGCTTCTATCCCCTCACTTAGTTAGCGCTCTGCAAGTTCTTTTTCTTTTTGCGGATACTGTCATGATATTTTTGTCCGTTTTTGTGTTTTCTGGGGTTTTTTTTCAAGGGGTTTTAATATTTATTGGTTCCATTTTGAGTAAAATTTCTAGTTTTTTTCGCCTTCACAAAAATTTTTTTTTTCATTTTTACTTGTTTTATTTGGTTTTTTAGTGTTGTTTGGAAACCGTTGTTTTGATTTTTTTAATTCAAAATTGGTTCATTTTTTTTCTTTGATCTTCAAAGGGTTTCATTTCGTCTATGCGGTGGGGGGGTGCCCTGATTGAAATCGTAGTGTTTTTTTTCCTCTTTTTTTTCATTGGGTTCAGAAAAAAAAAATGCTTTCCTCTCATATTAGTACAAACTTTTTTGTTTGTTCTATTAATTTTTTTTTTTATATGATTTTCGTTGAAAACGGGATTTTTTTGTTGATGCCTAAAATTGGTTTCCTCCATTTTAAAATCCTTAGCCAAGGTTACGGGGGAGCGATTAAAATCAGTATATAAAAATGCCGAAAACAATTTTTTTTTAGTCTCAACCCTTGGGGGGAACATTAGTTAAAACAATTTAAGAGGAAAACTTTTAAAATACACAAATTTGTTTCAAGCGTGTTGCCTGTCTCAGGGTGGTTTTTGGTTTGCCCCCCCGCCGATGTTATAAAGCGTGTGGGGTCCCGTTTGCGGTTGTTTGCACTGGGGTTGGCTGCACGTGTTTTTTGGGGGGTTTAGGTTTTTGTTTGGGTGGTTTTACTAACAACGATTTCCCCTTTATGCCGGGAGTTGTTTACTATTTTGTTTTTGGGGTTTAAAAATTGCTAATGTGGTTTGCATATATTAAAAACCTTTTTTAGTTAAACATAGGTTGCAACTTTTTTAAACAGCTGTATGGTGATGCTCTTTTTTTATTTTCCCGGTATATTGTATTGTTTTTGCGTCTTTAAAATTCCAGATATATTTGCTCGTTTTTTTGGTTTTTATATTTTTTTTTTATTAAATGATGTTGGGTTGCATATCTGGAAATGGTTTTCAGTGATCCCATGTATGTTTCTTTTTCATTTTCGTGTCACAGAGCCTGGATAAAGTTGCGTGAAAACATTTATTGTTTAGTGGGACGCTTTTCCTGGTGCAATTGCAAGTTTTCCTTTTTTTCACCCCTTTTTGCGTGTTGATTTCATTTTTTTGGATGCGTCAATTAGGTTTTTAGGGTTGGGGATACATAGTACGTATTTACAGTGTTTTTGGTTTAAAAATTTTGGGGCAGTTTGTGTTCTTTTGGGGAAAAGAAGTTGTTTGGGTTTTTAAGATTTTTTTCCATGTTTGTTTTGAGTTTTCCCCTGTATGGGGTTATACCCATACTTTTTTTTTTCCTATTTTTCTTTCTTTTTTTTGGTGTTGCTGGGGTTGTATTGTAAAATTTTTTTTAATTGTTCCCCTTGTTTGTAGGGCCCCCGGATTCTACTGTGATTGTTTAACACTCTCTCACGCATGACAGGGTTTGATAGTCCTTTTTGTATGCCATGGGGTATGGTCTTTAAAATTTTGGTGGATGGTTACTTTTTTTGTGTACAAAAGAGGTGTACGTTGGGTTTCTTCTTGGTTTATATTGGTTGTTTTGGGTCCCCTGTTATGTTAAGTATTCACACCTTTTTTTTTTTGCTTCAATGGTAATCTTTAATTGTGGTTTTGGGAAAATTTTGCATAGTTCTTTTCTTGTTTTGATGGTTTTGGATTGTTGGTTTGGCCCGTGTACATTAAAATGTATGAGGTTCCCCGCCTGGTCAGTGTAGGCTTTCAGTTTTATCTTGAGTACTGCCACAACCCAAAGGTGATCTGATCTGCGTCCCTCCCCGCCCCGCCCTGACGCAGCAGGCCCCCCCCACTTTTCTCCGAAGTAATGTGGTTTCCCCCCCCCCCCCCCCTTTTTCGGGCTTGCCGTCTGGGGAAATCCCTGTGGTTTTTAAGGGGCTTATGGGGAAATAGAGTGCCTCCGATCACCAGTCGTTTTAAAGTACAGAACTCTGTGAAGAGGGCGCCATTTTTTCTGCCCTCCAATACCGGTCTACCCAATGAGTTCCTGTCTTGAGTCTGATCCCATTTTCATTTAGGTCTCCCCTGAGGGTCTTCAAGTCTCTCCTTTGGGTTTTGGGGTTTCTTTGGTTTTTCCTAGAATTCTTTTTTGGCCTTTTATCTGCCTGTTTGTAGGAGGTACAGAGGGTTGTGACTTTTCTGCCCCTTTTAGTTAACCTTGCAGTGAGGGTCCTTGGGGACACTGATTTCCCGGGGCGCAGTGACCTTGCCGGGCTAACACACGCTACTCTCCTCTCTCCCTCTCTCCCCCCTCTCTCTCTTCTCTCTCTCTCTCTCTCCCTCCTCTCTCTTCTTTTTATAATATATATAATATATTATAAAAATATATTTTTATAAAAATAATATATTAAAAATTTGGTATGTAATTATATATTATATATTATATATATTTTTAAATATATATATTATATATATACCCGTTTAAAATAGGATTTTAAAAAAGAAGAGGTTAAAAAAACCCACAAACGTTTTCAAGCTAAAAGCGCCTCCTCGGGTAAGAGGAGAGCGTTTTAGCTTGAAAAAAAAGCTTGTAGGGTTTTTAACCTCTTATTTTTAAAAAGAAGAGGTTTTAAAAAACCCACAAGTTGTTTCAACTAAAAGCGCTCCCCCTAGGGTACTGAGGAGAGCGCTTTTTGCTTGAAAAGTTGTAGGTTTTTAAAACCCTTTTATTTAAAATCCTATTTTTTTAAAAGGGATGTCGCTCCCCACGTGGGGAGACCCTTTTTTTCTGGGGGGCTTTTTAACCCTGATTTTTTATCTATATATATATATATAATATATATATATATATATATATATATATATATATATATATATATATATATTATATATATATATATATTATATATATATATATATATATATGTCAATGATGTTAAAAAGGAAGGTTAAAACTCAAGGTTAAAACACACACACACACACACACACACACACACACACACACACATATATATATTATATATAATATATATATATATATAATATATATATATATATATATATATGTGTGTGTGTGTGTGTGTGTGTGTGTGTGTGTGTGTGTGTGTGTGTCTTTGTGTGAGCGCGACCTCAGGCAGACGTGAGTGCAAGTGTTAACACATCCGTGCTCATACGTGCCCCCCCTCTCTCCTCTCTCTCTCCTTCTCCTTCTCTCTCTCCTCTCCTCTCTCTCTCCCTCTCTCTCTCTCTCTCCTCTCTTCCTTCTCTGACTGAGACAGACAGAGGAAGACAAAAACAAGGCGAAGACACAGAGACAAAGAGAGACGGAAAGAGAGAGAAGATAGAATGAGAGACAAACGGACAGATATACACGCACAGACAGAAAGACAGTCAGAGAGAGAGAGAGAGAGAGAGAGAGAGAGAGAGAGAGAGAGAGAGAGAGAGAGAGAGAGAGAAGAGAGAGAGAGAGAACACGACCCACTTCTAGACGTTTACCTCTGCTGATGAGAACACAAGCTGTTACGCTTCATCCTTACACTCCAGAACAAAAAGACGCACTCCATTGTCCTAAGGCATTGTATACGCCTTTTCAATCATCATGACAACAGCTGAGCTGTTTAATCTGCCCTCTGTGAGGCTCCCTACAGACATGCTCATGCTTCCCGAATTCCTTTGAAACGAGAGTAGGTTTTTTTGTACTGGATGATATTTATGATGCAAAATGCAGTATATTGAAGCGATTGTGAGTTTCTCTGTCAACATGAAATATTAACGTAATGTAACATGATCCCTTATCGCTTAATTTATAGCACTTCCACCGCCCAATCCGACCTCTCCGATAAACATAAAGCCTTTGTTTGTTTGTTTGTTTGTTTGTGGTGGTGGTGTCCATCTTTCTTTCTTTGATTAGCACATGTTTTTGTGTATAAGAAGGAAAGCGAGCCGATTCTGAGAGATCCACTACGCATATGCACTACTCGTCACTTTTGTGTTTTAAAGAAAATGAAGAGCACACACACACACACACACAACACACACACACACACACACACACACACACCACACACACACACACACACACACACACACACACACACACACGCACACACACACACACACACACACGCACGCACGCACGCACGCACGCACGCACGCACGCACGCACACACACACACACACACACACACACACACGCACGCACGCACACCACACACACACACACACACACACACACACACACACACACACACACCACACACAAAGAGAGAGAGAGAGACAGAGACAGAGACAGAGGGCATCTATCTTCACGCAGAACAGAAAAAAAAACCGTCATACAAACAAACAAAACGAAACAAAAACAAAATGAAACAACTGAGCCAACAACAACATACATCACAACAATTCCTAACATATTCCTGGCTATATCCAATTTTTGCTTTGGCATTTATTACTAAGCCAATGACAGGGCCGATAATCGTCGTTGTCACATGTCACAGGGAGTGATGAGGATTAATACTAAAGCCAATGACAGGGCCGATAATCGTCGTTGTCACATGTCACATAAAGTGATGAGGATTAATATTAAGCCAATGACAGGGGCGACAATCGTAGGTGTCATATGTCACATAGAGTGATGAGGATTAATACTAAGCCAATGACAGGGCCGATAATCGTCGTTGTCACATGTCACATAAAGTGATGAGGATTAATATTAAGCCAATGACAGGGCGACAATCGTAGGTGTCATATGTCACATGGAGTGATGAGGATTAATACTAAGCCAATGACAGGGCCGATAATCGTCGTTGTCACATGTCACTTGGAGTGATGAGGATTAATACTAAACCAATGACAGGGGCGACAATCGTAGGTGTCATATGTCACATGGAGTGATGAGGATTAATACTAAGCCAATGACAGGGGCGACAATCGTAGTTGTCACATGTCACATGGTGTGATGTTGATTAATACTAGGCCAATGACAGGGGCAATAATCGTAGGTGTTACATGTCACACAAGGTGATGAGGTTTAATATTAAGCCATGACAGGGGCAACAATTGTAGTCGTCACACGGGTGATAAGGTTTAATACTAAGCCATGACAGGGGCGAAAATCGTAGGTGTCACATGTCACATGGGGTGATGAGGTTTAATATTAAGCCATGACAGGGGCGACAATCGTAGGTGTCACATGTCACATGGGGTGATGAGGTTTAATATTAAGCCATGACAGGGGCGACAATCGTAGGTGTCACATCTCACACGGGGTGATGAGGTTTAATACGAAGCCATGACAGTGACAACAATTGTTGTGTCACATAATCACACGGGTGATGAGGTTTAATACGAAGCCATGACAGTGACAACAATTGTTGGTGTCA
>CM031597.1:41670478-41687978 GCA_018398815.1 Conus ventricosus | reverse complement strand
AGAAATGATAATTTATAACTATGATGGTTAGATACAAGGTTAAAACCAAAATGATAACATTCTGGATTTAACAATGACCGGTAAGGGGAATTTTCCGTTTCACCGAAAACCATGAAAGAAGGTGTCGACTGTCGTAGTTTTAGAACCAGCTTTATAAAATTTTAACTGTAATCTTTGGACAAGTTCATTCATGTCAAATCCCAAATTTCACATCCATATGTAAGAATTGGTAATACAGTTTTATCAAATAAATCCATCACTAAGTCTGCAGGGTGCATCAATAATTTAGCTTTCCTCATCAAAGCAAACATTGCTCGAGAGGCTCGGTCAAACAGTTCACGTTGAGCAACATTCATTCGGTTATTATAATTCGCTCAACCCTAGATACAAGAAATCATGGACGACTTCTAGTTTTCTGTACCTATTAGAAAATCAGGAAAACGTCTAACTTTACCTTTAGAAAAAATGACAACTTTACATTTGTTTGCATTTAGTTTCAATTTCCATTTATCACAATATTCTTTAATAGACTTTAAACCTTTCTGTAGTCCAAACGGAGTTTCTGAAAAGATCACAGTGTCATCTGCATATAATAAGAGAAATAATTCAACAAAATGTCAACATCTCATTCGCCTATGCTATTTCAATTGCTTCTTTTGCGACAGTCACAAGGCCAGCCATGTCGCTAGACATAAATTCTTTCATATCATTTAAAACAAGGCAAACAATACAGGTGACAAGTTTTTCCTTGTCTTACACCAACATTGGAACAAAAAAAATCAGAATATTTCACCATTGACAGATACACATGACTTGGCTGAGAATACATATTTTGTTATAACTTTTAATATTTTGCTACTAATCCCCACTATTTATCAATTTATTGCCACAGAAACGATCGATTAACTTTGTCGAATGCCTTTTCATAATCCAGAAAGCACAGTATAGACGCTTCTTCTTAAACAACAGAATATCAATCAGGCCATATAAGGTAAACAAGTGATCAAGTGTTGAGAAATTATTCCGAAAGCTGCTTGTTCAATACCAATCAAATCGAATGTTTCAATAAACATCTTTAAACGTTCATTCAAAATACTTGTAAACAGTTTTCAAAACAGGATTGTATAGTTATCCCACGGTAATTACCGGGGTCTAAGACACATCCTTTGTTTTTGAATATAGGATGTATAACCCCAAGCGCCCAATCAGTTGGTACTTTACCAGTAATTAATATAAGGTTAAACAATTTGACATATAATCTTAGCATTTTCACCGCCGAGTTTTTCAGAAATTCATTTGCAATATTATCTAGTCCACTGGCTTTGTTTTTCTTTAACTTTTAATGCAATGCATTACTTCATTTTCGGTGATTAAATTATCCCAAAAGGTATACCTGGTGTCATTAAAGGGCCATTTTCAAGAACTTCGTCAGTATCTTCTACATCATCCACATTCATTTTTTAAAAAATTCAAAGAAAGCATGGCAACTGGGTTGATTACGGTTGGATTTTCTCTTCTGTCCTTTAAGATAGTCCAATAAGCCTTTGGATCTTTAGACTGTAATTGACGTAGCCGTTTAGCCATTTCGTGGTTATATTTTCTCATTTCTTTTTTAGCTGTTTTCTTATATGATTTTGCTGCACGTACCCTTTCCGCCTTTAAAAATAAATCATTTTTCATAAGTAAACATCTTCTCCTACAACGGCAAAATTGTTTCTTTTAACTTTAAAAATTTTCATTAAACCATGGTTTATCCTTCTTTTTCTTTTTAGTTGGTTTGGCAACTTTCTCCTCTTTTTTATTATGTTTAGTGCATTTGCACTTTCAAGTAATATATCATTAACTCTGCCCACAATATTATTTACATTGTTTACAGTAATATTATCTGGATTTGTAAGCAAGTCATCTAGCTCAGTCTCTATGATGTACTTTTTGTAACATCTAAGTCATCAACAAAAGTTGCTTTCAAAGCATTATTCCATCTTACATAGCATGAATTGGCATCGTTAGCATGCGAGATCGGCGCTGTTTTCTCTGTTCTCCCTTGATCCCAATGCAAACTTTATGGTAATAGGGCAATGAACATCTGAAAATAATTCATTAAATCATCCACACTAAAATCTACAACACTATCAAATAAATCATAAGAAACTACAGCGTAATCCACTACAGATGCATTTTTACAAGTCAGTTTACCTTTACCATAATCTCTACCAGACCTACCATTCATGATAATAAGCTGACATGCTTTGCAAAAGCTTATTAATTCATGTCCCATATTGTTTGTCTGTCTATCTTCAGATGACCTAACAGGAAAGTTATAATCTCTATCAAGAACGCAATCAGCAAACGAATTATTGACCAACAATTCATTTAGCTGTCCGATCTTTCGTTCAAGTCCCCAAACAGACAAATGCTATAAATACCAATATTCAGAATTGTATCTTGTAAATCATTATAAACATTTCTATTAAAGTAGGTGATCCCTCTGGTTCAATATAAGCAACACAACACAAACTTTCTTTTCAAAATGGAGTCACAAAAAGCAAAAAAAACATGCACTTTGACACATATCAAAATCACAAACTTATAGCAACCTGCAGACTCAGCACTAATGGTTTTTTTTAAATCGTTTTTCTTCAAAGACAGTGACATGCTGAACAAACAGTCTTTTATTAATACTAGTATACCCCCAGATTTTCTTTTATATTTGCTTCTATTTTTATAAAACGCAGTATATCCATCAATTTCAACAGTATCAACATCAGCAAGTTTACTTTCTGAGATGCAGACAACATCATACCTGTTAATAAAGTCCACAAAATCAGGAAAAGCAAGCTTGGACAGGAAACCACACACGTTGAGAGCAACACACTTCAGGCATCTATCTGGCATTTCTCCATTAATAGCATAAAGGTCATCTGCTTCGCTGCCCTCATTGTCAAGATTATCATCTTCTTTTTCTGTACTATCTCTATTATTGTCATTCTCATTACTAAAATCATTACTTTCACCAGTATTGCCATCATCATTTGTACACTGCTATCAGAATGATTATCAGAATCACTAGGGGCATTATCTGCTGGCCATCTTGCTGACCATCTGTACAAATAGCATTGCTGTTGTCATCATGATAACAAGCCCAATGTCAATGTATTCCTTACCAATTATGCCTACCCCCACTTTTCTTTAGACCTTTCCCACACTCAGTAGCGTCAGTAACATCTCTTGCATGTTTGTCAACAAACACCGCAACCGTATCTTTACTGTCCTCCTATCCCGTTTCACTTCGCAGACATCCTTTTTATCAGTCACTATCATATCAAGTTTCGAGCCATTCATGGTCAACACTTTTTCTTCAACACATTGATTAATTTCACTTAGACTATGAGTCAATTATCATGGCTTTCAATAGCATTTATAACCTTTATTACTCTTCATTACGTTCTGTCACCAAAAATTTTTATCATACATTACGTCGTACACACGATCATGATCATAACATCCATATCACAACCATGCTCACAAAAATGTGTGCATCAGTAATATCTTTCATCGGGTACTAATATAGGGGTAATAACTCCGTCACCCTTCGTGGGTTGAGAAGAAATGCAAGAGTTTGTTCACGTGCTGTCACTGGTTTCCCATTTTCCCGCCCACTCTTACACTCCTCCTCACAAACGACATAACCAGCGTAGCACAATAGCAGAAGGCCGCTTTTGATGTTTCATTGCTATAAAGTTTACCTGGTCTTCACTTCTTTCGGTGGCACCGTCACTTAGAACCCGTTTCTCACTTTGATTTGCACACTTAACATTCACATTCACATTACCGCTACGGTCATATAACCACGCATCCATACATTCGTACGCACTGAGCAAGAGATATCTTTCAAAGCACAAGACTCATTTTTCATATCGGTTACACACGACATTCGTTCGAACCTATCACTCACTTTCAGATCCTTTGTATTCAAATCACTAATTTGCTCCCTTTATATCACACCCATCAATACCTTTCGCATCATCATTCATACTCATTTTCCCAACAGCTTTTCCTTTCTCTCTCACATCTTTTCTTGGCTCTTCGTTAACAGAGCCAGACTTTGACACGCTCACATCACTCCCAACACTGCTGGAACGGTGTGCTGGTAGAACGCCGACTGAACCCCAGGGCAGCCCTATTCCAAATTTGGTTCCTGGCGAAGATCAGGTGGGTCAGGCCAGTCGTTCATAGTCGACCTCCGTCTCCCCAAGCGGAAACAGGTCGTCGGGTGTCTCTATGGTGACGGGCTTGGGGTGGCTGTCCGGGTGAAGTCCAGGGATGGATTTCTTGCGACAGTGGATGGTCCTTTTATGATCCACACCCTCTCCACGGCAGGGAGGCTTTTGACGTACCCCATCAGCCGGGAACGGAGGGGTGTGAGGTCGTCGTTGATGAAGACCTTGTCATAACCATTCTTTCCCTTCAGGGTCTTCTTCTTCATCATCAGCTCTCGACGCTTTCGTCTCGACACGAACTTCACCAGCACTGCAGGTGGCCTCTGCTGCTCCTGTTCTGCCACCCTGTGACAGGCAGCGATATCGACTTCCCCACCTCAACTCCAGCTTCCCGCATCACAGTCAGGGCCTTCTTCTCCACCTGCTCAGCTGTCTCGCCGTCCTCCTGCCGAATCCCGAAGATTCGGACCGATTCTCTGCGGGAATTTCTGTTGCAGACGATCGTTCTCATAAGTCAGTCCACGAACAACAATGAAATACAGTTGTGTGCACATGGCACTGCAGAGAGCATCATGTTCGTGGAGTTTGATCCTCCCGTAGTTTTCCACATGTACGAACTTTGTTATTGTACTAGACTTGTTGGCTGAGCTAGATCTACACCATTATGCTTAGATACAGAAAGGCGGTGGGAGGTCACACGTTTAGAGGACCCGCTCTCCGTTAATGAGGGAAGAAATCTCCTATCTTCACCTGCGTCTAAGGACAAGGCTCTCTTTGTCTGTTTGTTCAGGTAAATTATAATCTGTTATTCGATAAGATAGTTTCAGGAATTAGAACGCTGTGAAAAATTTTGTAAACTTATTTGTCAACTTATTCGTTTTCTTTTTCTTGGGTAACATTTAGCTTCGGGACATTTTAAAAAATCTAGAGTAAAATATTTTAAAATGCAGAAGGAGAAGTACGAAGACCGAATATGTTTATGCAGAAAACATGTGTTTGTACATGTATTTACATATACGAGGGAGCACTACATTTTGTTATTTGCAACTGTATTTAAGGGTGTGGGGGGGGGGGGGGGGGGGGTGAGATGGCTCAAAAAAAGGCGTCTTGGTGTGATAAGGGGGAGTAGAAAAGCATCCCAATCTTTCTTCCCCTCCTTTTTTTTTTGTTTGCCCTTTGCCCTCCCTTACGTTGACATTTTTAGTCCAAAAGTTTGTGAAAAAAAAAGACCGTTTTTAATGAATAAACTAAAAATGTGCTCAAGAGGGGACTTCGCTCCTTCTGATGTGTTATGGAGCATATGGGGATGTTTTCGAGTGATTGACGTCTTCCCTCCACTTCTCTTTTCGGGTCCCTGCTGAACGCTTAAGAGGAAACCCTCTTTCGTTCCGCTCCTCCTAAAAGTCATTAAAAGTGGGCCTGGCATACAGTGGGCGAAGTTTTAGGAAAACCCGCCCCCTAACCCTTTTTCACTGGGGCTGGCACAATCTCAGGGATCGGACTCCTTTTCTGTCTGTAGGATTTTAAACAAAGCGGGGTTTGGGTTAAAAGGCGTTGCTTGCTGCGTGTTTATTCCACCTTTTTTTTTTTTTTTTCTATCCCCCCTTTTTTTGACTCAACCTTTCCATCGTCCTACATTCTTTCCCCATCCCTTTATGCGACCACCCTTCCATTCTCCCCCTTTTGGGGGTTTTAGGGGAGACAGTTTGGTAGGGTGAGGGCAAGTCCAGAAATCGGGTCGGGAAACTAATTATCTTCCTAAAAACATGCCCCGTTTTTTTCTTTTATTTTCCCTGCTCATTTGTTGAAGGTAACTAAAGAAGGTGAAGATAAACTTTTGTGTGGATACTCTTGAACGCCCCCTGAGAAAAAGAAACAGTTTTGGTGACCCTTCCAAAACTAAAAAAAAAACTAAAAAAGTTTTTTTTTTCCTTTAGTGCAACTCCCCAAAAAAGCAGTTCCAGTCTGACCACAAGTCAGCAAAACCCCCAAAACTAAATTTGAATATACACCGTGAATACTGTTCACATGCTTGGGAAGGGCAGGATGGCGAGCAAAAGACGATGTTGGAAATATTTGTGAAGTGGAAAAGATTTAAACATCCCTTTTTGATACACAATTGAAAAAATGTGACTCTGTACCTTTTCCGTATAACTTGAAAAATAAATTAAAGAAAAAAGGTCCCTTTTGGAGAAGTTTAAACGTTTGTGCGTAAGCACTTGGTCCCCCAATGTTTACAGACGAAACGTTGAAGATTTCCCCAAAAGGGTCCTTTTTTTTTCCCTTTATATTTCAAGTTATACCCCTTTTGTATGTAAAATGCGTTGGGGAACACCTCTTTTTTCATGGGTGTCTTCCATGGTCTTATTTTAAATTTTTAAAAAAATTAATAACAAAACGAGATTGGGTAGTGTCAAGAGCGAGCCCACGCCCGGGCCCTTGCCCTATGAGATCATCTGCCTTCTTGTTTCCAAATAAAAGGGTTCTTTCTTTTTAAAATTTTTGGGTTCCGCATGGCCATACATTCCAGGGGTCTACAACAGTAAATGTCACTCTACATACTTGTGGGAGTCTTTCTGGAGCAGGCCTATTTTTTAAAGTAATAAAAACTGCAGGGGATTTTTCACACACACACAAAACCACACAACCACCACACACACACACACCACACCACACCCCGCACGCACGCCCCCCGCCCCCCCGCCCACGCACCCCAGCCCCAAAACACACGCACACACACCCACACCCACACCCACCAAACACACACACAATCACAACCGCACACACACACACACACACACCACACACCTACAAGCACACACACACCCCCAAAACCCACCACCCCACACACACACACAACACCACACCACCACACCAACATACGCGCGCATCGCTCCCGCTTCAAAATGAAGTAAAAAACCAGAGCAATTATTGCACCTTTAAAGATAAAAATTAAAATTTAGAACGTCAAATTCCCCCTCAAGGTTTCCATCAGACCCGACATCTGTCTGCAGAAGTCTTGGAGGCTGACAAACGTTCCGACAAATGGGGGCGTAAAGAAATTTTTCATGGTAAAAAAAGAAAACAGAAAAACTAAACGGTATACATACAAATAAGACACCATGGTAAACACAGAGAGGCTGCTCTCAAAACAACAAAAGAAATGTACCATTTTAGAAAACCACGAGAAAATTTACACTAAATCAGGATGGTGACGTTTAAACACGATTGAAATTCAGTTAAAACTTTAAACACCAACACAAATTATGGCATTAATGAAAAACACAGACGGTGCCACATGTGAAAATGTAGAAACCAAGGGAAACCCAAAAACGGGGGTTGAAACCCTCAAAAGGGTGGGGAAAGGATTTGAAAGAAAAAAGTGTAACACTGCCGAAAAACGGGGAAAAAAATTTTGGGATACCCCAAAACCAAGGGAGGCGCGAAAAGGGTAGGTTAAAACGATGACAAGGGGTCTGGGGCGGGGTCAAAAAGTAAACCCCACCATAAAAGGGCCTCCATTCGAGTTTCATGGGTGGTATTTTCCCCTGGGCAGGTTGGGGGTTTGTATCGCATCTTTTGGCCTTACGTCGGATGGACCCGATGAAGGGAAACCCCCATGGGAAGTTTTTTGTGGCAAGAGCGCGGGTTTTGGCTCCACAAAAAGTTTTAAACAGGGCGGATAGATGAGGGGGGGAATTGAATAACAAGAAAATTCATGAGAGGGAAACAGAACCCTTTTCCTGCTCCGTATTTATTTTTTTTCCTTCAATACGGGATCTTTGCAAAGCGGGGAATCATAATTTTTTTTTCTGGGGGATATAAAAAGAGGAAGAAAAAGGGAGGTAAAAATCCTATAGAATGTGAACAAACTACTCCATTACCTCTTCCCCCCACGGAGAGGTCTTTAAGGGAGGGGCGAAGTAAGCACCCACCACGGTAAATTTTGGTACATTTTTTTTCTACTCCTGGTAAATCCCCTTTTTGGACACCCTCCCTTGGGATTACCGCAGCTGTCCTCCCACACTGTAGGGAAAAGGCCTGAAAACCGGGCCCTTCTTTGGGATCCCCGCCCTTCAGAAAAGGGGTAAAAGGACACAGCATGGGGTTCCTAGAACAACGAAGTCGCATGGGTTGATTTGTAGTAGTTAAAAACTTGCTGCCAGCTGTTCTTTATGCCCCCAAGAATTTATTTTATTCTTCACCCCCCTTCCCTTTTCCCAATTTGTTTTCTTGGTCGGGGGCTAAAGGTTGGGTTTTTCAAAAGGGAGTCGGTAGAAGGATCTGACTGTGAAAACAAATTACTTTTGGGGGCTGGTGCAAATTTTTGTGGGGAAGGGTAAAAGAATGTAAATGTGCCACCTACTTCATGTGGAGAAAGGGGTCATCTGACCCTACTGTCCAAAACCAAGTGAACGAGAAATTGAATCAAATTGGTCTGGCCATGAAAAAGGGGTTGCCCATTTCCCCAAGAGGCGAACAACAACAAAAAAAAAAGATGAAAAATAGGGAACGATCCCAGGAACAGTAAAAATAAACGAAAAAAAAGTAAGGTAACTCTTTCCCCCAAAAAGAAAACAAACCCCCAAAAGGAATTTTTGCCTAACAACCGATCCCAGCAGACAAAAAGCACATGCACTGCCAAAAAAGGGAAACATCCCCAAAAAGGATGTTCCAAGCTTCCCCTAATACCTGTAGAACACACTAAATCAAAAAGAACTGGAGAATGGACAAAGACAAATAATTTATTTAAAACGGCATTGCCTTTCAAAAATTGAATAAGTCGACAAGTAAAAATTGAACAGAAAAAAAATACAAAAACCTGATTAAAATTGAAATTGCGGGCAGCGCAAAGCTCATTGCGAACAACTTTCCCGTCCAAAAAACTTACGGCCGCTATTTTAAAGCAGCCCACCCCCTCTTTGATTTTCCTTCCCCTTTACACCACCAGTTTTTCCCGCCCCACCCCTTTGTTCCTCTTGCCTGGAAAAAGAAAACATTTGCCCGCCATCCATTACCTTAACCATTTTCCCAAACCTCCCAGTCATGTTGACATTCTTTAAAAAGGCCGACACCCTTTACCTTCCCAAAAAAATTTTACATTTCCCGAAAAAAGGGGGTACCCCATTGCATTGACGTACCTCACATCAAAGGGATGTACACTCTCAATGTTTTTAGTGATAGAAACATTTCCCCTGCCACAAAAAGGAAAAGAATATTTATGTGGTTGACTAGTGTAGCGGGCGTCCCCAAAATAATTTGAGATAACCCTTAAAGAAACAACGGTAATTGGGGGAAAAGTTCCACTGGGGTAGTTTCGGGGGTTTTGGTATTTTTTGTTTTGGAACTAGAGACCATGAGGAGGGAGGGTCTTTTGCCCAAGTTTTTGGTAGAGATGTTTTCGGCGGGGGGTTTTTTGTCCCTTTGTTTTACCCCTATTATTTCACCCTTAGGGGAAACGTGGACGGGTGGGGAAACAAATATAAAAAATTTAAAAAATTTTTGGGAAGAGGGGTTGGCCCATCTTTTCTATGAAAAAAGCGAGGGGAATCGGAATCGAAATTTTTCCCGGACGAACTTAAGGGGGGTACAAGTGTGGGGGGGGGAAGGGGGTTGGGTTTTTTTTTCGTTTTTTTTTTTGATTTCCCCGGGCGGTTTTTGGGGGAAAAAAAAATTGGGGAACCAGGTTTTTTAGCAAACAAAATTTATTCCCCGGTAAAGGGGGGAAAATGTGAAAAATTTTTTTAAAGGGAAGAAAGTGGGGAAAATTGTTTAAAGGGGTTGATTAAGTAAAGTGTTTTCCCTGGGAGAGGGGGAAAGAAAAATTAAGTCCCCTTTGGTTGGAAAAATTGGGGTTGGATGGGTAAAATTTAGAGGGGTATGAAGGGAAAAGGGGGGAAAATTTTCCCACAAAAGAAAAAAAAGGGGGGAAAAAAAAAAGAAAAATTTCGGGGGGCAAAAAAAAAAAAGATTTGTATTGGGAAAATTTTGGGTGGGGGGAAAAAAATTTTAAAGTAACCCCAAGGGGAGGGGGGGAAAAAAAAGGGGAAAATTTTTATTTTATTTGGTTTAAAATTTTGCTTTTTTTTTGGGGTTTTTTTTCTATTTTTTTTAAATTTGGTTGACATTTTTTTGGTTTTTACTCCGTTAAAAGGGTTTTTTTGGAGTTTTTTTTTTCTCTTTTAGGGGAATTTAATCCCCTTTTTAAACCCGGAAAGGGGAGGGGGGTTAGGATGTTTTTTCCCCCCAAAGTAAGTTTTTGTTTTGCCCCCTTGGTGTGAAAATTCTTTGCGTTTATCTGGGGGGGAAAGGGGGGGGGTCGGTAGTTTCCCCCGAAATATTATTTTTTTTTCCTTTGTTTAGATTTTTTTGCCCCCCAATGGGGAAAAATTTTTTTTGTACCCCAAAAAGTTAGGGGGTTTTTAAAAAAAAATTTTTATTTTTGATTATTTTTTTTTTGTGTGTTCTTTTTTTCTTTATTTGGGTGGGTTTTTTTAAATTTTTGTTTTTTTTTTGCTTTTGTTAGTTTTTTTTTGGGAGGTTTGTTTTTCCCTTTCCATTTTCCCGGGAGACATTTTCCCCTTGGGGCTGTTGAGGGCTTCTTTTTTTTTTTTCTTTATTTTTCGTCTCCCCCTTGGTCCTGGACCTTTCATTTTCCTTTTTCCCAACCCCCCCCTTTTTTAAAACCCTTAAAACCTTCTCCTCAATAAAGCTTTTCCCCCTACAAAAATTTTTTTTTCAACAAATTTTTTCATCTTTTAGGTAGGGATTTCCGCTTTTTTTTGGGTTTTTTTTTTCCCCTCTTTTTAATTGTTTGGATTCCATTTGTTTTGTAAAAATTTTTTTTTTTTCATTTTTTTTTGTTTTAAGGGGGTACCCCATTTGTTTTGTAACTTCATTTGGAATTAATAAAAAAACAAACAACAAGAACATTTTTAAGAACTAAACTTTAAAAAGAATTTATTTCCGAAAACTTAAAAATATTGTGCTTTTTTTTTTTTCCTTTCTTAGGAAAAACAATTTGCATTAAAATTTTTTTTTTTTTGTAAATTCCCAAATTTATAGCATTTTTGCCCAAAATTTTTTTGGGGAAAAAAAAATTCCTTTTGGGTTTCATATCTACCCTGTTTTTAAGTAAGCGTTTCTGTTTACACCGGAAATTGAATTCTTTTTGTATATAAATTCGGTTTGTGAAACATAACATCATCCATATCGCCTTTTTTTATCCATACTTAGAAAATTTTTTGGTGTTTTTTTCTGTTGCGGTTCATTTTGGGTGATTTTTATAAAAAATTTTAAAAAAGCGGAACGCTTTGGGGGTTTTATGGGGAAAACTTTAACTATGTGAACAAGCATAGATAGGGAGACAGGGAAAAAAAAGAGAGAAAAAAATCAAAGGAAACTAGAAATGAAGAAAGAAGACTACAGAGGGGAAACTGAAAAATTTAAGAAAAAAGTTACAGAGGGAAGCTGAAGTGAAAAAGTCTTTTTAAATTAGGCAGTTAAACTAGAGAACTGGGGAAAAATTAAAAAAAACCCGGCATCGAGGAGAACCTCCATTTTCGGTTCCGGCCCAAACGCGCCTCAACCAAAAAAGCATTATTCCGAAGTTTCCGCCTTTCGAGGAAAAAACGATGACATCGATAGTTTTCTTTTCCGTTTTGAAATCGCAAAAGTCTTGAGGTTGGCCAAAGGAAAAGTGGGCATTGTATATTGCGTCGTTGTTTAAGGGTAGCGCTTTGACACTGTACCACACACTCGCGGCGAAACACAATTTAACTTGGGATCAGTTGAAAGAGAACTCCTCAAGAAATTTCAATGTTCTGCTGATCGTTTTCGCGAACGTTTCCGTACTGTGCGGCCTGACAAAGGAGAATCGTTTCCGTCGTTTCTAATCCGTATGAGTCATTGTTTGGATCGATGGATCGATTTAACAAAGACGAACAAAACTTTTCAATCACTGCGAGATCTCCTTCTTAGAGAACAACTTTTCCAAAGCGTGAGCAAAGATCTGGCCACTTTCCTTAAAGAAAAGCAATTTGAAAACGTGGAGGAAATGTGTCAGATGGCTGATCAGTATTGTATCGCTCACCCAGACAAGGGCGTGGCTAGGAAAGGAGAATTTTCCATCTTTGAGTCTCATGCGTCATGTACTATCCCATCGGGACAGGGAAATTACAGGAAAGGAAATCGTGGGTCATTTCTGAGTCCTCAAGGATATACCTATCCTAGGAACGGACAGGGATCTTTCCGCGGTTCGAGTGACTTTCGTCAATACCAGTACTCACCGCCGGAAAAACCCGTTGCTTCTCAGCAAACGTTCCGAGGTCGTGGACAACGACCACCACGTAGACCTTTTGGGCCAGTTCGTGGACAGAACCCGAAGTTCACAAAATCAGTCAGCTGCTGATCAGACAATGCGATGTTTCTTTTGTGATGGCAAGTTCCATCTGAAAAAGAATTGCCCTTTCAGACCGGGTGATTCAAAATCCGCATTAGTCTCACTGATTGTGAAGAAGGCCTTGTTTTGGCACCACATCAGTCTGTGATGGACTGGTGTTGGAAAACGGAGCCATCAACGGATTGCAGGCTTCAGTTTTGCGAGACACTGGGTGCACCACTGCTGGTGTAAGAAAATCTTTCGTGCTTCAAAACCAGTATCTCGACACTGTCCAAAAGTGTAGGTCGTTTGGAGGCAAGATTGAAACGTTTCCGCTGGCGAAAATTTCGGTCGATACACCGTACTACTCCGGATTTCTTACCACCTGTGTTATCGATAACCCAGTCTGCGACTTGATCTTGGGCAATTTGCCAGGTGTCGCTACAGTACATGGTGGTACTGGAGGATCGTTCGTTCCTTGTCTTGTGAGTACCAGATCAGACATCATAGAGCAGGGAAAGGCTACAAAGCCGCTAAAAGTGTCAAAACTGGATGAACTCCAGATTACCCCAGATGATCTAAAAGAAATGCAGGGAAAAGACGAGACGCTGACGACAATACTTTCTGCTGCTAAACAGACTGTCACTGACATACCAACGGACAAACAGTCAGCTGATAGAAAAACAGATGTATACAAGGTCTTTGCTGATAGAAAAGCAAAGGTACGTTCCTTCAGTGTAGGGGAAAAAGTCCTTGTGCTACTCACTGATGAAACATAACAAGCTTCGTGTTATGTGGAAGGGTCCTTTTCAGGTGGTCGAAAAACTTTCTGCAGTTAATTTAAGATCAAAATGGCAAACACTGAGAAGGTATTCCATGTGAACATGTTGAAGAAGTATGTTGAACGTACAAATGCTGCCATCAACCAGTCAGTTGAGTGGATATGTCCTATGTCAGAGACTGATGTGAACATGACAGATATTATCAGTGATGAATTTGTACCCAATGTAACGTACAGGGACAGATCAAGGGTTGTGAAAACAGCAAATGTAGGAGTGTTAACATCTACCAGTGCAGATGATGTTGTACCCTTCTATTCTGTCTATCAAAGGTGAAACCTATGAGGATGTGGTTCTGTCGAATGATTTGTCTACAAGTCAAACAGCACAGCTCAAAGACATTTTGAAAGACTTTCAGGATGTGTTGACAGATACCCAGGTACAGTAACTGGTATTGAACCCCATAGTATTCAGTTAACTTCTGAATACTAGTGCGAACCAGACCATACCCCCTCCCATTTGCAAAAAAAGAGGTGGTCGAGAGAGAAATCAATGTAATGCTGGATTTAAAGGTGATAGAACCTTCTACATCTCCGTACAGCTCACCAGTTGTATTGGTGGACGAGCCATCAGGTTGTTTGCTCGGTGCGGTTTTGCATCGATTACAGGAAACTAAACAAGATCACTGTGTTCGATGCCGAGCCATCCCAGACATTGAAGAACTTCTGTGTCAGCTCTCAGAAGGAAATTATTTTGTGAAGTATACTTGACTAAAGGAATTCCAATTTACTGTTGAACCAGTGCCTGGAACACAAAATGTCACGGCAGATTTATTGTCACGTGTATGAATATTCATGGACAAATGTAACTGTCTTCAAGGGAAAGACTATTCCTGTTTTTTGTCTTTCTTTATGATTGTGGTGTGCTCACATTTGACAGTGCATTGAATGCTACTGACGATTTAAATCAAGTGGTATTTATGCATAATTTGCTTGTTGAAGTGACTATATGTTTTACAAGCAAAAACTACTTGATGTTGATGTATTACATATCTATTCTTTGCTTTGTTCTTTTGTAAACAATGGAAAATATGTTTCACTTTTCAATGGACTATAACATTACATGTGGGGGAAAAAACTATGTTTAAACTATGTTTATTTTCTTTACATGTCTATTGAGAAACATTTACACTTAGAAATATTCTCATTTTCATGAGGGTTTTGTAACATATGATGTGAGACAAAGATCAAGAAAAAAAATGTGCTTCACATCTTAATGTATGAACACAATTTGTACTTTGAATTGTTAATATCCCTAATTGTTTTATCCATGTAATTTGTGAAATGTATTTTGTGACGTATGGTGATCAATTATGAATGTTTTTTTTAAAAAGACTGAAAGTTTGAAATATGCTATTTATGGTGGATCATGATGATTGATTCTATACGTTGATTATTAATTCGGTGAATCATGTGTGGTGGATACACATTTTGAGATTCATGGCTGAAGATGTGTTTTAAGTGAAGTGTATATCCTTTAAAAAAAAAAAATTCTGGAGAAAATTTTTTCACCCCAGGATGGGGGGTGTCATGTGACGTAGCCTCACATCAAGGCATGTGACGCTCCATCACATGTAGTTAGTGATATGAATCATTTCCCCATGCCACAACTAAAGGAAGAATATTCATGTGGCTTGACTAGTGTAGCGGGCGTCCCCAAAATAATTGTGAGATATACTCATTAAAGAAACAAACAGGGTCATTGGTGAAAGTGACCACTGAGTGATAGTTTAACAAGGGCTGGTAAGGTAAGGTGCTGGTCATGTGTTTTGAACACTGAGTATGCACTCACTAGGAGGAGGGAGGAAAGAATCAGTTTTAGCCCAGCAGATGGCCTAGAGACTCGAACCTGTCAGGACGGTGGTCCTCTCTGCTAACCAGTCATTACCAGCCTTTCACCCTTCACCCTTCACCCTTCACCTTTCACCCTGTGAGGTGGTTAACGATGGCCACGGTGTGGGGAACACACAGGTAGTCAGCCCAGCGATTTAAAGACTCCGGGAAGAGGAGTTGGAACCCATCTTTTCTCCAGTGACAGAAGTCGAGGGAGAGAAGTCGGAACTCGTATCTCCAGGACAGGAGACTTCAAGGGGGTGATACAATGTGTGAGAGAGACAGGGAATGGGGAAGTATGGAGTTTCATACTTGATGCAGGTATGGCATCGTGATTACGGGAGTTATGTATTCTCCGGGTCTGGATTTTTGGGATAATGGAATGTGAAGGCCATGGCTTTATAGAAGCGGAACTAGATTATTTTATCTCTCAGTGTAAAGAGAGATACATGTGTGAAGATTAATTTATCTCTCAGTGTAAAGAGAGATACATGTGTAAAATCTGTTTACAAGTGGTTGATGTGATTTAGTAAAGTGTTTTCCCTGAAGGAGAGGGGGAGAAGAAAACATTCGGTAGTGCGCCTTTTGGTTGATTGGAAAGATTGCGTGTGCGTATGGAGTAAATGCTGTCATGAATGCGGGTATGCAAGAGTGACAGTGTGACAACCATTACCTTCCAAACATGTTGACATTCCTGAAAATAGGGCGTACACCATTACCTTCCAAACATGTTGACATTCCTGAAGATAGGGCGTACACCATTACCTTCCAAACATGTTGACATTCCTGAAGATAGGGCGTACACCATTACCTTCCAAACATGTTGACATTCTTGAAGATAGGGCGTACACCATTACCTTCCAACCATGTTGACATCCCTGAAGATATGGCGTACATTGTGTTTTTCCTTGACCTCTATAAACTTGTCAACTTCAAACTGTCCTACCTGTTTCTATCTGCTATAAGCAGGCAATAATTAAGTCAAACGCAAGCACACATTATGCAACCTAGTGCACAATGTTGATGTACAATGCCATCTCGTGACAAGTATCCTATTTCGGAGAGCTGTAAATAGTACATCTAGAGCTGTTTATCAAACATCTCTTCTTGTCCTCTACTTGTTCTGTCACTCAACGCAGCTCTCACCGACATCAGTGCTATCGTCTGGTAAGTTATAGAATAGAGCCTTGGTGATGCTAAGGGGTGGGGGGGGGGGGGGAGTTCAAACACACACACACACACACACACACACACACACACACACACACACACATACACACACACACACACACACACACATACACACACACTCACACACACACACACACACACACACACACACACACACACACACACACACACACACACACACGCACGCACGCACGCACGCACGCACGCACGCACGCACGCACGCACACACACACACACACACACACACACGTACAAACAGAGAGAGACTAGACAAGACAAGACAAGACAAATTCTTTGTTATCAAGGGTAATAGATAAGCAAGTTTATGCTTTTTTACATCCAGCCCTCGCCCAAGAGGGGAACAAAAAAATGCGAAATGAAAAATAAACAAACGACAAAAAAAAAAAAAACAACTAACAAACAAGAGATGGAACACACAAAAAAGTTTGAAAATACAGAAAATGGAAATAATATTAAAGAAAGTAACACACTTAACAATCCCCACCCAGAAAACGCCCCTCCCCAAACACCCACCCAAACACTTGTACACTTTCGCAAACAAGCAACACACGAACATACATAGTAAGCGACGGGGTGAAGAGAGAGAGAGAGATGGGATGGGAGGAGAGAAGGAGAGAGAGAGAGAGAGAGAGAGAGAAGAGAGAGAGAGAGAGAGAGAGAGAGAGAGAGGGAGAGAGAGAGGGGCGGAAGCGGAGGGTATGGGGTGTGGGTGGGATGGGGAGGGGGAGAAGAAAATACATGTAAAGTACAAAGACAAACGGGAACAAAAAATCAAATAGACTTAAAGAGGAGAGAGAGAGAGAGAGAGAGAGAGAGAGAGAGAGAGAGAAGAGAGAGAGAGAGAGAAGACAGAGAAGAGAGAGGGAGAGGGAGGAGATGGTGTGTGTGTGTGTTGTGTGTGTGTGTGTGTGTGTGTGTGTGTGTGTGTGTGTGTGTGTGGTGTGTGTGTGTGTGTGTGTTTGCTAATTTTTTCAACATATTGTTTGACCAGTCATTGGGAGATTGCATCCCCAAGGA
>CM031597.1:41625264-41650264 GCA_018398815.1 Conus ventricosus | reverse complement strand
ACCTTATTACGGCATAGTGACCCTTCACACTGACGCACTGCCTGACCCACCATGTTGCCACACACTGACAAGGACTATAGGGAGATGACTTCTCATCTGGAGACTGATCTCCGCCGTAGGGCGGGATTTGTTTTGCCTGTTTTTCCTAAGCTGCAGCTCCGGTCTTTGGCTGCTGGAAGACCGGCCTCCACGGACCCTGCAGTCAGCATCCTGCGTCCAGGCACCAGTCGCTGTTCCAACTTGCGGACTGGAGGTGAACCTCGTCTCCTTTACTGGGACACCTGCTTCACCTCGGACTGGAAGACCAGCCCACCACGAGCGTTACCACTTTACAGGATCCACCTTCTACGAACCTCCTCGGTTATGGATGGATTCGAGGTTGAGTGCCCCATGTTGTGTGGTGTGGGTGTTGGTCTGGCGTTGCGTGTGCGTGGGTTTAAAGCCGGTCACTGATTCGTTTTTTTTTTTTTGTTTTTTTTTGTTTAACTCTAGTTGATTAGGTCCCGTTTGATGCAGTATTGTTTCTAATACTGTCTTTCTTCTGTTATTTTGCTGAATGTTCTTGTAGTGGTTTAGTGGGTTAGGTTGGGACAGTAGCGGGACCCCGGGATATTGGAGGGGTTTTGTGGTCTGTTCAATTTACTTGTCCCCTAGGTCAGTTAGTTCTGAATAGTGCCCTTCTATGCCCCATTTTTTTTCTTTCTTTTCCTCTCTCGGCTATCTTTTCTCTTCTTTGTTATGACCCATACCCCATCTGGAGTGCTAGTGTGAGTGAGTGATTGTAATGTGAGTAAAAATATTGTCAAAACTTCTTCCTCTTGTGGTCTGGTGGTGTGAGGGATAGAGTGATCGCTCCGTTTCTGCCACTGCACATTTCCTGTATTAGAACCCCCCCCCCCCCCCCTGTCAGGTGTACTCACACGTGACACCGTGTCGGCTACACTTAGCTTTTGTATTTTAATCGTGGGTTTGAATTTGTTCACAGCTCTTTTAGTGCATCCCGTGATACGTAATAATACTCAGCGATAAACGAACAAGGAAACAAACAAATGAAATGATTAAACAGAAGGGCACACGGGAGAGCGCAGTCCCCTATTACGGTATCACGGATCTGTCCTTTGATCCGGATCTGTAAAAACTGAATCGCACCAAAATTTAACAGGCTTTTTGTTCTCGAGCCACGTGACATCCATCCACCATGTTTAATTGAAATCTATGTCATAGGTTTTAGCGTAGTCCTGTTGACAGACATACAAACAAAGCAAAACACGCTAACGTAGGAATGGATCACCAGTACTTCAGCAACAGTCTCATACCTTATCCACTGGGCCAACCAGGTAGCCGTTCGTTCTTTTGGAGTATTTATGGTCTTATAACTTTCCATTTGTTTATTTTTTTTTTTTAGGGAAAATCAAAAATTTTCTTTTCAGATTAAAAGAACAAACAAACAAACAAAAAAAAAGGAAACACCTTGCGGGAGGGGGAGGAGGGGGGAGGGGGGGAGACGCTGAAGAAAGGAGGGGAGGAGTACGAGGGGAGGAGGGGGAGAGATGTGTGTTGCAACCTGCCAAACGCTTATCGTGAGTCTAAGGCTGGGTTTTCAGTTCAGCATCAATTATTATTTTCTCCGACGCGACGCCGGGGGGTGTCACCCCCCCGCCCAAATGTTGAAGTTGTGGTGGTGTGTGTGTGTGGTTGTTTTTGGTGTTTTGGTGCGTGCGGCGGCGTGCGGTTGTTTCTATTTCAGTTTTGGGAACTGTGTGATTTATACAGGAGGGGAAGAGGGGTCAAAAAAGGGTGGGATGGGAGTTTGGGAAGGTGTGTTGTTTGGGTGTGGTGTGTGTGTGGTGGTGTTGGTGTGCGTGCGTCGTGTAAACCCTACCCCAAAAACCAAAAATCTATGTCAGTACAACCAGGGTTACTCGACAAGAATTGGTTTCAGTCAGTGTGTGTGTGTGTTGTGTGGTGTGTGTGTGTGTGTGTGTGTGTGTGTGTGTGGCGCGCGCGCGCGTTTGATGCTCTGGCGCAGCTTGGCCACAGGAAAAGTCATAGGGGACCATGGAGTCGGGTTAGTGACTTGTATATATATATATATATATGCAAAGCCAGTTTATCCTATATTTTGTGAGCGTGGAGACTTCTTCATCGAAGCGGTGTGGGAAGACCAGCATAAAGAAGGATAAGCAGCTCATGTCACAAAATGTGAATGGTTTAGAGAAATCCGCAGAGATACGTGGACAGAAAACACTTAAAAACGCGGGATTTGAAAAGATGCTGAGACTTCTTGTTCTTTATTACTACTACTACTACTACTATACTACACCACTATTGCTACTAGTACTACTGCTATTGCTGCTACTACTACTACCGACTCCACCGCCACGGCCACCGCTACCGGGACTACTGCTTCAAATATTGTTGCTTATTGCTGCTTACGTCTGCTGCTGCTGCTACTACCACAGCTACTACTACTACTACTACCACCACCACACCACCACCACCACTACTACTACTACTACTACTACCACCACCACTACTTCTACCACCACCACCACCACCACTTTTTATTACTACAACTGCTGCTGCTGCTGCTGCTACTTATACTACTACTGCTGGTGTTGCTGCTGCTGCTACTGCTGATCTGCTACTGCCGCTACTTCCGTTATTATTACTTCTACTACAAATGCTATTACTACTGCTGCTGCTGCCGCTGGCTGTGCTGCTACTACAACCCCCAACTACTGCTGTTGCTGCTGCCACTACTACTGTTGTTACCGCCACTACTATCACTACTACCACTACTATCACTACTATCACTACTACCACTTCTACCACTACTATCACTACTACCACTACTACTTCTAATGATGCTTCTGCTACTACTGCTGCTGTTACTCCTACTTCTGCTTCTACTACTATCACTACTACTGCTTTGGTGCGGTGTCTCAATCTGCGTTGTTTTATCTCCGAATGAACAGAAACAAGGCAACCTCAGGGTTCAGGAGGAAGTGAGGTAAGGAAGTCATCCTTCAGGACCGGAAGTGCTCTTCATCCCGGAAGTCCCAGAGAATATGGGAACTATCTAGAAGGGGAGGCGACTCTGACATGACCGGTGGGAGAGGGGAGAGTATGGGAAGGTGGCCTTTCCATCATGCAGGGTCTGACAGACCAGACAGACACATCGTCGTTGTTGTTTTTTTACCGCCAAAGCTTAGGGGTCTCTTATCTGGTATTTTTCTAAAAAAAAAAAAGAATTTACTCAAGTGGATGTTTTTCTTTACCTTCTGTTTGTTTTCTCTCCCCCCCCCCCCCTTTTTTTTTTTTCTTTTCTTAAGGCTGTGGTTTGATTTATGCGTTCGGTAAATAAGTATGCCGCTGTAAAATATAGTCCATGACATCCCCCTTCCTCCTTCTCCCCCTCGTCTCTCACATTTCCCCTCCTTATTCCTCCCTTCCTCAGCGTCTGTTCCACCCCTCCCTCCCACCTCATTCTCTTGCATCTCATTCTATACTGTTCAAAAAAAAAAACGCAACAAATAATATTTTGGAATATGATGCAATATTTACATATTCCCAACATGAATGATGTTGACAAATAGCAGAATTGATTCACCCGTTCCTCTGCCATGTCAGTGTACAAGTTCAGCGCATGCCGTGCGATAAACACGTGCTGGTGGGCTAAAATCTACCGCTGTAAACTTTCGACTGTCGACGGATTTGCAGACGGGAAATTCACGTGCAAAGCACAGAATACAATACTGACAACACCTCAATAGCAGGGTATAAAAGGGGTTTGGCTTCATTGAAAAATGAAACCAGAAACGAAAGGAAAAATGCCAAATCTGAATAGCCAACAACGAGAAAATGCGATAGGCCGGTTGCAGGCCGGACAGTCAAGCGGCTGTTGCCAGACATTTCAATGTGGCCAGAAGCACCATCAGTAGGCTTTGAAACCGGTTTGGAACGACGGGGTCAACAGCAGATCGACCTCGTTCAGGACGGCCAAGGTGCACAACCCGAGCCCAAGATCGCTACATTACGCTCCGCCATGTTCGGGATCGTTTCCTGTGTGCCTCCTCTACAGCCCAGGCCATGCCCCGCTATTGCGCGGCCCGCTATGGCCCGATATTGCGCGGCCCGCTAACCCTAACCCTAACCCTACACTAACCCTAACCCCAACCCTATCCCTACACTGTCGCGCAATAGCGGGCCCACGCAATCGCGCAATAGCGGGCCCGCGCAATAGCGGGCTGACGCCGCCATCCCTGGCCATAGACGTGTAAGCGGGCAAACCGTACGCAATCGTCTACATGCTGTTGGAATGAGGGCTCGAAGACCTATTTGAGGACCCGTTATGACTCAGCGTCATCGCCAGGCACGACTTCAATAGTGTATGCAACATCTTCCCTGGGCTGTTCATCGTGAATGGAGACAGGTTTCATTCAGCAACGAATCACATTTCCTGCTGCAACGCCATGACCAGAAGAGGAGGGTCTATCGCAGAACGAATGAACGCTATGCACAGAACTGTGTTGATCAGGCACCTCCCCATGGTGGTGGAGGGGTAATGGTATGGGAGCCATCAATTTGAGTGGCAGAAGCCCCCTAGTACTGGTCCAGGGACGACTTAATGCTCACGTTCTTCAACTCCTGGCTGCTCCTGGTTCCATATTTATGCATGACAATGCTCGGCCACACTCAGCCCACTTAACACGACATTTCCTGGCTGCCAACAACGTCAATCTCCTTCCCTGGCCCTCTATGTCACCGGATTTAAACCAATAGAGCACATTAGGATGAGTTGGATCGCCGAGTCCGTGCCCGAGTTAATGCCCCTACAAATGAACAAGAGTTGTTCCAGGCTCTTCAGGAGGAGTGGGACACCATTCCACTGCGCGTCATCCGCAGTCTGCTGCGATCCCTGCCCAGGCGACTTCAATGTGTGATTGCTGCACAGGGAGGACACACACGCTACTGACGTTCGAAAGGTGTGAGCTCTTCTGTAATGACTTTTTGGTACTTTTTTTCAACGCAAAATCAGATAAGCCATTATGTTTCAATCATCTCCACTTTAACCGTGTTTTGCAGTTACCTGAAGATGTACAATGTTTTGAAAATAGTAAAGGCAGGTGACCAATTGCTGCTGTTGCGTTTCTTTGTGTTCGTGTTTGTTTGTTTGTTTGTTTGTTTGTTTGTTTTCAATGATTGGTCAATAGCCAAGTCAGCTTTTTAAAAAAAAAGACAAGAGGCCATGTAAGGGATACACGTGTCATTTCCAAAGTGAAACGATGCAGGATACTAGTGTGGGGTGCATCTGATATGTGCTCCCTTCCCCACTGTAATTCTGAGAGAGGGGAGAGAGAGAGAGAGAGAGGAGAGAGAGAGAGGACAGACAGACAGACAGACAGACAGACGGGACAGACAGACAGACAGACAGACAGAGACAGAGAGTGGTGCGTAAATGAACATATATAACTACACATTGACACCCAGTTATGTCACAAGAGAACAGGAAAACCTTCATTCTAATCACTTGCTTCACCCCCGGTTTTTGGGCGAAAGTGGCCTAAAAGCCGCCTTTTCCTGTGGAGGAGAGAGAGAGAGAGAAATCACGGCAGACAGACAGAGAAGGAGAGACAGAGAGGAGACAGACGACAGACAGAGAGGCGGGCCACCCCACACACAACACACTACCACACACACCAGACACACTAACACACCCCGCACACTCTTTCTTTCTTTCTCTCTAAATTTAAATGCCATAAAATCCGCACACTTCTTCGACTAATTTCTGCCTACAAACTTTGCACAGACAGGCAGACACGGGTCTGAAACCTGATCACTTAATTTACGGCTCGCGGCATTTTGCAACTAGCCTAGCCTGTGCTGTGTAACGAAACACACTCGGCGGGGTTTGCAACCCATTGCATCGAAATTCGAGATTGCCACGTCGACAAACCGGTTCGAGGCTGTCACGCGACACGCCCCGGGGCCGTCTTTTGTTGTTGGAGCTACTGCACAGGCTGTGTTTTGTTTTGCGCTCGGGTGTGACCACTGTGTTTTAATTGTGTTATTTTAAAATGGCTAAAACGTTACTGAAGAACGGGTTTGTTATTCGAGGCCATAAGTTTTACTTTAACTGCATGTTAGAGTATTTTTTTGAAAGAATTAGTTGAGTCAGTCAGTGAAGGCAAGCCAACTATTCACATGTCTGCCCGCCAGCGGGCGTGTGCTAACACGTTCCTCGCTATACAGCGAGAGCCGCCTCTTTCTCTGTTCTTCATTGCGCTTAACTGGTAGTTGGTCTTGAAGGTAGGCGAAGCATGTTGTGAAACCGGGAGAGACTATCTTAAAGGTTTGTTGGTTCAGGAAATGAAAAAAGATCAGCCAGTTTTAATACGTGTTTGGCTATCGATGAGATGGTTCCTTATCTAAAAAATGGCGCTGCATTGTTGAAAGCTGGCCAAAGAAAAAACAACCCATCACGCGTTGATTTTTGGGCGTTGGCTTGAGACAGCCCAAGTCTTGTTTAAAAAACAAAAACGCATCAAACATGGCGTTTATTTCTAAGACGCAGGTGAACATGTCCCCATTCGTATGCTAGGAAACTCATTCAACTTTCTGTGTGTTTTTATAAAACTTCCTAAATTCCACAAGCTAGGAATCAGTATAAATGAACTGTGTAGCAAACGCCAAACCATTATTAAACTATGCAACAGAAAAACGTTTTTCGAATGTTCGGCAAACAAACTAGATAGGGATAGGCAGACCTTAGTACTTCTACCGTATGGAGAGGAGTAGTGTGGGCCCCGCACATCTTCTATAATTGCCTTAAATAACAATGCTGGATGTACTACTACTGGCGATTAGAGCCGCCATAAAAGCTGGCTAAGCAGTAATTGCTGTAACTCTGCTAAAGCAATTTGCAAGCCTGTTTGAGAAAAGAGGAGCAGAGCAAACTAGGCCAAACAACCCTAATGTGATCGCTTGCAGCCAATGACTTCAGCACCTGCAAAGTTGGTGGCAAACTAGGTCAAAACGACCCTATGTGATCGCTTGACTACAAAGCGCGGCAGCACTAGCAAAGCTCAGGGGCCCAAACTACCCCAAACGACCCATGTGATCAGGGGGGGGTTTGGGATTGAGGTTGCGCGCGAGACACAGCCTGTTTAGTCACAAAGCAAGAAGTGGCCTGGAGTTCTACTTTTGTTTGTTGGGTGTTTTGGCCTACCCCACGCACGCACGTCCCCCCACCCCACCCCTGGACTGTCATTGTGTGTTTGTTGTTTGGTTGTTTGTTTTGTCCTGCCCCACGCATGCACACCCCCCCCCCCCACCTGCCCCACCCCCCCACCCACGCATGCACAAAATCAAGTTCCTTCTAATTTTTTTAACAAGTTAATTCTCAAGTTCTTACTTAAGTTATTCAAAGTTGTCCTTTAAAGTCATTCTTAAGTTATCCCCAAGTTTTTAATAAGTTCTTAATAAGTTTTGATCAAGTTCTTAAGTAAGTTTTTAAATTTAAGTTCTTGATAAGTTCTTGATTAAGTCTTTCCTTTAAGTACAACCAAGTTCTTATTAAGTTATCTTATAATTATAAAAAAAATACAAGCTATGTTTTTATCTTAAATAGTAGATGTCTAATATAGTACACACACGCCTAAAAAAACGCGTCATCGTTGAGGATGTCTTGCTCGCGTTCTCTGCATAGTCTTAAGGAAGGTTTTACATCCGAAGCAACCGCATGATTACAATTTGGGTCTATGGAAATGTCTTTTATAGACTCCAGGTCTTTATTTATTGACTTCATCATTTTTAATACGCCATGATCTATTTTTATAAAAAAATTTAAAATATTATTTCCATTATAAATGGATCAAAATGATGCTTTGTTATTGGCGGTTTTGGCGTGCAGTTGTCTCTTTCTGTATTTAATGGTTCAGTTTTTTTTGATTGTTTTGTTTCTTTTGCCACGGTTATATATTTTATAACCGTAATATCTGCCCCCAACAGCAGCAATGGCGCTAAAATGGCAACAGTTTAAGTTCAATATTCCATGAAGACTTTGGTGCCCTTGTATCACTTGGAGTTTTTATAGCGGGAAATTGAATTCAACTTGTTTGGCGTGGCGCGGGGTGTTATGTTTTCATGATGAGTCTATTCTGTACATTAATTTTTTTTGTCTTTTCCCCACTTTGCAAAATTTTTTTCCTGCTTCAACACGCCAGGATTTTTTAATGGTCTCCACCTGATTCAGCGTTTTCTGCTGATTTTCTGGCTTGGTATTTTCCCCACCTGATTCAGTGTTTTTCGATTCTGCTGATTTTCTAGCTCGCTCATTTTAAAGGGAAACAAAATCTATATGATTAAAAGTTTTTTAATCCATGATCGCGGGGCGAAAATAATGTTCCAAATCTGTAATATGATCACAGCCTAGAGACTCTAATGACTTTGTTAAAACAGGATCTTGCGTTAAATCATACGTAAGATTTTGTTCAGAATCAATGGGAGCAAATCTACTGATTTGTTTAGTGTACAAACTAAGAACCGTTTGCCCCACACTTTTACCATTCTAGACCCCAGCTGCGCTTCATACCTGTTATGATACTTTAAAATGTCTTGCGGCGAAAATTGTTGAATCTGTTCAATTCTGAATTCAGTTCGAGGAACCTGTTTTGTTTTCCACCGCTCCCAAAGAATACTACCTCTCCTTTTGGGGCATAACGTTTGGGCCCATCAACTTGGTCATTCATAAGTTCGGGAAGGTTTAGGCCGCCTTGTAGCTGTAGTAGATCATCACTGTTCTGTTTTTAATAATTATAATTATTTTATTTTATAAAAAATGAGCACCGAAAAAAACTGTTGCTAACCTTGTATACCATTCTGCTGTATTTGGAGGACTAAGTGTAGGATACTCAATGCTTGGTAAAAGCCTGTTAAGAATTAAACCAGCAGATCTTGGCAAACTAGACTTGAGGATTCAGAAAAGCTAATTGCTATCATTGCAGCTTCGTTTGCTACGAAGATTTCTAGTTAAGCAAGGAAAATTTCCCCAGACAATATAAATATGTAAAAAAAAAATTTACATTTATAAAAAAATGGCTTCACTCGCAATAAATGATAGGCGGCGCTGGGGGTTTTAAATGGCCTTGCTTTTAGCGGAAGTAATTTCGCTTTGTAAACTGGGGAATGACGGCGAGGGGAAAAAGACATAACAAAGCTATGGAGCAACTAGCAGCTGCACAAGACGCCTATGAAGGAGAGACTTGAGCAGTTAGATTTATTAATGACACATGAAAAGGACAGGGGCATGCAGCTTACACATTTAAAAAATGTTGATCAAGCAATAAAACAATATTATCTTGTAACAGGCAAACCAATCGAGGACATTGCCCCACCAAAATTCAGTGACTTTTATCAACCATCAGAAAAACAAAAGTTTGCAAGAAATCGGGTTTTTTGTCGTTGGTATGCCCGTCGTGTATTTTGTTCCCAACATAATATTGGCGAATAAAAAATGAACAAAATCTATTATTCACCCAAAGGATTTTGGGAAAAGGGCATCACAGAAATTTAAAAAGCTAAGCCAAGCAGCGGGAGTCAGTGAACAAACAGCAAAAAAATTGGTTATCTAAACAAGCGATTGGAAAAATTTATTTACCTGCGCCCAAACGAATACAGAGACCACACTTTGTGAATACAATACCGAACGACACCCATCAAATGGACCTTCTATATTTACCCTCTGATACGATTAGACGAAAAAGATTTAAGTACGCACTCACAGTCATTGACATGGCTTCAAGTTTACAAAGTGCAGAGCCATTAACGCAAAAAGTGCTTCTGCTGTTGCGTCGCTATACAACTGATATCCCAACGAGGGCCGCTTAACTTATCTCGCATGATTAAAGTTGATGATGGAAAAGAATTTAAAGGCCAAGTGAATCAATTTTTGGGTTAAAACACAGAGTTACATTTAGAAGGGGCATTCGGGGTTTCACAGATCACAGGCTTTAGTTGAAAACTTTAACAAAACAGTTAGCGGGAAAGACTTTTTTCCTACCAGTAATTCACAGAGAGCTGATTGACAATTTCTCGCAACACAGAATGGGTTAGAAGACTGCCCTCAGTTTTTGCGCGCAATGAATAAAAAGAATTTAAAGGGCTAAAACCAGTACAAGCAATCAAAAGAAAAACAATAAATGTTGCTGAAGACTCCAGTACACCGGCAAAACTTTTTACCGTTTGGTTTAAAGAAAGGGTTTACCTTTATTTACCGGGGGAAGCAGAAGGGGGACACTCGCATCAGGGCAACTGATCGGTTTGGAGTGTTGATCCTATGAAATAAAAAGAATTGTAAAAAAAATCCCCCGTGTATTATTTACGAAAACTGACACAACAAAACAACCAGCCCCTCAAGATCTTTTGTGAAGGAAGAACGCAGATAATCCGCCGGGCACAGTTCCGCTTTAATTAATTTACGGTTCTCCAGTGCCGATTGCATATGAAAACTCTGGATTAACAAACACACGTTTTGTGTTTGTTTATCTAATGACTTCTTTGTTACAACTGTTGTGTTGATCTCATGTAGTTAGATCGCAGTTTTACGTTGTCATGATGAAAAGTCTTATTGCCAAACAATGCTTCTTTGTAGTTGTCATGAGATATGTTTGACTGCACAACACTCCCGAGATATTCCCTTTGCTTTCTTAATGATTTTCTCCTGGCTCGAAATACTGTACATTTTCGACCTTAGCCCACATACTCCTTGATCACCTTTCCAGATAATTCATCCTTCATCTTTCCTAAAACCTTCTTGTTGGTAATTGAATGTAAGGCGAATCTTTAGGATAATCGGACGTGTCATACCATCCACTCGCTCCTTGCTACTTCTAATTCCATGTCTTTAATATCTTCAGTAGGGATATCTATAACAAAACTATCTGTATCTGTGTAAGTACTCGGGACTCAGGATACGAGGGCTTAAAGTATCATAAAGAAATTCTAACTCAAAAGCTTTGATATTCTAAAACAGTAAACCCAATTTAAAAACAGGTTTGTCCAATTTGACTTTCTTTTTTTTCATCATTATGCCAAAAGCTGGTCATGAAATCTTCTGAAGTCCTGTAATTAGGTTTTGAAGTCAGTTTAAATTGCTTCGTTCTCTTTGGTGACCAATCTGACATCTTTGCGTTTGGTGCGGATTTCCATAGTCTTTCCGAAACAGCTGTTGTATCAGCTTGAAAAAGTCTTTTTCTGAAGCATCTGTGGTTTTTGTTCTGAGATCGTGTTCTTCATGATGTATGGTTTCATGAACTGTTCTTGACAAAAGCAATTATGCGATGATAACAGCTGTTAACTTAAACCATGTCTTAAATAAATTTTTGAAGTCTGTAATGGAAAAGACATATATTTTTTTGCCTCGAAGATTAGGCACAAGTTTAGGTGGTTCTCTTGGATCCATTCTTTAGACTTTCTGCTGCTAATGGATAGTCATTATGCAGGTCATGGAGTTCATGAGGATATTCTAAGTCAACTTCTAGAATGAAACCACCTGTTGGTCAGGCGTTAAACTGCCCAACCACTTTAATGCCTTTTGATATTATTCGTTCCTGTGTACATTTTAAAGTTACTTTAATGGAAGTGATTGCGCCATTGCCCAACCATACAGATTGTTTGCGTCAAAAATACATGAGATAGTAGACCTTTTACTTGGATCATAGTTGTCCAAGTATTTGTTGTTTGCTTTAAAATAATGATGCGACGCCATAATAATTCCTCCACGAAAATCCGTTTTCAATCATCTGAATCATTGGTAGGTCGGGAAAATAAATCAATTTGTACTCCAGAACTTTAAGAAAGCATCCCAACTCACCCCGGGCGCAGAAATGTAATGCGCAGGATCCAAAATGTAATGTTCATGAAGGTCTTTCTATAATTTTCAAGACGTCCGCCAACAAACATACATCAGCCATCAATTATGATCAGATAGTCTCCCATCGTTTTACACTTAACTTCTCCACGCACTTGAGCATGTTGGTAATCGGAGTGTGATGTCCTTTCCTCTAAGACAAGAAAAGAACCCCGCCTTTAGGTGGAAGTGTATCTTCATCAAACCTTTCCCAACTGTTCATGTACCATAAGGGTAAACGCCCTTTCTAACAAGAGTTGGGTCAAATTATTCTTCCGTTATTGGGAGGACTTTAAGACAGGCCCAGTGACCCCTAATGAACCCATCATGTGCTGCATAGAGTCATAAAAAGACATGTTTTTTAAAAATGAAAACTTGTACTTTTCTGATGACTGTGCAATGCATGCAAACCTGAAGGCATCGTCCACTGTTTTCATTATAAGGTGGGAGTCGTAACCTCGCAAGTTATGAAAGAATTTACAGGCAGTTTCCATGTCTTAGGATCAAACCCTTTAGTTGAAGATGGCATTTGTTATGCGCGCCCTCTGAACTTTCCGCTAATGTGATCATGGTCTCTTACTTTTGGATTCTCTGCGTCTGATGAGAGGCCTAAACCACAAATCCAACAATGTGGGGCGAGTCTTTACTGTTGTTGGTCTTCGGGCGCCTTTTTGGGTTTCAGTAAGTTAGATTATTAGAACAGTCATTGCGCACTTGCTGCATGCGCTGTAAAAATCTTCTAGCCGCATTTGGCCTCTGTATAATTCTGGCCTTGAATGGCGCCATCCGCCCTAACAATAATAAAGGCAAATGAACAAATTTTGATGATTACTCATTAAGACTGTTTTTCGAAGTTTTTGTGGCGCTGGCCCTTCATAAGGAACAATAAGCGACTCGAAGTCTCCCTTTAAACTACGTATGGAGAATGTTGCATTTTTTTTCCAGTTCTTAAAACTAACTTAGATCCTGGCGGGGGCCCGTAATTAGTTCTGTATTACAGTCTACAGAATTTTTACAATGTTTTATATGTTCACTCGCGGCTTGAACAGATGGCATTCTTGTTAAACATTTTCTACAGAATTTTTGGTTTCCCAAATGATCTTTTGAAGTATGCTGCATTAGTCTACTCATTGTTCGTATCAATGTGTAATGCGGTAGCCCCGCTGGTGAAGCTCAGTAGTAAGTCAACATGATTTTGTCTGGCTGCCAATCTTTGGACTGTTTTTGGACACTTAATTGGCACCAAATTTGTTTCCTCATCCCATGGGGTATACATTAACAGTTATGGTTTGTTTTGTTCTCAAACCGATCAATTTGGTCTACACTAACGGGAAAGGACACCCCACTAAAGTTAAGATCATTGATGTACGGTGATAGTTAGACACTCTCTCTGCGTTTTGCGGGGCGTGATGCCCCTATTGCAAGAACCCACACCACATAAAACATTTGTTGTCTGTATTCTTTATGTTTAGAACTGCTCTTTTTGAAAACTAATGCTGGACGTAGTGGAATGTAAGCCTTACCAAAAATTCGGCGCCAAAACTTAGCCTGTTTTATCTGATCTCTAAGACTTCCCCCTGACCAACCAGAGCCTCTCATTTTGGCTTCTTCAGCCGCAGCGTCAAACTGTGTAAGCAGTTCGTCTGCCCAACCGGGTGTTAAGTCGTTATGAGAAAGAACATCTGTTGTTTAGTCGAGACCCAGACTTCTAGTTTTCTTCATTTTTGTTACATAGTCGATTTAAAACAGCTAACATCTTTAACTGGCGGGGTCTATTAGAAAGTTTACTTGGAACTTGAAAAATTTTAGCATGTACAACGCTTGCCCGCACGTTTGCTGGATCAATGATTCTAGATCAATATCTTTCAGTGCTCTTGATAAACGCTCTCTCTCAAGCTTTCCTTAAAAAAATTGTCTTGCCCTTAAATATCTTAGCCATGTTGAGCTTTTTTTCTAACTCAAAATATTTATTTAATTAAAAAAAATAATTAATCCGAATAAATATCAACGGCCCTTTTGCGCTTGGACTAAATAAACTAAAGTTAAAACCCCTTCGGTGTTGTTACTGTGAGCTTTTTTAGAACAGAGTTTAAGGTCTCGTTTATTTTTTTTAAGCTTTCCCTTTTTTATCTGCTGGGGGTCTGGCTGTTGAGAAAAACTTGTCACCGCCTTTCTTTAAAGATCAAACTTTTGTCTTTTGTAGTCATCAAAATCGGCCTGAAAAACGTTTAAAATTTTCTTCATCCGTGATGTTTGAGTCAACAAGCGCTTTATTTATTGCAAGTTTTAAAACGAACTAAGTTTAGCCGTTATTAGTTGAAACATAGCTGTGTGCTTTTTGGAGTTTTTTTTAATTTTTTGCCAGCAGCACTTACAGCTAATGAACACAGACCGAGAGCTAAAGACAACCCGCCTAGAGGTAAAGTGCGGGTGCGCTATGCCCGTTGCTAAGAGACCAACACTCGTTCCTGTGATAGAGCGCTTATAGTCGATCCCCCATATTAAATATGTAACAGCATTAAAGGCAGCAGAATCCTTCGTTTGGTTTTTTGCTGTATTTGAAAGGTCCGCTCTAGTTTTTTTTTGCATTTGTTGTAATGTTTGTTAATCTGAAGGTTTTTACTTCAGGGGTTTCTATAACAGCAAAATTTGCCTGCATCTCTTCTTTTGGCGGCGCTGTAGGCACATTTTGGGTAAACCTGAACAGACATGCTTTTTAAAATAAAAATAATTTAGTTACTACATCTTTTAATCTGTTATTTAACAATATTCAAGCTGCGCAATATATTTAAAAACAAATGTACATTAAGCGGTTTATCGGCTTCTTTTTCTTTATCAATTTTGGGTGTTTATTTTCGTCTCTCACAGTTCTCCCGCTTCCATGCAAACTGATTATTCCACGTTGCCTTAGGTCAATCCATAAACCCTATTTCGTTGTTAATAATCATCAAGCCTAACATTGTGAAGATGTAAATCTTTAGACACAAGGTCAACGTTGGATTTCTACACCTCCCGCCTCCAAACAGTTTTTTTTTTCATCAAAATGTGATAAGGTTTTTAAAACCCCCTAGCGTAGATTTGGTTAGGACTACCCTCAATCGAAAACATTGTAAATTCGTTATTTTTGGATTAAAAACTTTTCACTTCCTCTTTTGAACGGTTCTTCTCTTCGCACAGCAATAAAATACCTTTAAGCGATCTTGCTGAGACGCTAAAACTAAATTCCTTATAGTGTCGCCCTGCTTCTGGGATATGTTGTATGATGAATCACTCTTTCGTAATATATTGGGAAATGGTCTCATATTGGTGCGCAATCAGCCTTGCTAAATTGGGTTGCTAACAACGTCAAACTCTAACGCGATGTCAGAAATGCTGTACTTTGTTCGGTGTCTGTTGATTTGATAAACACGTTTGTATTCATTAAAGTTTTGTTCATATGACAATCTGTCTTTTAATGCTCCTTGAAAGTATGGGGCATGCGCTTTTAACAACTCAAAAATCTAGGGGAATGGAAAAGCGATTTCCATACGCAAACTTTACGGCTACATACTTTTTGACGTCTTTAGTATCTCCAGCGCTATTCTATGTTTAGTGCTTCTCATTTTCGATTCCTTGAAACGCAAGATCATCCCTTTCATTCCGGTTTGCCATAGATCAGAAGGTTAAAAATATGTCTGCATTGTGTAAAGAAAATATTTCTTGCCCCTCAATTTTTATAGAAATTTTCTTAACGATTTCCCGTCCCAAATTCTGTACAACTGTCCTGTTTTGGGGCTGTTGTTGAAATCGAGCTCTATTTTGAAAGTAAGACCGCGCAGAGCCTGGCACAATCAATTTTAAACCCCTCCTAAGTCTGGAAATTTTACAGTATGAATTTGATCTGCATCAATAGTAGATGGATTAAATTTTGGGAAAAATAAAATTCCGTTTATTTCCCTTCACGCCATGGGGCTCTTTTGTTTTCTATGCGGGTCAAGAATCGAGCCATGTGCTTGTTGTGGCATTTTTATGAAGCAAAAATAAAAGTAATTATTTAAAAACATGGCAGGAATTGAAGGCGAAGAGATTATGATGTTTTTGATCGTGGAGACGACATGAGTGAAAGACCCTTTGACACGCATCCCCTCAACGCTCTCATTGCAGCGTGAATTAACAGCAAGTACGGTCGAAGCATTTTACAAAAGTTTAGGCCAAGAACCTCCCGAATTTATAGACCAAATGATTTTGAATTAGAAGATGGTCATTTGTCTGTAAAAAAACGATAAGGGCAACTTGTTCGGCTTACAACTAAACCCGACCCATCAAAGTTTTTAGCTGTGGGTTCAATTAGAAATAGACTCAGTGTGAAAGATCAAAATCGCCTTGGCATTGCTAGACCGAAAATTAAGGGCGAGGCAGTTGCTAAACTTCAAAACACACTACAAAAAAACTCCCGACAGATAACCAAATGCAAAACATGGAAAATTAAAGAATTAATCAATCAGCAGGGGAATTAATAAATACAAAAGAAGCAGAAACCAGTTTTTCAGAAGAAACAGCGTTAAAAACAATTAAAGATCCCCCTTGCTATGCGAGAATTTTTAGCCCTTGATCGTACTTTAAGAAACCATCAGAGGCGAATTAACAACAATTAGCAAAACTAGGTGAACTAGATGGGCATTAAAAGAGAAAAAGAAAACTCGTTGAGGCTGATGACGCCAACTTAGGGCCTGATATTAAAGAAAGAATAACCCAAAGACTAAAAGATCTTGAACAAGAGAGATCAGCAAGATAGAAGTGACAACTACTAACCCAAACCTATTACGAACTCAAGTGAATAGAATAAGAGAAAACTATCGAAAAATTTTATATGAAGACGCAACGCTTAGCAGAACGAATAAGAACATTGTTTAGGGAGCAGGGAGTCACATTAGCAGCGTTATAACTGCCTTAGGATTTGCAATAAGTACACTGGTGATGGCTATTACAGGCGGTGGTGGAGGGCAAAGTTCAGTGCCTCCGCCACCATTTGCCTCGCCTGATAAATCATGGGTAAAAAACAGCTGATCATCTTGCGAATTTATTAAAAAAATTTTGCCAGTAAAGCCGTGGACCCCCTTTACCGGGGATATTAGGGGGGGTTGTTAGCTGGCTTTGTCTACTGCAAGCAAAAATAGTTGGCTTTGGCCGAGCTTTTATGGTCCCTTAGTTCTCGTTAAAAGTTGGGTTAATTTTTAGTAAGATTTAAAAACCAAATAAATCCCAGGCCCGTTAATCCAAGAACAAGCGCTGTTTTCATATTCATGGTCATCGCGAACAGAGTCTGCGAGCTTTGCTGAGTCTTCAATGATTTGGGGGTTTGGACTTCGGGAATTAGATGAACTTAATCTTGGGTGTTTTGTTACTGCTTGTAATATTCTAGCTCAGAATTTATGTCGTTTTTCCCAAAACCCTTTTGTTCATTGCCTGCTATAAGAATTTCATTATTATAGTTTATTAAATTATTCTACCTGGAGTCTGAGGTCGAAAGGCAGCATGTATAAACCAGTTGCCAACAGCAAAGTCACCCTTTTGATCTTGCGTATTGTAAAACATTTTGGTATCTTTTAATACTTGAAGGTAAATCAACTGTAGAATTAATGGCGTCCTCTAATTTGCTAGTAGTTTTTGCGCGTTTTAAAGCCAGTAGAAGGATCAGTTATGCCGATCTTTCCTGTGCTTGCCGAACCTAGCAAACCCATAAAGTAAGTACGAATAGAGTCGTTTATTCGTTCTTTCCGCCCTAGTTAGGCCCTTAGAAGTGTTTTAAGATAAATGTTGTCCATTTCTGTTTTATGCTCTTGCTCTATGGCCAGGGCTCAAAAAATTTTTGAAAGGAGAACGCCGGTTCAAAGTTATACTTTCTGTGCGTGCCCTGAAAATAAATGACGCCTATGCCCCTGATTATGATCCACTTTTGTCTAAAGTCTGTCTTGATGTTAATATGAATTCGTTACAGATCCTTTCAAAAGCCTTCATGTCTATTCTGTTGCTGAGTGGATTAAACGGTTTGTCATTTGGCAATGGCGCTTGCAATTCAGCCAAAATACGTCTGAAGGTGTAATAGAAATGAAAATCGGTACACTGACCTCACCAAAGGATCATGGGGATTTAAATTGATCGCATTTCGCCACTCCACACCCCGTTGATGCGCAAAACACAGCAAAGTTTTTTAAATGGTTCTGATAAAACTGCATCGGATGACTAAACCACGCTTTCTGGATGTGCTCGTCTTCAATAGGGGGGTTAAGATATCTGCTTAATGGAGTAACCCACCTTTTTAATGAAAAGAGGCAGTCTGGGTCACGCAAAGTCAAGAGTATCAGTTGCTATATTTTTAAGATTGTAGTGCGGCCCAAAAGAATATTTTGCGCCAGTATATTGAAAGCACTTTATTTTTTTAAATTTGTTTTAAAAAATGTTTGTAACAATAACAAACCCAAGACCGGCCTTCGTTTTTTAGAACATGTATTGATAATGGGTGCGAAACCAGAACGGTCGCGCTCCATGAAAATATTTTACAAAGTCGTATGGTTTAATATAAGCAAAGCCAAGGAGAATAACAAGATTCTAAAAGTTACAGAGCAGGGACCAAAATTAGCCAGTTAACAATACCTGATGGTTATTACGGGTTTTGCTCGCTAAAAGAAGCAATGAGTAACTTTAACATTTACCCCAAACTTAACAATGCAAATCTAAAACAATGTTAACATTCAAGCCTGAAGAGTATCTTACTTTTTTGATAGAGAGCTAGCTAAAATGTTAGGCTTTACAACTGGCAATCTACCCACTCATGGTTTTAGTGCTGAGCAGACAAAACTACTTATGAGGGGGAAATTCCGCTCGATCTTGCATTACATTCAATTTCTCTATGTTCATTTGGATGAGCTAAGCACTGATGAAAACTTATATGACGGAAAAGGCCCTCAACTGTTTTAAGAGCTCTTCCGTCAGGGAAAGCTGCCCTAAATTTCGATTATGAAATTATACAATTCCCTAATTTACAGTTAAAAGATTAGTTTGTGGGAGGACGGATCATTTAATATAAAAATCAAAGACAAAACGGGGAAAGCCGTGAAATGTGATAAATCTGCACATTGTTTTGGAAATAAAATAATAAACTGTACTAAAAATGTCGCGGGGGCCAGAAGAACCAGGAGTTACATTAGCGCCTGTAAGGTGTTTTAACCCTTTGAATTAAAAGACCTTGCAGACGTTGCGGACTTTGAACAGAACGGTGAGATAGGCACTTTGTATGGGTTTGAGTACACTAAAGATGGTGATTAAACGCAAAGAGGTTAGCGACAGTAAAAAGTTTCCTAAACTAAACAGCTGCGCAATCTAGAGGCAAATAATGTTGGCCAGTATGAATATAAAATAGTTCGAAAACCTGACCTCAAATGGCACTTAGAACCATATTAGAATGGGAAATAAATTTGAATTCATAAGCCCATTTACATATTTTGCCCTCAAAAAGTTTCAGAAAAGCATTCAACTCTGGCCCTTTACATGTAAGTCTTATGCCCGGGCGACAATAGTCGGAAAGAAATTGAAATAACGCCGTATGGAAAAAAACAGTACATCCTCCACAGAAAAAGAAACAGTTGTAAAAAAGCTTTACAAAATTACAGTTCTTTCCAAGCAGAAAATTTGGAGCCGGGTTTACATGTATTGAATTCGTCAAGATGTGGAGGGGATGGGGGTTTTGGGCGTTAGTGATGACCTTATAAGGTAATAATATTAGCTGGCAAAACTTTGACGTTAAACGCCTTATACGTGTTGTCGTCGTTCTTCACAATGGTGGGATATTAAGATCATAACAAAAGCAACAAAATCACTGTGATAAATAGAAACCCAAACTTACAGAATGAATTGGATTAATCTTACACATTAGGCCTCGTAGGGTTTTATATACGAACAAGTTTTGACGGAGATATGATAAAATAATAACTGGTTTAGATTAAATTTGTTATAAAACTATGGAGCAGTTAAACTTTATGACAAAAACTCCCCATTGCTCATTGATTTGTGGGCAGATGGGGTTGTGAAAAAACAAAAATTTTCCCGACCCGTTACAAACAGTTTATCGTTATAATTTTAATCATATTGTGGTTTTTGTCCAACACTTAAATGGAACAAAGCATTCTGTAGGGAAGGGTTATATGGACAGATGATGACATATTATTTAGTTAATCTAGCAAAAAATGATGATGTTAGAACAGTTTTATAGATGTTTGAAGGAACGCAGACCATTATTTTAGATGACTGTTCGGCAGAAAGAACTAATTAAAAAAAAAATACTTTGTCAAAATAGCTTTCGTTTGGAAAGACATGCGGAAAAAGTGTGTGGATTTTTGTCAAAAAATAAACTCGGTTTTAAAAGACTTTTAGAGACAGTTAAAGACTGTAGTTCTATTTCAAATGAAAGACGGAGATCATTTGAGAATGTTTGCGCGAAAGATATTATTGAAAATGACCAGGAAAAACACAGATTAAACAAAAATTTTTAAGTCTGAAAAGTTTAGTAAATTGTTATTGAAAACGGATAACCCTACACAGTATGTTTGTTGAGATAATCGTTTTTTTTTGTTATTGAAGTTTACTGTCAGAGAACGGGGAATACCAATCTGGGTTACTTTCGCCCGAAAACTGTCTGTCTGTCTGTCTCTCTTGTCTCTCTCTTTTCTGTCTGTTTTGTCTGTTCTTTGAGGGCAACTTGACCTTAACGGGTTTTGTCAGGGGTGCGTGTTCTCTCTCCTCTCTCTCTCTCTCTCTTCCGCCACAGGAAAGGCGGCTTTGGCCTCTTTCGCCCAAAAACTCGGTGGTGAACAAGTGAGTTAATGAAGGTTTTCCTGTTCTTACACAACATATACAAGGCGCTCACGCAGACTGTTTCTTTTCCCTCCATTGATTAATCGTAACCTTTTCCCTGTATTTTGCGGACACTCAGAGAGACTGGGTCACATAAAAAGACAGGGGTACACCGAGTTTAACCCACCGTGGGATGGACCTGATTGGAACCTGTGTATTAATCAGCGAAGCTACAAAGAAAAAAAATGAGGGAAAATGGGAGGATAGAAGCCCATCTTTAAAAAAAAAAAAGAAAAAAGAAAAGAAAAAAAAGAAAGAAAAAAGAAAAGAAAAAAAAGACAGAAAAGAAAAGGAAAGGGAGGTGGTGAGAGAAGAAGAAGAAGAAGAAGAAAAAGAAAAAGAAGAAGAAAAGGGCAAAGGAACACAACAACAACAACAGAAAATGCTTTCTGTAGCAGGGTTACCGCTTCTTCTGTTGCTGAACGTGTACTATTCAACGATGCAAAGTATACCAGAGAGCTTAAAATCCAAAGCAAGCAAACATTAGGGTATGAAAAGAAGAAAAAAAAAAAAAAAAAAAAAAAAAAACTAGGCAAGGACGACAAATCAGACTTAAAGGATGGAGAACATTCTTTCGCCGGAGGAGCGTGAGATGGGAAAAGGTCTCAGAGAAAGGAGGGGATGAAAGTTTGACATGACCAGTCGGGGGTAGTAGAGCAACTTTCAGTAGGTAGATGTTCCGTAGCTCGCGAAGCGACAAAGAAACGAGTTGGGGAATAGACGGACGGAGACCTCACCTCAAAAACAAACAAACAAATAGAATCGGGTGTGTGTGTGCATGTGCGTGGTGTGTGTGTGTGTGTGTGTGTGTGTGTGTGTGTGTGCGTGCGTGCGTGCGTGCGTGCGTGGTTTCGTTTCGTGCGTGCGTGCGGCGTTTTGTGTGTGTGTGTGTGTGTGTGTGTGTGTGTGCGGTACAACAATAATGGCGTATATGGTTTCAGTGTGTGTTTTGTGTGTGTGTGTGTGTGTGTGTGTGTGTGTGTGTGGTGTGTGTGTGTGTGTGTGTGTGTGTGTGCGAGTAAAAACCCAATAATGGCAGTAAATGGTTTCAGTGTGGTGTGTGTGTGTGTGTGTGTGTGTGTGTGTTGTGTGTGTGTGTGTGTGCGTGCGTGCGTGCGTGCGTGCGTGCGTGCGTGCGTGTGGGGTGTGTGTGTGTTTTGTGTGCGTGTGCGTGTGTGTGTGTGTGGTTGAGGATAAAGAAAAAAGGAGGACGGAGAAACAATAAAAGCAACGATAAAAACTTTGTTACAGACAGGGGAAAAAATGGTGTATTTTCCTTAATAGCTGCCCTTGTTTCTGTTGCTACACTACAAAATATTCAAGGATACAGCATATAAACAGAGAGCTTTTCATCCCAAAAAGCAAACAAACACATATGGAGAGAGAAAAAAAACAAAAACTAAACTGGGCACAGACGGCAAATGAGACTAGAAGGGGAACGGGAGCGCTCTTCGCCGGAAAGTGCGTGAGGCTGGAGCAATGTCACAGACAGAAGGGTTTAAAGTCTGACATGACCAGTCAGGAACGAGCGCCCCCCAACTAGCTATTTCCATAGTCACCCCGAACCTCTGTGGTTTAAAATATGCGTGCACTTCCCCTGGCTTTAGCGATACATTCTTGTTGTTGTTATTGTTGTTGTTCATTTATTTTTTGTCGTTGTTGTGTTGTCTTTCTTCTTTGCTCCCCTTCCCAGCCAACTCCTCCCAATCTCTCGCAAAAAAAAAAAAAAAAAAACACAAAAAAAAAAAAAAGTTAAGAAAAGTAACTTTCTTAGTCTCTTTCTTCTATAACATTCTTTCTTTTTCACCCGAGGTAAGAAAAAGAACAATTTTGGGGTCTCTTTCTTGAACGGCTACCACAACTGAACGGTTTACTCAGTTAAAGAAGGCTACTTACTCCCCTGTGTGCGTAGCTTTCGTCGGCATTTCCCGGGCGACTTTTTCAGCGCCACTGCTGGGTTGAGAATGGATTCAGTGCGCACCGCCGTGAGCGAACTCACGACAATGCGACTGAACGAGTGGGAGTTCACACGGATGGCAGGTTGTGTCCGGCCCTGGTCGCGGTCTCTTTCTTTGTTTCAGATTATTTCTTTCCTCCTTCATTCCTTCGTCTCTTTGCTTTCATCTGTGTTTTTTTCCTCTCGTATTTGTAACATGTAATATACGGCATCATCTTCTAAACGCATACGATTAATTGTCTTTTTTTTCTGTCTTTTTTTTTCTTTTCTCGGGCATGGGGCACACAGATCGATCACACAGAAAAATTTGTCAGTCTTCTGGGAGTTTTTCGCATTTGCCAAAGAGTGGTGGTAATTGCCCCGAGGGCCGTTACACCCCCGCGACCCAAACTATAAGGTCAGAACGAGAAACGACATCTTTGACCGAAAATCTCGTCCTCCTCTGCCCTTCCCACCTCCCTGTCTCCATACAAACACGCTCCTCTCTCTCTCTCTCTCTCTCTCTCTCTCTCCCCTCTCTCTCTCTCTCTCAGTATGTGTGTGTGTGTGTGTGTGTTTTGTGTTTTGTGTGTGTGCGCGCGTGTGTGTGCGCGCGTGTGTTGTGGTGTATGTGTCTCTCGTGTGTGTTTTTTCGGTGCGTGCGTGCGTGCACGTGGGGTGTGTGTGTGTGTGTGGGTGTTGTGTGTGAGTGTGTGTGTGTGTGTGTGTGTGTGTGTGTGTGTGTGTGTGTGTGTGTGTGTGACAGAGAGAGAGAGAGAGAGAGAGAGAGAGAGAGAGAGAGAGACAGAGACAGAGAGACAGACAGAGACAACGAACACAGACACAGACTCTCTCTCTCTCTCTCTCTCTCTCTCTCTCTCTCTCTTTTCTCTCTCTCTCTCTCTCAAGACATATGAATTCAAGACATGAATGTAAATGTAATGCGAAATACATTTAAGAAAATCGGAAAAGTAGATGAAATCTAGTACGGCGTGGGAGAGTACAGTTGTTGGAACTTTAAATTGACTGGCCACTCATTCCGTCTTCTCTAAAGACCTTCCACACGTGACGTTTGAACCACGCGTTTGGGGGATGTTAGGATCCGAACAGAAACCGAAGCAATGTTACCACTGTACCCACACGGTTGACGCGACACAAACATCTACTTCGACCTATCTTTCAAAAACTCAGCAAGCCATGATAATGATGATGATGTGATGATGTTTATGATGATGATGATGATAACGATGATGAAGGGGATGATTGAAAAGAGGAAAATTTTGCCTGCGCGTGTTTTCTCCCACAACTTCTTCGTTCTTTGTTTTAGAGAAAGGAGAGAGAGGAAAGGGGGAGGGGAGAAGAAGAGAGAGAGAGATGGGGGGGGGGAGAGTGGGGGGGGGGGAAAAAAAGGAGAGAGAAGAGAAGGAGAGAGAGAGAGGTGAAGAGAGAGAGGAGAGGAGAGAGAGAGAAAAAAGTCTTTACTTTTTTGTTCATTTGGATGAGCTAAGCATGATGAAAAACTTATATGCCCGGAAGGCCCTCAACTGTTTTAAGAGCTCTTCCTTCAGGGAAAGCTGCATATTGCGAAAATGAAATTATACAATTCCCTAATTTACAGTTTAAAAATTTATTTGTGGAGGATCGATCATTTAATATAAAAATCAAGACAAAACGGGGAAAGCCGTAAAATGTGATAACTCTCACATTGTTTGAAATAAAATAATAAACTGTACAAAAATGTCGCGGGGCCAGAAAAACCCAGGATTACATTAGCGCCTGTAAGGTGTATAACCTTAGAATTAAAAGACCTTGCAGACGTTGCGGACTTTGAACAGAACGGTGAGAAAAGGCACTTTGTATGGGTTTGAGTACACAAAAGATGGTGATTAAAAACGCAAAGGTTAGCGACAGAAAAAAATTTTCCTAAACTAGAACAGCTGCGCAATCTAGAGGCAAATAATGTTGGCCAGTAGAATATAAAATAGTCGAAAACCTGACCTCAAATGGCACTTAGAACCATATTTAGAATGGAAATAAAATTTTGAATTCAAAAGCCCATTTACATATTTTAGCCGCAAAAAGTTTCAGAAAAGCATTCAACTCTGGCCCTTTACATGTAAGTCTTATGCCGGACGACAATAGTCGGAAAGAAATTGAAAAACGCCGTATGGAAAAAAAGCAGTACATCCTCCACAGAAAAGAAACAGTTGTAAAAAAACTTCTACAAAATTACAGTTCTTTCCAAGCAGAAAATTAGGAGACAC
>CM031597.1:41615264-41620264 GCA_018398815.1 Conus ventricosus | reverse complement strand
GCATCAGCATCCATTTCACACTGCAGGCGGAACTGACGGGACGGAACCCCACCCATGATCAGCCTGCCAAATGTCGCCATCGTTTCGTACTGATTTCCACGAAAGCAGCGCGGTGTGAGCATCATTTTTTTCTTTCTTTTATTACCTCAGCCGAAGTGGTAAGAACTTCAGAGTTATCTGTTTGTTTGTTTGTTTGTCTGTTAGCAACAAAACCCATGAATTAGTTTTTTTTACGAAACTTTCTCTTCGTGTTAGGTGACTGTTGTTTCCATGTATTAAACAAGAAACATTATAATTACTGTTTATACTCCCTGCAAGGTTGGACACGTGTGCGTGTGACAAATTGCAGTGCTGTGCTACATCTACGTGTAACGCACTCTCTAGCCTACTTTGAAATAATCGTATTCCTGACTTCAGATGCCCCTAACTTCCCCTAAACCCAATTACCCCCATCGTCTGTTATCCCAACGCTAAATATAGAGATAACACCCTCGTCCTATACATGTTGACATCATTCCCTTGTCAGCCATAGGACAGGCACAGTGCCGAATCATAAACGTCCCCAAAATATAGTCAAGCAGATTTTGAACATTCGCTAAAGCTCCAGAGTAAAATTATCAACAATCCCGAAACATCTTCGGAGCACGAGCCAGTTGGGCGACGCTCGGCAGAAAGATGAAATATACCATAGCGACAAACCCACTCAGCTTTGGCGTGAATACTTGCTAAGGATGATCATCTGGATCAAATGGAAGATTTAGGGCTGATTCACTAAGAGTACGCACAAACTACTAAACCTACTTCACCGTGGTTTGGTAGAAAGATGGACCGTGGTCCAAGGACAAATCCGTTCAAATTTTAGTGTGAATCCGCAATCAGGACCTGGATCGAAGAGCAGATCGAGGATCTGTGTAGTAAGATTGCGCAAGAACTACTGAACCTACTTCATCGAAATTTAAGTGCGTACGTGCGTGCGCGCGCGCATGCCTGTGTGTAAGTGCATGTGTGTGTGTGTGTGTGTGTGTGTGTGTGTGTGTGTGTGTGTGTGTGTGTGTGTGTGTATGTGTGTGTGCGTGTGTGTGTGCGTGTGTGTGCGTGTGTGTGTGTGTGTGTGTGTGTGTGTGTGTGTGTGCGCGTGAAAATTATACTTTATTTACACTGAAGACAATTACAAAAGAAAAATGGAAAATAAGAGGATACCAAGAATGACAACATCAACAACAAATTCAGTCATATATACATTAAAAGTAGCAATTGTAAAACTGCTACTCTACCAACATGTGTGATCATTCTCTTACTCCAGACATTGAACAATGATTTTGGGGGGCTAAAAATGTTTCACTGTAGTTCAGTTCTTTGTATTCTGACAGTTCTAAAGTAACACATGATCCGAGTATCTATCAATCTGTTTTGAAACCTGCCTATGTTTAGTTAAGCATACACCTAACCTTTGCAAATAATATATTTCTTAGCCAAGCTGCCTGTTTTTTCCCCCAGAATTCGTTAACAGTCCAGAAATCTTTCCAAATACGTTTTATGTTTTTTCTTTTTTTAAGGAATGCTCAAAGGATATTCTGTCCTATTCGTTTGTCACTTGCGTATCGTCAGCAAACCGTGTAATTTGTCTTCTATCTCACTAATGTGTATACATCTAATATTCTTAATTTCCCGAATAATAATCGCAAATATTTCAGCGGACAATGCATAACAAATAGGGAGAGTTGGGGTCGCCTTGCCTGCATCCTCTTTGTGCTTTTAAACCAAGCGGAGCACTGCAAATTACGATTAAGATGGATTTAATTTCCGTATCAATTGCCATGATCCAGCGACATATATTCATACCAAATCCAAACAATTTGAACACCTTCAACATAATCTGCCTATTCAAAGAATGAAACGCCTTCTCAAAATCTACAGTGATCACTATGCCTTGGACGTTCTTGGTTTTAAAGTAATTGATGAGATCTTAGAGTTATCTAATTTGTCCTCTATGTATCGCTTTGCTACGAAACCCGAATGATCTTAATAATCAGTTTTGGAAGAACAGCATTCATGCAGTTTGCATTCAAGAAGACCCAATCTCATAAATAGGGTTAAACTTTTATAATTTTGTACGAATTCCTCAGCTATGTCTTCTTTTCTGATGCATGTAGTTATTCTTTCCTTTCGTGTATTGGGCAATTCTTCGACGCAAAATGACTGATTTAATGTTCTGACTATAGAAACGCCCAGCAGTCTCCAAAATACTTTAAAGAATTTCGAAATGAATACGTCTGAGCCTGGACTTTTATACATTTTTTGAAAGCATAACCCATTTCTTCAAGCGTAACTTTGTCCTTGAGCGACTCCCGTGCCGCATCTGTTTATTGAGGCATTTCCTCTACTAAAGTCTGTGATCTCATATGTTTCTACTTTTTGTGTGCATTTTTTGTGTGTGTAAAATTCTTTAACTTCAGTCAAGATTTCGTCGAGTGTATATTGTTCTGTTACATGCCGTTAGTTTAAATACTTAATTACTTAAAGAAAACTCTTTTCTAAATTACAAAAATATGTTCTAACTCTCGACCTTCAGATATAGAAGTGCACTGTCTAACCACGTAGGTATTTGTGATTTAGTATCGAAAACCACTAAGTCATTAGTGCATAGTTTTTCTAATAGAATCCTGTTTCTGTCTTAATTTTGCTTGCTTTACGTTTTCTGTCGAAACCACGCTTGAAAAGAATCATTGGCTTGCCGGAAAACTTCACGACAAATCAAACAATTTACAGAAAAGTTTAGGATAAAGAGCTTAGAATGGACGCGGTTCAAAGACTTGGTGTGGAAATCAAAACTTTGTTGCTGATGTATTTTGCTAGAAGTAGACTAAGAATAAATGTCTCTCTTTCTTCGTGCAAAATCGCTTTCCAAATCAAAATGGCAGGAAGCAGAGTAATGAGGAGAGAAACCGATCCCCTTATTGTGTGAGGAGGGAGTCTAGTCTCAAGTCATCTGTAAACCATCTTAGGAACTTGACAAACAAAACCAATCATCGTCTACACTGCCTGGCCTCACGAAAGGTTGCGTGAAGTTGAGCGATTGCGTCAAGAGTTTGGGCTTCAAAGCAGTATCTTGTAAAGACGAAGAACATACACTGGCTGTACTTTATGAGTTCTCCTTCTTCTTCCTTAAAAGCTGGTGCACTCAAAAATGAGTAGCTCACCAGCGCGCATGTTTAAAAAAAAGAGAATGCGACTCAGCCTGTTGGCCCCTGGAGCAAGATTTGGCTGGAACCCCTGGAGCAAGAGTTACCGGACCTTCGTTTTCGTCTGCGTTGACACCATCATCACTATCGGCACGTACGCCAGTGTGAAAAGATATCTATAATGGCACTAACAATGAGGGCAGTCTTCCTCACTCTTACCGACAGCCGAGCACTGAGCCATCTTAGGGAAGAACGTTGCCTGATTAATTCCACGCGCATTAGTAGACCCCAGAGGGAATGCAACAGAATGGGATATCAGCTCTGTATCAGAGGGGATTATCTAAAAGATCAACATAGCTGTAAGGAAATTTGGACTGATCTATTAAGCTATGAGGAAAGTTGCACCGCCAGCTTTAATTTGCCATAGGAAAATTCTCAACACAATCTGGCAATATAGAATTCTCATCACACCACTTACCAACTGGGAATTTGCAACAGTTTACAATACCGATAACTATTCGAATATTCTCACAATTGCTTCAACCCGAGGGAAATCTGAACACTCAATTATTTTGAGCGGAAAGTTGTACCATTTTTAATCACCAGTGGGAGAAGTGTTATATCTTTATTTAGCTAGAGGGACATCCTAACTTATTTGATTAACAATGCGGAAAAATCTTACCGCCTTATGGAGATGTAGGATAATCCTCGCCACTCCAGTAAGTTTTGGGGAAATGTGAATGTTCTAATTAGCCTAAATTTATAACTTGCTGTGACAGACCGCTCTGATTAACTCTGAAGCTCTCATTAACTACAACTGATTAACTCTGAAACAGTCTTACAGCTCTCATTAACTACAACTGATTAACTCTGAAGCAGTCTTACAGCTCTCATTAACTACAACTGATTAACTCTGAAGCAGCCTTACAGCTCTCATTAACTACAACTGATTAACTCTGAAGCAGTCTTACAGCTCTCATTAACTACAACTGATTAACTCTGAAGCAGTCTTACAGCTCTCATTAACTACAACTGATTAACTCTGAAGCAGTCTTACAGCTCTCATTAACTACAACGGGTAATGTGGGAGAGCAGATGGAAGATGGGTGGGGTAGATGTATTTAACATTTATTTCTGCGTTTTTACTGCCGGATTTTTATTTTATTTTATAAACGTCAGTAAGAAACCCTGCCAATTCCAACCACAATCTCAGCTTCAAGACACAATCTAAAAAAAACAACAACACTTTACTTAGACATAGGGACACTCACCCACCTCGGTTTAATTATGGAGAAATTATCGTCCTCCAATTAACTATGAAGAAACTTTCACTATCTAATCAGCTTTTCGGAAAGGATCGCAAGTCTTATAAATTATGTGGAGATGAGTGCCCTTGTACTGACTACAAGGAAATTACAACTCAAAGGGAGGTACGCCATCACAAGACATACACATGCATTCAACTGTGAGGTCGGAAGAATTCATTATGTATGATCACGGTTCGAATTCGGAACCCTGTTGTTTGTACCCTTGGATACACAGGGGTTCCACATCGCAGATACAGCCAAGAGGATACAGAGTTTGTTTCAAAGGCGTTCAGAAGCCGCACAGCCCTTGCCGTATTTCACACTGCAGGATGTTGTCACAACAGTGTGTGCAGTGCCTCCAAGGTCTGGGTTGATGCCATTAAAGGACATGAACACGGATGGCGCCACGCGTCTTTGTTTTACGCTACAAAAAAAAGAAAAAACAAAAAACGGAACAGAAAAACAGCGACTTTTACAACATAAAATAATGTTTTCTGAACAAAATAGTGGA
>CM031597.1:41602764-41605264 GCA_018398815.1 Conus ventricosus | reverse complement strand
ACGACCCGGATTCCATCCCCCTCTTCTTTTGGAAAACAGTAGGCCTTTAAAGTGTTGGCGCGCGCGCACACACACCCAAACCCACAACCCCACAACCCACATCCCAAAACACACACACACACCTTTTTCACACACAACACAACACACACACCCCACACACACCCCACACACACACTGGTATGTGCAAGCACCTTCTATTTAAAACAGGGCGAAAATTTAATTAAAACTGAGATTAAAAAACGATCCCACACGCAAAAAAATTAAACCCAAAAATGAAATCGGAAATTTAACTATTGAATTTGGGGGGAAAAAAAGGGGAAAAAAAAGTCTGTCACCCCCCCTGATTTTAAAGACAATCTTCCACCCGGGCCCGGGACACCCCCCGGGGGGTTTACCCCTTTAGGCAAGCTTCCCATTGCCCCAATTTCTTTTGGTTGGGGATCCCCAAAAAAAATGTCCGGGCAGAAAACATAATCGGATCTTAGACAAGGGGTTAGAACACCAGTTACGCCGTGGTCCCGGGGGTCTAGCAAAAAGTCAAGGCCGCCTTGCCCCTTGTTGAGTGGGGCCACAAGTTTCAGGAATTTCCCCTGAGAAGTCCCGGAAGGGTTTGCATTTGCTTTCAGCTTTGCTAGTTCCGTTTTGAGTGCTAGAGAAAAAAAAATCGAGGGGAGAGAGGAGAGAGAGAGAGAGGGGAGAGGGGAGGGGAGAGGGAGGGAGGGGAGGGGTAGGGGGTAGGGAGGGGGGGAATAAGAGGACAGACGAGCTGTCAGTGGTATGTTGGTCTCTTGGTTGTTTTCTCTCAGTCATACAAGAAAAGGGTTTCTTTTCCCCAAGCAAGGGGGGAAAGGGTCTTGGATTTTTTCCCTTCCATTAAGCCCCAAAATTTTCTGGGTTCCCTGCTTTTTCTTTGATCCGACCTCCCAAAAATCCTCACTTTTAAGTCACAGATAGGGGAAAAAAGGTTAAATTAAACCCCCTCGTTGGGGAGGAGTAAGCTGAACCCAAAGTGGACAGGGATGGATCAAAAATGCCCCGGGGGTTTGGGAAAAAGGGGTTTGCAGGCATTCTGATTCCCCCCAATCAAACCCCCAATCTTACACCCAATATAAAGTTAAAAAAATCTGAAAGAGATTCCCCCCCCTCACCCCTCAACCCCCTCCCCCTCCCCACAAAAAAAAAATAAAAGAAAATGAACACAGCACAGCAAAAAAAAAAAAAAAAACCCCAAAAAAAACAAAAACAAAAAAAATCACGAAAAACCCCCCCCAACCCGATTTTGCGATCGGTTTTTTTTTTTATGAATTTCTGCCGATGAGAAATTTAAATTTTTCCAGTAGAATAGGTTTATCTGTTTCCCCCTACTGGCGTTTTAAAAGGCACCAGGGAAGGAAAAGGAAAGCACGGGAAACAAAAAATGAAAGATCATTTTCCCACATGGGCCCTTGGGGCCCTTTTAAAAATCCCTCCCTTTCGCTTTTTTTAACAACGGGTTTGCAAAGATTTCTGGAAGACAAAGTCTCTTGCCGGGACCGTTGCCGCCCTTTTTGATGTCTGGAACCAAACCCCAAGGCGACGCCCGGAACATCATCCCGTCCAAGACAGCGGGGCCGTCATGACAATTTGTGAACGGAATGGGGAACGGTCTTTTTAGCCCCATGGAAAAGAGGAACGGTGGGTTTTTTTTTTTCTGTAGTACTAACCCGGTATCTCTGGTACTACCTCAGGCCAAAAATTGAGGGGCCATAATTTTCCCTTTGTTTAAAGAAGTAGTTTTGTGTGTGTGTGTGTGGGTGTGTGTGGGGTGTGTGGGTTTTTGTGTTTGGTGTGGGGTGTGTGTGTGTTGTGTGTGTGTGTGTGGTGTGTTGCGTGCGGGCGTGCGTATGGGGTGCCAGGCATTTTTTCTGGTGTGTCTGTGCCCCATTTTGCGTGCAGATAAATGTATGTTGTGTTTTGGGTGTGTGTGTTTTGTTGTGTGGTGTGGTGTGTGTGTGTGTGTGTGGGTGTGTGTGTGGGGTGTTTTGTTTTGGGGTGTGTGTGTGTGTGTAAGTGTATGGGTGTTTGTGTGGGTGTGTGTGTGTGTGTGTGTGGGGTGTGGGTGTGTGTGTTGGGTGTGTGTGTGTTGTTGTGTGTGTGCCCTTTTCGTGTGTGTGTGTGTGTGTGTGTGTGTGTGTGTGTGTGTGTGTGTGTGTGTGTGTGTGAGAATGCAAGCACAACATTTCTGGAAACTGCGAAAAGATCATGGACGTCAGGCTTCTTCTGATCCAAAGCCAATTCCATCAGTGTGCCAGAGATTTGTTTAGAAAACACATACACAGACAGCAAACCTGTATTGTCGGTCTTTTTGTCGGTCTGTCCTCTCTGATAACTTCAGGTTTCATTTCTTTCCTAGTGACAACTTGTGGATTAGCCCGTCAAGAGGAAGCAAACTCTGCAGCAAGTCATAGGAAAGGGGAAAATACAGGAAATACAAGCTTCACTGTTCTTACGGCAGTCTGAA
>CM031597.1:41585455-41595284 GCA_018398815.1 Conus ventricosus | reverse complement strand
TCCCCGCCCCCGAAAAGGAACCGATTCATTGTGCATACATCAGTCTTTCGAAACGTTTGCGACCTCAGGGTTGGCCTCCAGAAGAGTGGGCAGTCATTTTGTCTGCGTTATTGACGGGTAAGGCATTACAGATTTTCACTGCATTGCCAGCAGACACCCAATCTGATTTTGGTGCTGTGAAGGAATCGTTAATGAAGGGATTTGACCTCACAGAGGAAGGATTCAGAAAGAAATTTCGTTCAGCTAAATTACAAGCAGGTGAACGTACACTCAGTTTGGTGCACGTTTAGATCACTATTTTGAGAATGGTTAGAGTTGAGTGTACGAAAAAGGAGTTCGCTGAATTGAAAGAGCTAGTTATGAAAGAACAGATTTTGTCAGGTTGCGGCCCGAGTTAACTATACATTTGAAAGAGAGACAGCCAGAGACAGCAGGGAGTTGTTGAAGTTCGCAGAGGTGTATAGAGAGGCACGTTTGGGCACTAAGGTGCAGGAGAAACAGGTGCCAGGCACAGGTGAGAAAGAGTGCAAGGAGACAGGGAGTTTTCTGCAAAGTCTGCAAACCCAGTGGTGGGGCAGAAGGAAGGGCAAAGGGACATTAGGTGTTTCATTTGTCACAAGAAGGGACATGTGGCGAGGGATTGTCGCATGAGGTTCCAGAAGGCAGCAGCCTGCAAGAGGTGGAATAAGGGTCGTCAAGGGAAACGACCTGCAGTGAACCAAAAGGGATTCAGTCTGAAGAGGGTGGAGTGCAGCCTATGGCTAGCACTGGACAGCAGTCAGTGTCAGGGATGGAGGGCACTAGGCTGAGTGGTTCGTTACCAGTGGAAGAAGGGTGGATTGGCCAGCAGAGGGTAAAGTGTTACGAGACACTGGTTGTTCATGCGGGTAGTACGAACAACGCTGGTCGAGAAGGGGATTGACAGGGCAAATCCAGACCTGTACTCTAATCGATGGCACTGTGAGGGAGTTTCCAGTTGCTAAGATAGAAGTACGTACCCCTTACTTCTCAGGCGAGTTGTCTGCGTTGGTGATGGAGAAACCCCTTCATGATTTGATCATTGGAAATATTCCAGGTGCAAGGGATCCAGGGGATCCTGAGTTGTTGACTGCTAAGGGGCAGCAGTTCAAACACGGAGCAAGAAGGAGGAAAAGGTTGATAAACCGTTAGTCGTTCCAGCAAGGAAGTCAGCAATAGATGTGTCGCCTGATGAGTTTAGGGCAGCGCAGGAACAAGACCCTCGCTCGTGAAGTCTTGGAGTTGGCAAGAGGTGGAGAGAAACAGGGGTTAGAGGAGGTGAGACAGAATTTCTGTGAAAGGCGGGCTGTTGTACCGAGTGTTCACCAAGGGAAGACAGGTAAGGTGACCACTCATTAGAGGTACCAGCAGGTTAATCGTGACACTGTCATGTCAGTGGGTCACGAGTCGCTCATGGCGGGTCATCTCGGCACCAGCAAAACAGCTGACCGAATCTTTGATGACTTTCATTGGCCAGGAGCAATGGCAGACATAAAACGCTTTCTGCATGTCATGTGACGTGTGTCAAAGGTCAGCCACAAGAGGGTGAAGAGAAGGCACCTCTTAAACAGCCCCCTTTAATTGACACACCCATTCAGGAGGGTGGCTGTTGACCTGATCGGCCCAATCGCGCCCTGTTCCAAAGGGGCACAGGTATGTGTTGACGCTCGTGGACTACGCGACCAGATACCCAGAAGCAGTCGCATTGAAAGGCGTAGATACGCAACAGTCGCTGAAGGCTGGTAGACATCTTTTTCTCGCGTGTGGTGTGCCAGCACAAATTCTCAGTGACAGGGGGCACAGTTCACCTCAGGCTTGATAAAGGAGGTCAACGGGCTCCCTGGGGAACACACATTTTTCTCACACCCATACCACCTTCCCCAAAATTGCAATGGCTTGGTGGAAAAGTTTCCAATGGTGTGCGGAAGGGCTCTTAAAGAAGCTCTGTGGGGAAAAGGCCCCACAGATTGGGACCGTACATCCAGCGGCACTGTTGGGCCTTTCGGGGAAGCCCCTCAGGAAAGAAACAGGCTTTTCCCGCCATTTGAGCTGCAAAAAGGGCGGATTTTTTGGGGGCCCGGTGTCATTCTCAAGAGCTGGGGCCCCGGAAACAGGAGTCCGAAGAAGAAAAACCCACTTTATCAAATGTGGGGGGACATACCAATAGGCTAAGGAGACATGTAAGGTCGCAAGGGAGAGTTGCGGGAGGCCGGGGGCCCGTTCAGAAAAGCAATATGCCCAAAAGGGGAAAGGAAGCAACCCCTCAAGGGGGGGGATCAAGTCCTGGACTGCTTCCCACTTTTTTAAACAAAAAATGCTGATGCTTTGGAAAGGACCTTTCCCACCATCACTAAAAGGGGTCTTTCGGTTTTAAACCCCAAATTGATGTGAAGGGGAAACCAAAATTTTTCCATGAAAATTTTCCCTTTCCGCAAAAAATTATTCAGCGGAGACTCAGCAAAATAGGGAAAGCAGAAATCATTGAGAGGTAAAAGAGACCCCACAAAAAAGGGGGAGATTTTTGTTGCCAAAGTTTCCAGAAGAGCAAACGGGGACGTGTCACATGTATAAGGGTTTAAAACAGAAAGGATTTTCCTGGGTTTTTGTTTTCGGAGGCGACACAAAGCAGCCAAAAAGGGGGAAAGGGGGAGAAGAGATAAAATTCGAGAGACCAAAGCCCAAAAACCAGAATCGGGAGCCCTGCTAGGTTTTTTTGGGTTCTATGGGGAAAGTTTGTACCAAATTTTCGCAGCAACCACAGTCCTCTCAGTAATTTGGTAAAGGGCGGGGAAAACCCGGGCAGGGGGTCATTTTCAGACCTGCAGACAAGCCCTCCGACAGTGCGGGAAAGACGGGTTTTCCCGCCCCCATCTTGAAGAAACCAGATAGTCCAAACCTTTTTTGGTTGGGGCCAAAATGCATCAGGTGGGGGGGATAGGTGCAGTATTGTTTCGGGGAGCACGAAGGGGTCGATTCCTGTGAGGTTTTCTAAAAGGAATTTTACAAAGGGGGAAAAAGGGGAACGCAACGGTGAGAAGGAGTTTTTACCTGTCGTGGGGGGCCGTCAGAAATTCCACAAATATTTTAAGGGGAAAGGGGGGGGAGTTCGTGATCGAAAAGGGATCATAAACCCCCAAAAAATTTCCCCTGCAGGGGCGCAGTTGAAAAACAGCAGAGTGTTTGGGGTTGGGGCAATGGAAAACGCACCCCCTACAGGAATCCGATGCATTTACATTCCCGGCCCGACAGAATGCGGACTGACTATTTAAGCCGTGTATCTAGAAAGCTGCAACCCCAGAAAAGTCAGCCAACCCGGGGTGCTTTGTTGATAAAATGTGTTGATGACATTTATTTTAAATGGATAGGGGTTTCCCTTTAAAAAATTTGGGCCCTAGGGTTTCATATTTTTGTGGGGGTTTTATTTCTTTTAAAATTTTATTTTATCTTGAGAAAACCAGCCCGCTTGTGTAGTGATGCATTTTTTTCCCTTTAAGTGAGGATGAAATTCCCCCGGGGAAGTTCAGGATCGGATCAAAAATTTTGTGCTTTTCAAATAAAAAAAAAGAAGATGGCAAATTCGCAGGTAGGGAAGGGGCATAAGTGCGCAAAAGAGGTCGTTTATAAAAGGGGTTTTTTTTTTTTTTTCCCCCCCGAAATAACGCAAGACGCACATAAAATATAACTCTTTGGAGTGGTATTCCCCTAATGAATATTTTATAATTTATAAACCGTTTTTGTAAAGTATTTTTTTTAAATTTTGCACGGTAGCTGGTGCCCGCAAATTCGTTGGGTTTTTTTTGACCTTTTGTTTGAGAAAAAGCGGAGCATGGCCTTTTGAAAGGGGAAAAAGGGCCAAAAAAGAAACAACCCAACTCGGGGAATCGCCAGCCATTTTGTTTGGACTTAAGCTCTAACCCAAATATTGGGGGCGCCCACGTAGAGGGGCCCAGGTTCGGTCTACCCAAATTTAAGCATGGGGGAGGGGCTCCACAGAGACGGCCCGGTCCACCAACGACTAAGCGGCTTTGACCGCGCCTCGATGCTACGAAAAACGAGTCGAAACCGCCGGGGCTAAATAAACTACCCAAATTTTTGTAAACCAGCGCCATTTTTTAATTTGGACGTCGCAGTTAAAGCGGGAAAAGGGAGAGGGGAAGGTAGTGTGTGGTGGGGGTGAAATCAAAGCAATCAATTTAAATTTCCCAAATTTGGGACCACCACAGAGAGTAAGGGGTAGGCATACCGGGCAGTTTTGAAAAACCAAGGGAATTAAGGGAGATAACTCGAGTACAGGCAGTAAAAATCCCTTGCCCCATGGTACTGGGCCTTTTTTGACAGTTGGGAAGGGGAATAAGAAGGAGTGAGAGTGAAAAGAACGGAGAACGGGGGAGAACAAACCAGAGAAAACAGAGAGAGAGAGGTCGAGGGGAAATCTCTGGGGAAGAAAAGCAGAAGAGGGAAGGGGGGGAGAAAAGGGAAACCCCAAGTTGAAAATTTTTAGCTTTAAGATACCCTGCAGGGGAAGGACGGAGAGATGTGGGAGAGAGAGCTGCAAACCTAATAAGGAAAAAAAGAAAGAAAAGAAAAAAAGAAAAAAAAAACAACCATGCCCCATTTGATAAAGCAGACTAAAGAAGAGAGGAAAAGTGAATGCTTTAATGCAGGAAGAAAAAAAGGGGAGAACAGATCGAGTTAAAAAGTCACTGTTCATTTTCCACTGGGGTTCGACCTCATACTTGGCCAGCCACTTTAAATCGACAGACCAACGCCATTGCCAACAGTCCCCCCAACCAGGCGCCACAACCAAGCCCAAATTCCCCAGCGGGCTTTTCCGGCTTGTAAAGTGACAGGAAAAAAAAAGAAAAAAAAAAAGAAAAAAAAAAGACAGTGATTCGTGAATAGTTAATCACCTGGCCGGGTTAAAGAAGAAACCCTTTAAAACCCGGGGTTATTAATGTTTTTTTAGATAAATGATTTTTTTTGAAGTTCAGGGAAAAAGAGATTTTTATTTTGTTTGATTCCATAAGCATTGATGTTTTGTTTTTATGACATGTTAATTTAAAATTTTTAGACTTTACAAGTGGGTTTTATGTGACGAATGGGAAGATATATGAATGAGATTGTAAGCAAGGGGTGAGTTGTTTGGGGTGTGCGCCAGTCCCTTTCCCCCCTCGACATCACCCGAGGTTTTTACAGGGGTTGTGTGGGTTTGGGGGGGGGAGGGTTTGGGGGTGTTTGGTTGGGTGTGTGTGTGTGGGTGTGGGTGTTTTGGGGTGGTTTGGGGGTTTGGGGTGCGGGGGGGTTTGGGGGTTTGAGTGTGGGATTTCTTGTGTGGGGAGTGTAAGTGGGGTGGGGGTTTTTGTGTGAGAGAGAGAGAGAGAGAGAGAAGAGAGAGAGAGAGAGAGGAGAAGAGAGAGAGAAAAGGAACGAGGAGAAGGGGGGGACAGGGGGGAGGACGGGGGCTTTGGGGCGGAGGCGAAGGGGGGGGAGGAGGTTCAGGGGGGGGGTTTAGAGGAAGAGGGGGTGCAGGGGAAAGGGGGAGAGAGGGGGTTCCCGATAGATGAAGGAGCAAAAAAGATTCCATAACTTCGTGTTTTTTTTTTTTTTTTAAAAAAAAAATTGGGGCATTTTAAATTTGCGCATGCATAAAATGAATGTGCCCAAGATTTTTTTTTTTTAAAGTTCGTTTTTAAAACGTGATACGTCTAGCACAGCACAGTAAAGGGAAAAATTTTTTTTTTTGTTTTAGTTTTTGGGATTTGAATCGCATTTGTGGAAAAACAGCATACAGAAACTTTTTGTAAATGTTGGGGCCCAAATTCGTCTTGAATGGAACTGTAAACACCTAAAACAGCAAAACACTGCTTTGGACTATGTTTTATCACGAGTGATTTCTGTAGGGAGCAGTAGATTTTTATCATTTCGTGGGAAAGAAACAGTTTTTTATTTCCCACCGAAGCAATGCGGCAGTAAACCCCCGGGGAGTATTTTGTAATAAAGTGACTATTATTTTCTGTGTGTATGCCAAATTCTGGGTCCATGTGTGTGAGTGAGCTCTGTTGAAAAAGAGATCAACAAATTCCTAACGTCATCATTGTTTTATTTTTGTCCCCCATCATCGTTATAAACCCTTTTTATTATTATTATTATTTTTATTTAATATTAAATTTTTATTTTTTAATTATTTTTTTATTATTATTATTATTTTTATTTTTTTCTGTATGATCTTGCGGTTTTGTGTGTGTGTGTGGTGTGTGAGGTGTGTTGTGTGGTGTGTGTGTGTGTGTGTGTGTGTGTGTTGTGTGTGTGTGGAGAGAGAGAGGAGAGAGTGAGTGAGTGAGTGAGTGAGTGAGTGTGTGGTGTGTGTGGTGTGTGTGTGTGTGTGTGTGTGAGAGAGAGAGGAGAGAGAGAGAGAGAGAGAGAGAGAGTGAGTGAGTGAGTGAGTGAGTGAGTGTGTGTGTGTGTGTGTTGTGTGTGTGTGTGTGTGTGTGTGTGAGAGAGAGAGAGAGAGAGAGAGAGAGAGAGAGAGAGAGAGAGAGAGAGAGAGAGAGTGTGTGTGTTGTTGTTGTTGTTGTTGTTGTTGTTTGTTTGGTTTTTTTTATGGCTGCGGTGGTAGCAAAACGATAGTAATCGCAACAATAGCAGCAGCACTCTCAGTAGTAGCAGCCAAGGAAATCATAATAGTCGCTTTTTCTGGTTCTCCGTATTCTTGCTGCTGCCGAAACCGTCACAAACTGAATCATACAGGCAAAGCGACTGGTCCCCGGAGAGTCAGTATCGGGGGAAACGGTTCAGCCGTGATGTTCAGTGACCATGAAGGTGTTGGTGATGACGTGATGGTAAAAGCAGCAGCTGCAGCAGTAGCAGCCACTGAAGCAGAAGCAGGAGCTACGTGAAGCAGTGTACTGATAATACAAGAGAAGTTCTATGGTAGCATACTGGCTTCAGAAGTCGATAATACCTGTTTTTTCCCAGGATATTGTAAAGGATATTCAGATGGTTATCCGTAAGGATAACAACTATTCTCCTTGGCTTAATAACTGTTTTCTCTGTGTTCCACAAGAATCACAATTGCTTTTCCTATTTCCCATAAGAAAACAGTTAAAATCGGCGTTATCCCTAAATAATCACGACTGTTATCCTCATTTTCGCGAGGAAAACAGTTACTATCCTTAAAGAACAAGCTAGCACACGAAAACAGTTGTGATCTCTGCTTTCCCCGACCAGTTTGCTCTTTTCATGTAAAAGAGTGATGACAACTGTTTTCCATGTTAACGTCAGTTTCCACACGAGAATACCTGTTTTCCGTGGAAAACCAAGGAACACAGTCAGTGATCCAAATAGGATAAGGAACATTGCTGTCATGCTCAAGAAAAACAGTCATTATCCTCAGGAAAACGGGGAAAGTAGCTGTGATGTAAAGGAGAACTGTTACGGTTCCATAAAAAAATAGCTACGATCCTCAGGATAATAATCGCTTTCCTTCTTTTACTTATTTTCCAAAACGATAACATTGTTGTTGTTGTTGTTTTTCTAAGATCATCGTTAGACGCTAGTATGCGCCCATAAGGTTAATTCACGCAGCTCACCATGCACGAGCAAAGCAAGGTCAACCTTTGTACTTCATGCAGAGCAGCAATGCTTCATCTCTGTGCCGCTCACATCCGCCAATCTTGGGAATGCTGCTGCCAACTGAATTCCGTCGCTGACTCCCAGAGACCCAGTGATTGAGGAGGTGGAGAAGAAAGAGGCCGACAGACGACAGCGACAGGGGAAAAAAATAAACAGAGATGATGTTTTAGCGGAATTTAGAAGAGAGAGAGAGAGAGAGAGAGAGGAGGGGGGGGGTTGATTCAGACAAACTGACATGCAGACAGACATAGAGACAGAAAACAAACAAATAGAAGACAGACAGACAAAACACAGACAGAGGCTGATACATATAGAAACGGAAGAGAGAGAGAGAGAGAGAGAGAGAGAGAGAGAGAGAGAGAGAGGGAGAGAGAGAGAGAGAGAGAGAGAGAGAGAGAGAGAGAGAAACAGAGACAAAAGACAAAGACAGGAAGACAGACAGGCAGGCAGACGGACGGACACAGACAGACAGACAGACAGACAGACAGACAGACAAACAGGTGTACATTACTGTTTCAAATACTGATTCTGGCAGTTGTGATGGTTGTGAGAGAGAGAGAGAGAGATAGAGAGAGAGGGAAGAGAGAGAGAGAGAGAGAGAGAGAGAGAGAGAGAGAGAGAGAGAGAGAGAGAGAGAAACAGAGACAAAAAGACAAAGACAGGAAGACAGACAGGCAGGCAGACGGACGGACAGAGACAGACAGACAGACAGACAAACAGGTGTACATTACTGTTTCAAATACTGATTCTGGCAGTTGTGATGGTTGTGTTGTTGATTAAAAGACGTCGAAAAAGAAGAATATTGCAAGACGACAACAAAAAGGATAGGGGATATATCTTACCTTGATGATGATGATGATGATGATGATGTTGAGGAGGAGGAGGACGACGACGACGACGATGTCGGTAATGATGATGAGGAGGAGGAGGAAAATGATGATGATGATGATGATGATGATGATGATGATGCCTTCGTGTGTGCAGGTCTGTTCTGTAACCGCACCTGGACAATGTCATGTGCTGGCCTGACACTGCGGCAGAACCGTGGGTTACCAGCGCTGCCCCTCCTACATCAACGGCTTCGACCACGCCGGTACGTACGAGTCTTCTGAATCGTTTTGGGCCGTTCATCACTGCCAAGGTAGCTCGTTACGGACATCAGTAATGTGAACATCGTAGAGCCAGACTCCCGTCAGCGCCCACACAACCCTCCCGCTCCACCACAAAGAGAGACCCACACCCATACTCCTACCCTGTCCAAGCACACTCCTCACATACACACCCTGTCCTCCTCATGTCTTGATGGTCAGTACGTTCCTACATCATCCGTCTCCATCAATATGCCGACGCAAAGTATTCGGCAGAGGTTGGGTTTTGTTTTTTTTTCGTATTCGGCTTTCTAGCCACTTACATCTTCATCCCCTTCCACATACGCAGCAGACTGCAGGATGCCATGTGGAAATATACATCATTTCCTTTGTGTTGCTTACTCTCTCCAACAGCTGAATGGCCCTATTGCCTAGCACCAATCGCGAGGCTATTTATAGAATTTGGCAAATCGCGTTGCCTGACATATATGTTACTACACGTTTTCCTCTTCCACCTTCTGCGTTCCCTCCGCCTCCCCCCCCCCCCCCCCCCCCCCCACACACACACACACACACACTGCCCTCATTTACCCTTTCCTTTAGACCCGCTTCGAATTCCAACATCGCTTCGATTCTCCCTGGCCCCCTGCTGCTCCCTTCTCTTTCTTTCCATCCCTTCCCGCAGTTGTCTATGTTTAATCCCCCCCCTTCCTTTCCTCCCCTACCCACCCCTTCCAACCTCAATTGAAAAGAACCTTGCTAATCAAATAGAAAATGAAGAACAAAAACATTCTGAAAAAAAGAAGAAGAAAGAAACAGTTTTCAAGCTGGGACTGAACCAGGAACCTTAAGGAAAAAAACAAACAAACGGCCGTCCCTCCTTGTTCTCTTTGACCCCCTCCCACCTCCTTTTCTCTATTCCTCCCCCCCCCCCCCCCCCCTCCCCGTCCCTTCCGTTGTCCTGAATGTTGTTTATCTTGCCAGAAGAAGACCCAAGAGGTCGAAACGTCGTGTTTTGTCTTGTGATTTTGTAATTTGTTTTATCCATGTTAACTGGCGGAGTTACGTAAAATTACTTTTTAAAATTTAAT
>CM031597.1:41565455-41577955 GCA_018398815.1 Conus ventricosus | reverse complement strand
TGACTCACGACAACGCAGCTAATGGGATTTAGAAGGTGGTTTCCTGCGTATGTTAGATCAGAACAGGCACCATTGAACACCAACGAAACGATTTGCCAGCAGTGCAGTGTCTCCTCTGGCGAGTTGGTTCATGATGACTTGACACTGACTGCGTCCTGTGGATTTCCGGTGCTGGAGCTGCGGCAGGACAAGTTAGGCTGTGGTTGTGGACGTGGAGCAGGAATGAGTGGCGTAGGTGAATAAGAAGCAAAAGTGTGTCTTAAACATGTTTACATACACATGTAACTAGATTTTGGACACTTTTTTCCTTCCAGTACACACACACACACACACACACACACACACACACACACACACACACACACACAAACACAACACACACACACACACACACACACACACACACACACACACACACACAGACAAAGAGAGACAGAGACAGACAGACAAACAGAGCAACAACAGAAATATTGTTCACAAAACGAAACAAGTCCACTTATAGTAAAACAAAAATATATTCAGGCGAACTAACCTGGAGGAAATCAGTTTAGGCGATGCGAATGTAGGTGAAACAAAGTGCACCCAGCCAACCAGGTATCACCTATTTATCAGTGCGGAAGCATGACTCTGCTTTCACGAGCGCGTTCTTTCTGAGATACATGGATTCCGAGACTAGAGCCGACGCCTCCTTGACGACGTTGAAATAACTCGCACTTTGCTTTCTTCTTCACTGTGTTTCTTTCAGTCTTTCTTTATGTCAGCCCCCGTCAGTCATAATTATGAGAATAGAACTGGAAATATTACGCGAAAATTTTCTGTCGATTAGAAGACGTTTCTAATTATGGCGCTATGGATAAAAGAGATCAGTGTACTGTACAAAAATTTCCTTTTTAAACAGAAGGATCTCTCTGTGTGTACGCTTGCCTTCATTTTTTACTTCTTTTGCCTTTTTGTCTCCCTGTCCACCTCCCCATCTCTCTCTCTCTCTTCCTCCCTCCCTCTCTCTCTCTCTCTCTCACTGTCTCTGTGTGTGTGTGTGTTCTGTCTGTCTGTCTGTCTGTCTGTCTGTCTGTCTGTCTGTCTGTCTGTCTGTCTGTCTCTCTCTCTCTATCCTCTCCTCTCTCTCCTCTCTCTCTCTCTCTCTTTCTCTCTCTTTCTCACTCCCCTCTCTCTCTCCCTCTCTCTTTCTTTATCTCTCTCTTCTCTCTCTCTCTCTCTCTCTCTCATCTCTCTCTCTCTCCTCTCACCTCTCTCTCTCTCTCTCTCTCTCTCTCTCTCTCCATGCCTCCCACCTGCTGTCTGTTTATTTAGGGTATTCGCATTTGAAGTTCTCTTCTGAAAGAAACAAAGCAGAAGAAAACTGAAGTTCACACGCCCTTTATTTGGTAAGCTGACCCTCAAACTGTGTGTAATCCAACAATTGCAGGGACAGTTTCTAAAGGCCGTGCAATAAACGTGCTGTCACACAGCTATTTGTAACGAAAAGAGCGATCTTTTGGGAAATGTGTATATTGCTTTGGTCATTTTCGGACAGGTGTACTGGAGGAATATTTAAAGGGTACTGTTCTTTGGATATGAACTCTGTAACAGGCTGTACTTGGGTAAATGTTCTTTCTACACTTGGATTCCTAATGATATTTAGATGCCTATATTTCAGTTTATTTGCTCCCAGTGACATAACATAGATTGTACTGCAAATTTTTATTTTATTATTCATGATTGAAAATGTTTTAAGTAGCCTGTTGGGTCGTCCTTTTCAATGTGAACAAGTCTTCTTGTTTCCACCCCTTCCAACAACCTACCTCATCTACCCTCTGCCTTTCCCAGCAACCTCTGACCCCTTCTCCACCCTCCCCACCTCACCTGCGACCTTCAGTATTCATGTATTTCTATCTTGGCATCAATGCTTCATCATATATAGAAAATTATCCCATTGATCGATTCAATTAACAGGTCAGTGTGACTGCTCGCTTGATTAGATTCTAAGACCGCAATCAGCGTATCACCCGACGTCCTCAATCAATCGATTGGCATTACGGCAGCCAGACAAGAGGACAGGCGACATGTTGCCACCAGTGTGTGAATGGAAGGAGCTCAATGCATCAATCAATCCAACAGATTACTGACTTGAAGCCATCGACCAGTGAGATGGTGTCTGGTTTGGTGGGCGCTATAATTGCGTCCAATCTGGTAAACATAATTGAGACAACACGATTGTCTGAAAAATAGAACAATCAAGAAATGGGTTTGGAGTTGAGGACGCAAAAAACAACCACTACAATACTGAAAACAACAACAACAACAACAACAACACGATCCTTATCGTCAATGAAACAAAATCAAGGGTAGATTTTTCAAGGTTGATGGCTGCTTCAAATAAAACAAGGGCAGGGGAGGATGTGTGTGGCATAGGGCTGAGGGAGGGGAGGGGGAGGGAGGGAGTCGGAGAGAAGAGCAATAAGAACGGACAATCCAACTCAGAGGAAATGTCGTCTCCAGCTCTTCAATGGGCACACCAGCATGTTAAACGGCACTGTACCAATCACGAAGAAGTTTATGCACTGTGCTAGGCCAGCTGCTTTTCCCGACAGATATATGACAATACCCGAAAAAGCCAGTCCAGTTTCAGCTCTTTTTCGTGCATCTTTCCCTTTAACCTTTGATGCAAACAAAGCAGAGGCTGTGTTTGACAGGTAGAAGTTGGGAATGAAATCACTTTTGTATTTATTTATACATCAAGCGTAATTCTCTCCCCGATTCCTCGTATTGCATTACAGATAAAGTACTCTGGACATATGGCAAAACGTCTGTGTTTATTTGAGATACAAATACTTTGTCCATCATATACAATGACAGATGAGGTAAATTACCTGAATGAGTTGATCTTCATAGTGGACGAATAATTAATTGTGATTGAAGCGTAGACAGAGACTAGCACTTAAATTAGGTCATCATCTGAGCTATATTGATGGTCATACAAATAAGTAAGGAGGGGAGGAACTCTTTCAAAGTCTTAGTGTGATCCTTCATGCCCTTCTGTCACGACGACTGCCGTTTCTGTTTCCTCTCCATGTCCTTTCTATGGTCCTCACTGACTACGACCGAGAGGGCAATGTCTCATGTCCCCATGCTGACCTGGACTCTGTGCCAAGCCAAGACATGGCTGTCACAGTCAGGCAGCGCTCCATCACCAGCCCCCCACTTTACCCAGAACCCTCCCCCAGGGAAACAGGCCAGACCCGCCGTCATCCATAGTGGCTGGAGGGTTGACTGCACCTCCTGATGTTGACCTCTCACATCAACGCCCTTAAAGAGAGATCAACCACCTCTCCCTCACATTCCCTGCTATGCCACCTCACAGTGAGTGAGTCCGTCCACGTCCATGCCCGTGCACGTGACGGATTCATATCAGAGTGGTCGGGTGTCACCATCTCATCTTCCCTTCCGCTGACTCTTTCTCTCTCTCTCTCCTCTCTCTCTCTCTCTCCTCTCTCTCCTCTCTCTCTGTCTCTGTCTCTGTCTGTCATCTGTCTGTCTGTCTGTCTGTCTCTCTCTCTCTCTCTCTCTCTCTCTCTCTCTCTCTCCTCCCTCCTCTCTCTCCTCTCTCCTCTCTCTCTCTCTCTCTCTCCTCTCTCTCTCTCTCTCTCCTCTCTGCATATTACCAAATACCATTGATATGCAGAACTGGGTAATTCCGTTCCCGGATGTTCCGTATGTATATGGACGCATGTGGCCAAAACACATTTATCTCTCTGAGTCTCTCTCTCTCTCTCTCTCCTCTCTCTCCTCTCTCCTCTCTCCTCTCCTCTCTCTCTCTCTCTGGCTTACAAACTCAACTACATAATCTATTACGATCTGCAACTTCACTTCAGTTGACAGTTAACATGTCAAAAAGCAATATAGTTGTGTTTAGAAAGCGTGGATTTTTAGGAATCGGAGAAAGGTGACTTATGATGGAGTGTTGATGCCTGTGGTCAACGTATATAAATATTTAGGAATATATTTTTCAACGAAATTGAGCTTCATTTTGCATGCAAGGATCTTGCCACTAGAGCTAAGCGTGCACTACTAAGTATCATGCAGCACACTTATCAAAACCAGGAAACCAGTCTTTGAAACTGTTTATAAAATTGTTTGATTCTCAGGTACAGCCTATCGCTCAGTATCGAGCTGAAATTTGGGGTCTCTATGATTCTGCTGTTTATTGTGAAAATGTCTATTTATTGGCATTTAGAAAGTTTCTAGGAGTGAGCATACGAACACCTAACGATTTAGTCTACGGCGAAGTAAACAGATATCCAATATATTTAAATTCTGTGACAACTTGCATACACTATTGGTTGAAAATAACAAAATGGGAATTTCATGGTTGCCCAGAAAAGCATATAATTATGTTATATGATTTGGATGGTAGAGGGAAAAGAAACTGGGTTTCTAACTTGAGGACTAAATTATATAAACTTGGTTTTGGCTATGTTTGGCTGCAACAGTGTTGGGGACATAAATGGATTTGTCCGTGCATTTCGGAATAGATTGACAGATTGTAGATGGCAAGAATGGTCAAGTCACGTTCAAGGAAGTGACCAATTTGCTTTTTATAGACAGTTCAGATCTATGCATTCTGTGCGGTATATTTATCTACTGAAATGGAAAATCATTTGAAATATATTTTGACAAAATTCAGATTAGGTATTCCTGATCTTTCTGTTCATTATTATCGTTATAAGAAGCATAATAAACTTTAATTGACCCGTCCGCTTTGTAAATGTGTCGAAGAAAATGAAGTTCATTTTGTGTTGTGCTGCCCCGCTCAAAGTGACCGGAGTAATCAGTTCATTCATCAAAACTATTGTCGACATCCTTCTTCATTTCGACTTGCATTACTAATGGCATCTACGGAAAATTAAACTATTGTAAAACGTTTTGCTATTTTCTTTTACAAGGCATTTAAGATTCGAAGTATAGCAGTAGTTATGCAGTTATACATTAATTGTATGTTGTTTAATACCGAGTTTGCTTTTACTTGTGGGTGCCTAGTTGTTTGATGATTTGCTTATTTCTGTCTGAAACGAATTGTTCACAACACCCCCTTCATTAGGGCCATTGTCTGCATGAATTAAACATCCGTATCCGTATCTCTCTCTCTCTCTCTCTCTCTCTCTCTCTCTCTCTCTGTGTGTGTGTGTGTGTGTGTGTGTGGTGTGTGTGTGTGTGAGAGAGAGAGAGAGAGAGAAAGAGAGAGAGAGAGAGAGAGAGAGAGAGAGAGAGAGAGAGAACACATGTAGCCAAAGCGCATTTAATTATCTGAATCCCCCCCCCCCCCTCTCTATATATATTTTTCTCTCCTCTCTCCTCTCTCTCCTCTCTCTCTCTCTCTCTCTCTCCTCTCTCTCTCTCTCTTCCCCTCCCTCCCTCTCTCCATTCCTCCCTCCCTCCCACCTCTCTCTCTCTGTCTCTGTCTCTCTCTCTCTCTTTCTCTCTCTCTCTCTCTCTCCCCCTCTCTCTCTCTCTCTCTTCTCTCTCCTCTCTCCTCTCTCTCTCTCTCTCTCTCTCTCTCTTCTGTCTCTTGTGTATGGATACATGTAGCCAAAACACATTTTACTATCTGAATCTTCTCTCTCTCTCTCTCTCTCTCTCTCTCTCTCTCCCCCCCCCCCCCCCCCCCCCCCCCCCCCCGCTGTCTTGGGAGGCTATTGGATTGCGATTGTCTCCCCGCGATTATTAGAATATCATTGATTTATACCTGGTTTGCCTCTGTTCAATACCAAGGGAGGCCACCACAGCCAGGTTGGGTCTGCTGACGAATCTCGCCCACGAGACAGAAGTCGATACCAGACAGTCAAAACAAACAGCTGTGCTCACAAGATAGAAGTCGACTGAGCGCTCCCCAGACACTGTCAATGAGGAGTTTAACGTGGATACTTGAACACCCCCTTTTTCATCCCTGCTCCCCACCCATGACCGTGTCTTGCCTCAGGAGACAAAGGTCGACTCAAAACCAGACGAGACAAGTGGCTTTGACTGCTTGACTGTGGATCATAATATATCATGTCTGACTTCGGTCAGTGCCCTAACGGTGACCCATCCACACACCCATTCAGCTATGGTGAGATGTAGGTTGCATTAGCATTTAATGTCCGTTCCATCCCCATTCAAAGCGGTAATGATAGACGGTGACAGCAAACTGGGGTAGGGGACCTTCTAACACTACAGTGAACCCACCAGAACGACAACATATTAAGACTTACAACTACAACAAATGGTAGTTTTTGTTGGTGGTGGTGGTGATGGTGGTGCTGATGGTTGTTGCTGTTGTTTGATGTTAGACATTGGCGGGATTTGATATAGAACGTCCTAATGCGAGTGCGGCGCTCAACTTCTAAGCCAGCTGAATATCTGTCATTTTGCCTGAAGTCGCTTTACCAACTCTTTGATCTTGGCGGTGTCAAATCTCCTCGCATTGTCTGCTGTCGTTTTGGCCTGAAGGAAGGGATTAGCTTTCTATGTTCCGAAGCCTCGACTTATCAAGTCGATGCTCAGTGAAACTAAGTGTGTTACACGCCACCACGGCAAAGTGGTTAGCATCGCGGGCTCCTGGTCGCGGGTTCGATTCCCATGGAGAGCCATTTATCTGTGGAATTTTTCTCCTCCGACTGGCTCCTGTCCAGAGTTCATTTGTTGTGGATCAATTGGGAAGGCTGGAACCACACAGACGAATTTCATCTAGATGCGTATTGAGAGTGTTGCTCCAGTTTCCAAACCAACGCTGCAAGTGTCCGGATCTCTCAGTCCTGGCTTGTGCACGGATAAAACAAATTATACTAATAATTATGCTTACTTAGAATACAGCCCTTTTATGCATTTTTTTTCTTTTTTTAAAATTTTTTGGTGGCATCGGTTATCGGATCAATGGAGCACTAAGCGGTGACTTTTCTTTTTTTTTTTTTTACTGTTTGGTATAAACAAATCTGGTCTAAATCTTGCGAATTACAAATTCATTGATGACATGATTCTTTTAGCTAAGATTGTGTATTAGTATTTTCAAAAAGCAAAGAATTCTGTCTTCTCTCTACAACCTATGTTTGAAAAAGAGCTGAAAATTAAAAAGCATCACCTCTCCTTTAAGTAGACTAGAAACACACTGTCTGGTGTAGAACCCCTCTTATGCAGTCTCAGACTAGCATGGAAATCTGCATCATCATCCTCAGCAGCAGCAGCAGCAGCATCGATCAGCATTTACAAAAAAAAAAAGTCTCAAATTCTGTGGCCCTTCAGGCCCCGCTCTCGCAGTGATCTCACTGGTGATATTTTGCTGGAGTCACACAGAAGGGTGTTGAGAAGTAGGTGTCCTACATGAGGTCACACAGAAGGGGGTTGAGAAGTAGGTGTCCTGCATGGGGTCACACAGAAGGGGGTTGAGAAGTAGGTGTCCTACATGGGGTCACACAGAAGGGGGTTGAGAAGTAGGTGTCCTACATGAGGTCACACAGAAGGGGGTTGAGAAGTAGGCGTCCTACATGAGGTCACACAGAAGGGGGTTGAGAAGTAGGCGTCCTACATGGTCCCGAAGGTAGAGTAGGTGCCCACAGAGTCACCAGAAGGGGTTGAGAAGTAGGGTCCTACATGGGTCACACAGAAGGGGTTGAGAAGTAGGCGTCCTACATGGGGTCACACAGAAGGGGTTGAGAAGTAGGCGTCCTACATGGGGTCACACAGAAGGGGGTTGAGAAGTAGGTGTCCTACATGGGGTCACACAGAAGGGGGTTGAGAAGTAGGTGTCCTACATGGGGTCACACAGAAGGGTGTGTTGAGAAGTAGGTGTCCTACATGGGGTCACACAGAAGGGTGTTGAGAAGTAGGTGTCCTACATGGGTCACACAGAAGGGGTTGAGAAGTAGGTGTCCTACATGGGGTCACACAGAAGGGGTTGAGAAGTAGGTTTCCTACATGGGGTCACACAGAAGGGTGTTGAGAAGTAAGTGTCCTACATGGGGTCACACAGAAGGGGGTTGAGAAGTAGGTGTCCTACATGGGTCACACAGAAGGGGGTTGAGAAGTAGGTGTCCTACATGGGGTCACACAGAAGGGGGTTGAGAAGTAGGTGTCCTACATGGGGTCACACAGAAGGGGGTTGAGAAGTAGGTGTCCTACATGGGGTCACACAGAAGGGGGTTGAGAAGTAGGTGTCCTACATGGGGTCACACAGAAGGGGTTGAGAAGTAGGTGTCCTACATGGGGTCACACAGAAGGGGGTTGAGAAGTAGGTGTCCTACATGGGGTCACACAGAAGGGGTTGAGAAGTAGGGTCCCACATGGGGTCACACAGAAGGGGTTGAGAAGTAGGTGTCCTACATGGGGTCACACAGAAGGGGGTTGAGAAGTAGGTGTCTTACATGGGGTCACACGAGAAGGGGGTTGAGAAGTAGGTGTCCTACATGGGGTCATACAGAAGGGGGTTGAGAAGTAGGTAGTCCTACATGGGGTCATACAGAAGGGGGTTGAGAAGTAGGTGTCCTACATGGGGTCACACAGAAGGGGTTGAGAAGTAGGTGTCCTACATGGGGTCACACAGAAGGGGGTTGAGAAGTAGGTGTCCTACATGGGGTCACACAGAAGGGGTTGAGAAGTAGGTGTCCTACATGGGGTCATACAGAAGGGCGTTGAGAAGTAGGCGTCCCACATGGGGTCATACAGAAGGGCGTTGAGAAGTAGGTGTCCTACATGGGGTCACACAGAAGGGGGTTGAGAAGTAGGTGTCCTACATGGGGTCACACAGAAGGGGGTTGAGAAGTAGGTGTCCTACATGGGGTCAGACAGAAGGGGGTTGAGAAGTAGGTGTCCTACATGGGGTCACACAGAAGGGGGTTGAGAAGTAGGTGTCCTACATGGGGTCACACAGAAGGGCGTTGAGAAGTAGGTGTCCTACATGGGGTCACACAGAAGGGGGTTGAGAAGTAGGCGTCCCACATGGGGTCACACAGAAGGGGGTTGAGAAGTAGGCGTCCCACATGGGGTCACACAGAAGGGGTTTGAGAAGTAGGTGTCCCACATGGGGTCACACAGAAGGGGGTTGAGAAGTAGGTGTCCTACATGGGGTCACACAGAAGGGGGTTGAGAAGTAGGTGTCCTACATGGGGTCACACAGAAGGGGGTTGAGAAGTAGGTGTCCTACATGGAGTCACACAGAAGGGGGTTGAGAAGTAGGTGTCCTACATGGGGTCACACAGAAGGGGGTTGAGAAGTAGGCGTCCCACATGGGGTCACACAGAAGGGGGTTGAGAAGTAGGTGTCCTACATGGGGTCACACAGAAGGGGGTTGAGAAGTAGGTGTCCTTTATATGCCGGGTCATTGCAGGCACCATTGAACACCACGGAAGTGATTTGGCCGCAGTGCAGCGTCTCTTCTGGTGGGTCGTCGTGGGACAACTTGACACGGGCTGCTCCCTGTGGATTGCCAGTGCCAGAGATTATGGCGGGCAAGCCAGGCTATGGTTGTGGGCGTGGATTCAGAATGAGTGGTGTGGGTGTAGTGCCACGAAGTGGAGACAAAAAGAAAAGGGTGTCTAAAACATTGTCACATAAGCATGCAACTGGCTTTTGAACACTGTCTCCATTCAAAGCATACGCGCGCGGCACACACACACGCACACACACACACACACGCGCACGCACGCACGCACGCACGCACGCACGCAAGCACGCACAGCACGCACGCACGCACGCACGCACAGCACACACACACACACACACACCACACACACACACACACACACACACACACACACACACACACACACACACACACACTTAGGCAGACAGACAGACTGACAGAGACAGAGACTGACAAACAACAAAACTCGTATGTGAAACAAAGCAAGTCCACTTATAGTAAAGACTCCTAGGCCTGGACCTAACCTTCCATGAAAGAAATGAAGGTGAAACGAATGCGGGCGAAACAAAGTGCTCCCAGCCAGCCACGTATCACCTGTCAGTGTTGAAGCATAACTCTGCCTTCATGAGTGCCTCCTTTCCGAGGTGGGTGGATTCCTTGGATAGAAGGGACGCCTCCTTGAGGAAGCTGAAATAACTCACACTTGACTTTTTTTCTCTGTATTCCTTTCGGTCTTTCTTTTTGAGAGTCTTTACACGTAATAAAGGGCTTGACGTTTGAAATTACTCTTCGAAGTATTTCTGCTGATTGGAACGTTTCTTATTATGGTGCAGTGGAAAGAATGGACCAGTACATTGCTGAAAAGATTTTCTTTTAAACAACAAAAAAAAGCATCTGCATGCATGCTCACCTCTATTTTTTTTGTTTTTTGTTTCTTTATCCTTTTCAACCCTCACACCAACACCCACCCACACACTGTCTCCTTCTCTGTCTCGCTGTCTCTGTCTGTCTGTCTGTTTCTCTCTCTCTCTCTCCTCTCTCTCTCTCTCTCTCTCTCTCTCTCTCTCTCTCTCTCTCTCTCTCATATTGAATACTCAATATTGGTGTGGGTTTGCTATGGTATATTTTCTTTCTTTCTTTCTTTTCTTTCTTTCTTTCACAACCACCTTTATCAGACCTTGAGGTACGTCCGTCTTTTGAGATTACTTTCGTTTTCGACCCCCCCCCCCCCCCCCCCCCCCCCCCCCCCTCCCCACACACACACATTTATTCCCGTCTTTTGGGGTATTTTCATTTGAAGTTCTCTTCCAGTGTAAAGACGGTACTAATATCATTCTGAAATGAACTAAAACAGAACAAATCATAAGTTTGCACAACCTTTATTTGGTGTTCTGGCCCTCAGACTGGTGCAAGCCCTCAGCTGATGGGACCGTCTGTAAAGGGCTCGCAATAACAATGCAGTCACACAGCTGGCTGCAACAGAGAGAGAGAGAGCGGTTTTGATGGGAAATGTTTTTTTTAATTTCCGAAGTCATTTTCAGAGACCGGTTTACTAGAGACATGTTTAGAACGCACTTTTCATCAGATACGAGCACTGTAACAGTACAGTTTTCTGATATTTGCACTGTAACAGTACAGGCTGTATTTGTCACTATTTCATGTAACAGTACAGGCTGTATTTGCACTGTAACAGTACAGGCTGTATTTGCACTGTAACAGTACAGGCTGTATTTGCACTGTAACAGTACAGGGCCTTGTAATTTTGCACTGTAACAGTACAGGGTGTATTTGTGGTAAATTTTCTTTCTACACTTTGACTCATACTAACATGTAGATTCTATATTTTCAATCGTTCCAGCGACATAGAAGCATCTGTGCTGTAAATTACTATTTGATTGTTTATGATTAAAGAATGTTCTCAAGTAGCTAGCTGGGTCGTTGTTTTCAACGTGGACAAAGAATGTTCTTAAGTAGCTAGCTGGGTGGTCGTTGTTTTCAACGTGGACAAGCTGTCATCTTTTACATTCCTGTCTAATCACTTACCCCCTTCTACCACAGCACCCTCCCCCCCTTCCCCTGCCCCTTTCACCTCCTCCCCACCCTACACCGTCTCAGAAACTATATTTGCTCGGTACTTCTGTCTCGGTATCGACAGGTTCACCATGGACAGAACATTATCCCATTGATCGCTTCAATTATCAGGTCAGTGTGACTGCCCGCTTGTTTAGATTCTAAGACCGCAATCAGCGTATCACCCGACGTCCTCAGGACATGCAATCAATCGATTGGCATTACGGCAGCCAGACAAGAGACAGGCGACACGTTGCCACCAGTGTGTGAATGGAAGGGGCTCAATCAATGCATCTATCCATCCAGCAGATTACTGACTTGAAGCCATCGACCAGTGAGATGGTGTCTGGTTTGGTGGGCGCTCTAATTACATCCAGCGTGGTAAACACAATAGAAACAACACGGTTGTCTGAAAAAATGGAACAATCAAGAAATGAGTTTGGAGTGGAGGATGAAAAACAGCAACAACAATAAAACCTGAACGGTCAACAAAACAAAATTAAGGGAAGACTTTTCAAGGCCGATGGTTATTCTAAATAAAACAAGGGGCCAGGAGAGAGAGAGAGGGAGAGAGGAGAGAGGTGTGGTGGTGTGTGTGTGTGTGTGTGTGTGTGTGTGTGTGTGTGTGTGTGTGTATGGTGTGGGGATGGGGGGTGGAGGGCTAGGGTAGGAGGGTCAGAGAGGACAGACCGAGAACAGAGAAACGAAGTCCAAGAAAGCGTTCCCTCCCACGCCTCGAAGGGCACACCAACGTGTAAATGGCACTGTAGGTATTCGCCAATCAGTAGAAAGTTTACGAACAGTATACGGACAGCTGCTTTTCCGGACAGATATGTCATATTAAAGAGAAGCCAATCTTAATCTCGTTTTCTGTGTATCTTTCACCTTAATCTTCGAGGCAATCAGGATACGGCCTGTGGTTTAGAAGTTGGGAAGGGATTCATTTTGTACTGGTTTTATTTTTGTTCTCAGTTCTGACGTTATTTTCACCCTGATTCATGATCATGCTCGGTGATCAAAGTACTCGTTACATATATGG
>CM031597.1:41557955-41560455 GCA_018398815.1 Conus ventricosus | reverse complement strand
CGCCGAGAGAGAGAGAGAGAGAGAGAGAGAGAGAGAGAGAGAGAGAGAGAGAGAGAGAGAGAAAACAGGAATTTATTATCAAGCCGCCAGACTGTACACAAGGGCAAGGGTCCTAGGACCCACCTATGGCCCACCTAGGTTCTGGCTAGATTCAGCTTGTCCAAGCTGGAGCTAGCTAGAACCTAGGTGGACCCTAGTACCCTTGCTGTAAGGGACGTCTGGAGGACGTTAGTTATTCAATGGATCAGTAAGTTTGAAGGAAGAACTGATTTATTTCATCAACAAAAGAAACAAAACAAACATCAGTATTATATTGCCAACAACTCACATCGGTGACATCTTTATTGCCAAAGGAGTGCTTGAGAGAGAGAGAGAGAGAGAGAGAGAGAGAGAGAGAGAGAGAGAGAGAGAGAGAGAGAGAGGAGCGAACGTAGGAATTTGTTTTTAATCTGCCGGACACTATGCAAGGGGTATACGTTCGACGGGCCAAGTCATTTAATGAATTAGTGATTTTGAAGGCAAAACAGTTCGGTGTATAAATCAGAGAAAACAAAACAAAACAAAAAAATCAAAACATTATTTTGCCAGCAGTTTACATCCTGTGACATCTTTGTTTCCCAAGAATTGCTTGAGAGAGAGAGAGAGAGAGAGAGAGAGAGAGAGAGAGAGAGAGAGAGAGAGAGAGAGAGAGAGAGAGAGACAGACAGACAGACAGACAGACAGACAGACAGAGGGGGAGGGGAGAGAGAAAGACAGACAGAGAGACAGACAGATAGAGAAAGAGAGACAGACAGACAGACAGAGAAGAGAGAGAGAAGAGGAGAGAGAGTAGAATGGGGTACACTTAGACAGAAAGCCAATAACATTAACGTCTTGGTCGTCTGTACATTTAATCAATGGCCTTCTTTCCTCGGTGTCTCACGTGCTGTCTGCTTACTTTGTTTGTCTGGTACTACTTACATACATGAAAAAGGTTTTAGTACTCGACTGGATTATGGAGAAGCTTTTAATACTCGTCTGGAGTATGATTATACGAGATCTTTATAGGTCGTCTCTGCGTACGGACAGGGTCGTCATACTGGTCTTGAAGTGGGCAAGGTCTCAATTAATGCTCTGGCGAACTGTTGACAAGGTTCTTAATATTCGTCTAAACTACTGGCTTGTTCTTTGTTTGGCTTATCTTACACGCACGCACGCACGCACGCACGCACGCACGCAGGCACACACACACACACACACACACACACACACACACACACACACACACACACACACACTCACTCACTCACTCACAGAGAGACAATCGATAGACAGACAGACAGAAAGACAGACGGAGTACGGTTTATAAGCCTATGCTTGTTGTACTCCATGATTTGATGAATATTGCTGCAAAATTGTTCTCGAACAAATAAAACTTGTTTAAACCAAAGACAGACGGACAGAGACAGAGATGGTATGTGCACATACAAACAAGGCGAGGGGGTCAGGATGTGTGCGTTTAGTGGCGGGATACGAATGCGGGGATGGTGGTGGGAGGTAGTTGAAAGAGGGTGAAGGGAGTGTCAAGAAAAAGAAAGACTGAAAGTTTAAATGAAAAAGAAATAAAGCAATCAAACCGCAAAGAAAGAAAGTTTGAAAATGGAACATAACAACCAGATGCCCACCACCACCACCACCACCACCACAACAACAACAACAACAAAATAATGATGAATAGAGTCAGCACATCCATCATAACCAGGCAGAACTGATGCATGACCATGTAATAATGGAAGATCGATGATAACAAGGACTTAATCCGCGCATCGAGTGTCTAACATTGAACACGACTCTGTCGACCCAGCACAATGATGACGCAAAGGTGTCATCCCGTTTCGCCCTTTTTCATTTCGCCCTTTCCCATTTCGTCCTGTTCCCTTTTCGCCCTTTCCTATTTCGCCCTAACGTTCCTACTGCAAGGCTCCCCCTGGCGTAACCAGTGTCCCAGTCTACTCCAAAGCAGAATCGATGGTCTTTAGATTAGAGTAGGGCGAAGCCCGAGAGAGGACGAAGGACGAATGAACGAAGGCCGTTAGGCCAAGTCGTGCTCACACATTTCTGAGTAGGCGAAATGGGAGTAGACCAAATGGGAAGTAACCCTGAACATTGGAAAAGGGCGAGATGACATTGGTAGACAGGACGAAATGACATGCCAGGATCGTGTTGTGAAAGTCCCAGTTCGCCCTGGCAGGGCAAAATGAAAAAGGGCGAAACGGTACCTCACCGACGCAAAAAGCGACCACATTCGATACGCCTATCACGTGGCGCCCCCATGCTGAGCGCCAAAGAAGCCGGTGATTGGCTAATTTACCCTCGTGAAACCTCCGATCCATCAGCAAGGAAAGTCCCGCCTCGCTTTCGCGACCACGTGCTGTCATGTGACAGGAAGTGACGGATGGGCAGCGCGCGCATGTTCCGAATCTCCTAAGGCTTTTCCTGTACTTCACTATGGCTGTGAGGA
>CM031597.1:41539338-41557855 GCA_018398815.1 Conus ventricosus | reverse complement strand
AATGAGAGGTGAAGGGAAGGAGGGGGTAAGGGAATGGAGAGTGGATGGGCGAGGGGAGGGGAAAATGTGGCGAAGCCGTCAGCCCACCTTCTAGGTAGCGCTTTTCTCCCTGCCTGGCTTAATAAATTACCAGACGTGAGTGAGTGATCGACGTACACTATCGTGCCCTCAAGCTTGAAAACGTGTGTCGGAATATTTCTGGATTTTGTTTTCATCTTCAGTCTCTTCGATCACTAGATTTGGACCACATACTGAGTGACAGTTCAATCACCAAGTCGGTCGTGACTGGACAATTATCAATTTCGAGAGACTATCGCCCGCTATTTTTTTTTTCTCTCTCTCTTTTTTTTTTAATGGAATCTGCACGATGCGTGTGTGTGTGGTGTGTGTGTGTGTGTGTGTGTGTGTGTGTGTGTGTGTGCGCGCGCGCGTGCGTATGTGCTTGCGTGCGTGCGTGTGTGTGTGTGTGTGTGTGTTTGTGTTTGTTTATGTGTGTGTGTGTTTATATGTGTGCGTGTATGTGTGTGTGTGAGAGAGAGAGAGAGAGAGAGAGAGAGGAGAGAGAGAGAGAGAGAGAGAGAGAGAGAGTTGTTCATATGCAGTTTCAGTTTCATCAAGGAGGCGTCACTGCGTGCGGACTAGTCCATATACGCTACACCACAGCCGCTAAGTTTTGAGACCACATTACGCATGATGTGAAGCTGATGGATAGATGAATTAACAACTAAGATGAGACAACAGAAGAAAAGGGTCTCGTGGCTACGACTCAGCGGATGTCTGACCTAGGCATTTACATGCATATACAGACAGGAGAGTACAACATTTGTGTGTTTGGTGGTGGTAAATGTGTGGGGATGTTGGGAAAAGGTTAGATGGGGGAGCTAGAAACTGATGCCAAAGCACGTGAACAATGATGATGATGATGATGATGATGATGATGATGATGATGATGATATGTTCCAGGAACACATGCCGGGCATCAAACTGATGTACACCATTGGCTACTCGCTGTCCCTAGCTGCTCTCATCCTGGCCGTCTCCATCATGATCTACTTCAGGTAGGCAGAGACAAGGCCCTACTCCACCGCTATACTGTTACCGCAATCCACGATAGGTCGCTCTGTCCGACAGTCACCCAGCCAGTCAGACAGACAGTGAATCATTTAGCAGATTATCTGACTGACCGCTCTTTCATCCTCAGTCTGGCAGCAAGGCAGTCTTCGGAGTTAGTAATATAAGTCACTTAGTTATCCTTTCTTCTAGAGCAGTCCTGACTGAAAAAAACTGATGCTGGAAACTTTGTTGTGAAGACAGATAATCTTCAACGAAAGTTAGGGAGTAACAGGAAAATGAGGTGGCGCTTTTTTGTGTTCAAATGTGAAAATAAACAAAATAAAACAACAAAAACAAAACAATCAAACAACACAACCATATTCTTAATTTTCTTTTGTATATGGCATCTTAAACATTGCTGAGTAGGTGTCAGCCTACTTGATGACACCCATGTCAGTTGCACTTGTATCACGTGACCAAAACCTTACAGTTTTGAACGTTGGGATAAATTTATGTCTTTGGGATCCGTCAACAGGATTCATAGGGCGCATTGGTTAGGGAATTCTGCGCTTGCCTAGAAAAACGTGATCGTTTGACTATGGTCACTTGCTTCTTGAATCTGTTGCTAGGTAAGAACTGGCCAAGCCGCTGTGCGAAATAAGGCGGCTGGTCCTTAGTTGCGCAATATGGCCATAGAAGGGGAAAGTGCGCTGGAGTTAGATCTGGCGTTCTTCAGGAACTAATAAACCAATCAATCTTCCGAGGAGGGTGAGGAGGAGTTGGTGGGCGGGGAATGAGGGTGGGGGGGGAGAGGAAGTGGATGGGTGGGAAGGGGAGGAAGCGGGGGGGGGGGGGGGGGGGGGGCAGGGCGGGCATGTGTGCGGGGCTCAGACTGATCTTGACAGCTCCTTCCTCCCCTTCACTCAGCCTGTGTGTCTGGACTACCAACAAAGGGTCGTAATCAGCTGGCCGATGACTTCTCTCCACATCACGACCATAATTATACAGACTTCGGTATGGGAACGAGTGGTCCGCCAGATCCTTGGACTAACAGTACGCAGATATGTCGGCAATACTGAAGTTTAAGGGATCCACATTATATTTTGACACTGAATTTCACTGTTTAGACTGTCTTAACGACCGTGAGGTCCGTCGTGCTGCCAAGACATATCAACATGCTCAACATTTAAATTCGCCGACCTTCATGTCCAATTATTTCATGTGTGTTGCGAATGGGACTTTCCGATAGGCCTAATGCAAAAACCATCTTGGAAAAGCCACAATCTCGCTTGGTTACTTATTACATCATCCGAGGTAAGACGAAGAGGTTGTAGCTTATCCGTTTTTCGTTTTCCAATTAAGTAGTGAAATAACCGCGGAGACAGCCGAGTGGACAGTGACTGTTCTTTGACGGTCCTTCCGAGCGGAAGTGGGACGCTGATCTGAAGAAATTACACACACACACACACACACACACACACACACACACACACACACACACACACACAAATGAAAATAAAGATCGAAAAAGAGATCATTCAAAATTATTTTACGCAAAAACGTTTGTCACCTGTGTTCAGCGAAGTATAGAGTTAAGAGTGAAAGTAGATTAAAAAACACACACAGACACACACACACACACACGCACGCACGCACGCGCGCGCACGCACGCACGCACGCACGCACGCACGCACGCACGCACGCACGCACGCACGCACACACACACACACACACACACACACACACACACACAACGAAAAGCAAAATAATAAAGGATAGGAAAAGGATGTGGAGGAGGGAGGGAGGAGCTAAGCTCCATCATCGCCATCCTCTTCATCTGCCCCTCGCCTATCTGCATCCAGACGCCTGCACTGCTCGCGGAACATGATCCACCTCAACATGTTCCTGGCCTTCCTGGTGCGGGCCGCCTTCTCCCTGATCCGAACGGTACTGCTGGTGCAGGACCTGGGGTTTCCAAATGACGTCAACAACACCGGGGAACGCATCATCTTCATCCAGGACAGCACGGTGAGCCTCCCGGGAGGAGTGGGAGTAATGGTCTGAATGAAGTGATTCATTTGTTAGCATTTGTCAGACTTTGTCACCATGAAAAGAAAACGATCAGGCGTAAAAGCAACGATGGCAACAAAGGTGGAACGAGTCATCAAAACGACCCAAATGGCAACTGCATATGTAGCTTTTAAGACTTCCGATCGAAGAAGGCGATAAGTCTTGATCCCGTGTTTGACATGTATTACTTCATGGGAAAAAAAGAACCCACGGAAAGTGGTAAGTTGCCTCAACAGACAATGACGTTATGTCATGCGATTTTTTAATTTTTTTTTACCGTATTGCCTATTTAATGTCCGGAGTATTTCCTTTTGTCTCTGATTTTATTCTCAAAAACATTTACACACACACACACACGCACACACACACACACACACACACACACACACACACACACACACACACACATGAATGGTGGCGGGTGACTGTGCTCTCCCCAGGGAAGAGCGACCCCGAGTCCACACAGAGAAACCCGTTCTGACAATGAAGCTATCTGATACAGAATCACCTTTACTTAAAAGAAAAATGTTATGGGAAAACGAACTGCACGTCGTTGTCGCACTTTAAAGATTTGTTTAAAACTTGTTTGGGTGGGGGGAAGGGTGGGTGGGGGGGGGGGGGGGGGGAGGTTATCGGACAGCGCAGGCACAACGAAAAATAAAACGAAAAAAAGAAAAAAAGAGAGAAGGAACAGAAAGTAAAACGGAAAGTTAACGGCTTGGAGCAGGAAAAGAAAAGGTGAATGTTTTATTATTTGTCCACAGCATAATGCGTGGACGTTTTTTTTGTGTGTTTTTTTTTCTTATCCTTTTTGTATGTGTGTTTTGTGTGTGTGTGTGTGTGTGTGTGTGTGTGTGTGTGTGTGTGTGTGTGTGTGTGTGTGTGGGTTTGGGGGGGGGGGGGGGGGGTCTTTGTTTTGTTTTGTTTTGAATGAAATCACATATTTCAAAGTATTCTTTATTCTAAAACCAAACTACACCCCACAACAAGGACTACTGGGATATCAATATTTCAACAACTGTTTTCGATGGATAGCCGGGAAATGATAGTTAATGGGTCGTGTTTGTGTGCATGTGAGCCTCTCTCTCTCTCTCTCTCTCTCTCTCTCTCTCTCTCTCTCTCTCCTCTCTCTCTCTCTCTCTCTCTCTCTCTCTCTTGTGTGCGTGCGCGCACGAGCGCACTCGCATGTTTGTCAGTGCGTGGGATATCGTGTACCTTTTATCCTCTGTTCTATGGACACTCATTCCCTATTGTTTTTGTTTGTTTCTTTTTCCCTCCCCTTCGCTTCTGCCCCTAGCACTGGGAGTGCAAGCTGTTCTTCACGCTCTTCTACTACTCCCTGCTGGCCAGCCTCATGTGGCTCTTCAACGAGGGCCTCTACCTCGTCCTCATCCTGTCCGTCTCCGTCTTCGTCGAGAAGACCAAGATCCGCTGGTTCGTCCTGCTCGGATGGGGTAAGTAATACCAGAGATGTGGGAGACGCGAGGATCGGTATCTCGCCAGGCTTTCTCCCTCTTCCCACTCTTTCGGAGTCCCGTTGGCTCAGTCTTGTCATTAACTACGTCCGGGCAAGAGAGCTGTTCAGTTGGCCGGGTCGCCCTCTTAAGTAAGCACGTTTGCCAGCTTCTTTTTGTCAGTTGTTCAGCAAGGGCGGTCTATTCTCTGCACATAGGCTTTGCTCATGTGTAAACCACCCTGTGCCTGCTTGAAATTTGATAGTTTGACACTATCAGTTGCGACATGTGGTGAGCAAACAGCCATCTCGTGACCAGGAGGTAGACGCGGGGCCGAGCAGTGCAACAGGAAGTGGTGGATGCCCTCAATGTCCGCCATGGTACACCAACTTGCGAAAGACAAACATACTGATCCTCTCCCCATCTACATCTGTGGTCAGACACAGCAGTGGCAGCGCTGACAACAGCAGCTATGCAGCAGCAGCAGCAGAAGTGGCAGTGGCATCGGCGGCATTAGCAGCAAAAATATTAAGTAGCAGTAGCAGTAGCAGCGGCAATAGCAAAAGTTGTCGTAAGAGAGAGAAAAAAAAAAAACAACAAGATCCGATGGTTCGTCTTCCTCTATCGGGTTTAGGGATATAACAGTAGGAGGAGGAAGAACAAAGAAAGTAGATGCTGCAGCAGCACCAGCAGTGGCATCGATGACAGCAACAGTAGCAGTGCGAGTAGAAGCAGTAGAAGCAGCTGTAGTTTCAATAGTGACAGCAACAGTAGATGCTGCAGCAGCACCAGCAGTGGCATCGATGACGGCAACAGTAGCAGTGCGAGTAGAAGCAGTAGAAGCAGCTGTAGTTTCAATAGTGACAGCAACAGTAGATGCTGCAGCAGCACCAGCAGTGGCATCAATGACGACAACAGTAGCAGTGCGAGTAGAAGCAGTGGAAGCAGCAGTAGTGACAACGGCAACAGCAATAGCAGCAATCGAAATTCCCTTAGCTTAATTGCATTGGAGGAAGTGATTTTAAGAGATTCAACATGTCAGAGGCACGGCATGGTGAAAAGCGGATCCCATTCCTCTCCTTCTGCTGCAGACAACTTACCCTGAGCTAAATCAGGTGTCCAGTTACTGCTGTGTGGACAGATAAGGTTTTCAAGCCACAAAAAAAAAACAAAACAAAAAACTAACTTCATGAGTGATTCGAACTCTCGGCCCACAGCTCGACGGGCAAACTGTCGAACCGTTTGACCACGGACATCTCAGCAGTAGTAGTAGCTGTGCTGTTAGTCGTTCCATACCAACACACACAGGCACGCACGCACGCACGCAAGCACGCACGCACGCACGCACGTACCCACACACTCACGCACGCATGTACACACGCATACACGTACGCACGCGCACACACACACACACACACGTACACGCATGCACGAATGCACACACATACACACACGCGCGCACACACACACACACACACACACACACACACACACACACACACACACACACACATATCAGAGAGAGAGAGAGAGAAATGGGAAAATTCCTGCGCATTTATTTCTCTGCCTCACAATCATTGCACAATTTCCTGTCATCTGCTTCATTCTCACAAAGAAGGTGTGCACGTTGCGCCGTCCGTGTGTGTGTGTGTGTGTGTGTGTGTGTGTGTGTGTGTGTGTGTGTGTGTGTGTGTGTGTGTGTGCACGCGCATGCGCTGCGCGAGCGTGTGTATGTGTATATGTATGTATGTCTGTGCGTGTGTGCGTGCGTTTGTGTGCGTGTATGTGTGTGTGTCTGTGCGCGCATATGCCTGTGTGTGTGTGTGTGTGTGTGTGTGTGTGTGTGTGTGTGTGTGTGTGTGTGTGTGTGAGTGATTATTTTGTGTGTGTTTAGTAAGTTTAATTCGTGTTGTTGTGTGTTGTTGTTTTTCACGCGCCGATTTGTATGTTTCAGGTGTTCCTGTGATTTTTGTCATTCCCTGGGTAATTTGTAGGATCGAATTTGATGATATGCTGTAAGTGGCTTGCTCTCTCTCTCTCTCTCTCTCTCTCTCTCTCTCTCTCTCTCTCTCTCTCTCTCTCTCTCTCTCTCTGTACTTGGACTTGTGTTTTAGTGTGTGTGGCTTTTTTTTTCCCACTTGTTTTCATTTTGAGTTGTTGGTTCTTTGCTTTTTTGTCTTAAGTTTCAGTTACCTTTTTCTCTCCTCATATTCTCCCCCTTAAATTCAATTCTGCTTTACTTCAATTCTGCTTTAGAAGTGGTTCCTTTGTGAGGGAGTGTATATTTTCATTTCAGAAAGGTGTATCCATAAGTATATCATCTGGCCGAGGAGCCAAAGGGCATATACTGTGAAGATTCTTTTGTTGTTGTTTTTGGTTGTTTTTGTTGTTGTTGTTGTTTGTTTGTTTTTGGGGCTTCTCATACGCTTCTGGTTTACTAAAATTGTTACGGTAAACCAGCCCCGTTTTCTCTCCCTTTTATGTAATTTTTGTTGTGTTCCTTGATTATACAAATCTTAACGTCAATTAACGTGCAAAATCGTCATCTCCTTTTATCATCACATCAATACACAACTAGAAATGAGCAAGAATCAATCTGCATGGCCATGCAAAGAAGGACTCCGAATCTGTCACCTTAATATCCAACATGCAGTTAACAAGACATCAGATATTTCAACACTGATTTGGAATCATGGTAAACCCTTTCATATCTTAGGACTCTCAGAATCCAGATTAGCTGCACACATTAGCGACAATGATGTAACTATTCCAGGATACAACACAATCTGGAAAGATCCTTCACTTGCGAAAGAGACGGGTCTTCTTATCTATATCAGCGAAACCCTTAGCTTCAAACGACTTCCACACTCAGAAAGTAACGGTGTGGAATGTGTTCGGATAGAAGTTAAGCTGAAAAGAAACCCTTCTATTTTGGTTGGATTCTGCTACAGGAACCCATCACGCCCCATGTGTGTGTGTGTCTTGCAGGTGCTGGAATGTTCATGTCCAGGACAAGCTGTTTTGGATTCTGAGAGGACCCATGGTGGTTTCTGTTGCGGTCGGTATCATCATCATCATCATCATCATCATCATCTTCATCATCATCATCACATCGTCGTCGTCGTCGTCGTCAACATCATCATCATCATCATCACCATCATATCATCATCATCATCGTCATCATCATCACAATCATCATCGTCATCATCGTCATCATCATCATCATCATCACAGTCATCATCATCATCATCGTCGTCATCGTCATCATCATCATCATCATCATCATATCATCATCATCATTGTCATCATCATAATCACAATCATCATCATCATCATCATCATTATGTTTTTATTACTGTCATCGTCATCATTGGATTCCGCCGTCATCCTCATCACCACCATGATCTTAATATTGGTAGTCATAATCAGCAGCAGCAGCAGCAAATCGTAGGAAATACGTACAGTAATCAGGAGGTGATAATGATACAGACAAACAAACACCTGCACTTCTTATAACAGCGACAGCAGAAACGTTTAATTTATTTATGTTTGATCAATATTCTAATGATTTTGAAATTGACAAGTGTTTATTACTGCAGTTGTGAGTAATCGAGCTTAAAGGTCTACTTTAGAGGTTTTCGATAATTGGTCAGCTTATGCAGAAACATGAAATGTTTGATAAATTGGTAAAATAAACATACGATTCGCTCCCGATCACACGAAATCGATCCGCGAAAGTGGGCATTTTCACCTGTAATCAAGAAAACGGGAGGTAATCAACTAAATCTTGGCATGACTTAACTGCTCTTGGACGTGACGTCACATGTTGGTCAGCGACGGCGACAGAAAGCGATTCTGATGGTTCTTGCACATCTCGCTCGATATTTAAGTTATCATGTAAAAGCAGTGACTATGATTGCGACAGCCAATGTGACTCTGGGGATGTTTCTGCAAGGCCTGTACCTTATCAGTTTGAACGCTAAGTTCTTTTTACCACGTCAGTTCAGTTCCAGCTGGACGCCCGAACACAGCATTCCGAAGGCGTACGGACTTTACCGAAGTCTCGAGGGAGGCTACCGACTGACTTCATGATGCGATCACGCGTGGAGGGCGAGCGGAGATTCTCCTTCCTCAAGCCTTAATGTGTTCATTCAATTTAACAAGTGTGATCTGTCCATAGATAAGAACAGAATAAACGTGCGACTATCGTACTCATCTGTACAAGCTTACCACTCCGCCTTCAAAGTATACGCGCACAATGCAGACGTTTCCGCGGTCCAGCTGGAACTGACGTGGTGAAAAGAACTGTAGCTGCCCGGCATGGTTGCACGAACCGAATCCACTTCTTTCGAGTATCTGGATCAGATGGGAATGTGTGCAAAGAATATCCGTCTCCTGCTGAGCTACTGCACACGCCTACAGCACAATATCTGCCACCCCCTCGTGACTTTTTAGGCTGTGGGGGATCGCAACTCCTGTTGATTTCACGTGGCGTTGGCTTGTTGTGTAGGTCGCGGCTGACGGCCAGTCCATCAAGTGACGTCACGGTTTTCGGTCTACCGCGCGGGGTTTGAACAGGTGTACAAAAGTCGTTTTTTATCAATTAAATTCTTCCGGCGATTTTTTTGAAAAATGAATACCATACTGTAGTTATATGACATGTAGACCTGTTTTTAACAAATTATCGAAAATCTCTAAAGTAGACCTTTAAAGGGAACTTAACTTACTGGGTGTGGTGTTGTGTGTGTGTGTGTGTGTGTGTGTGTGTGTGTGTGTGGCGCGCGCGCGCGCGCGCGCGTTTGAGTATAACCTTCTAGAGGATTTTTTTTCGTTGGAATGATATATAGAATTATCATTCATCGATAATTCAATACTGACCACTTACATCAATCACGGACCGCGCTTTGATGATTTCATAGTACATAGTTCATAATCAGATCAGGCTTATTGTCAATGTTCTTCTGCAAATCATGATAAAACATCACCTACGGTGTTGATAACAAAAAGATGTGTGATGTCATTATCCACCGCTATGTGCAGGTGAACTTTATCTTCTTCATCGTCATCATACGGATGCTGTTCAGCAAGCTGACCGCCTCCAACTGCCCAGAGTCCAAGAAAGTCCGCTATAGGTCGGTGCCTGTCTTTATTATCACCATCATTATCATCTTCTTCTTCTTTTTTCTTCTTCTTCTTCTTCTTCTTCTTCTTTCTCTTTTCTACTGTCTGACCTTCCATGCAGCCATGGTGCCATTATTCTCTTGCCACACATTCTAGTTCCTGCGTACACAGCCACACGGTGACAGCCCTAGCATGGCTTTCCACAAGGCATAATTTATGTAAGTTCGTCATGAGGCAACCCACTAGAGGAGACCCGCCCTGCTGAAGAGTCACTGGGGCGATGTTCAGTGGGGATTATTCTGATTCACCACACGTGTTCTGAATTGGTGGTGGGATTTGCATGACGTTAGACGTAAGCACTTTGCTACAGCATACTCCATGAACACCATGTTCAGAGATGTGCCATGGATGTGATGTTGGAGTTTCTTAAACAGGTGAAACCTTTCCATTTGATCTAAGATTTTGTGAAAAATAGAACTGGTTTTAAGCCATTGTCAGGATTTTTGCTATGAACTGTAGGGTTGTAATATTTTTTTGGTCTATTTTTCTTAACGTGCGTCCATGAAATCGATTTTAACGTGGTAAAAGCCTGATATGCGCCCCCCCCCCCCCCCCTCCCCTCCACTCTTCCCTGCGGTGGGTTGGGCTATAAACAACATGAAGTGAAATTAAATAATCCAAAATACACAGGATACACCATCTACTAACCCTTTACTGACGACGATAATTGCTCAGAAGCTGAGCCAACATGGGTGAGCGTCACCATTTCGAGAGTGCCACCACGTTCATCCAACGATTATTCAGGTGAACTCTATCAATACTGACACATTTATTCGATCTCATTACGGGCATGGAAGGGAAATCGAAACTGTGGTCTCCACGACTGTAGGGCGAGAAGAGATTCAGAATTTGAGACTTTTTCCTGGTGATGAGAATGAGGATGGTGAAGATGGTGCCATGAAGTTCATTTTTGGTTTGATACTAGATACTACATGACAGGGCTGTATTCTACGCTTCCTTTTATGGTATATCCCGGCGTCAGCCAGGCCCGAGAAATACAGACACTAGCAGCGTTGGTCAATAAGGTCGAGGGAGACGCGCGTGTATGAAGCAGATGAAACTCAAACATTCAGGTCGCCACGAGAGCAGATCATGAGCAGCCACGGAATTTGAAAGTATCTTTTATGATTATCAGTTGGGATGAATGGTTCCAATCTCCGCATTTGAGCTGAGCCCATGGCACACTGAATCGGGATTGGATGATTTGGCCGCAGTGCAGTGTCTCCTTCGGTATGTTTCCTCTTGACGACTTGACATAGATTGCCCCCCTGTGGATTTTGCCGGTGCCGGGGCTGTGGAGGGCCGGGCTGAGATGTGGCTGTGGACGGGGTGTTGGAATGAACGGTGTGAGTGTGGTGCCACGGAGTTGGCATAGGAGATGGGACAGGGAAAAAAAAGCTGGGTTGGAACTGGCCTGGGCTATCATCTTATTTATCTCCGCTCTCTGGACGGCTACAATCACCGGGCTGATTGCTCTGTTGCTTCATAAGAAAAGATACAAAGGAAGAATACTGGTGAAAGGAAAGCGGTAGACCTGTGCCCGTCTCATCATCTGTCTCGTAAGTCCAGAAAATGGGTAGTGGAGGTACCACTGGTAAACACCAGACAGTATCGCTCCATTAGTTGCGCTTCTAGGCGGCCATAAGTGGATACAGAAAGATAGGCATGAAAGGTTGATTACTGAGGTCGACGTGTACTGTCTCTTTTCAGATAACAGCTGGAGTGGGGAGGGGGTGTTATCCCCGTATTTATAATTATTAAGACTGGGTCCTAAAGGATATCACGCGTTTACCGTGGTGGCATTGAGAGAGAGCGAGGGTTACGTCTGACCTTCACATTACAACAACAACAACAACAACAAAAAACCTACACAAGCAGGAAGTAAAGAGAAGAGCAGGAAAGAACTTACCGACAGTGTTCTTTTAAAATGGACCTGGGAATGTGAAATCATCAACGTATAACAGAGCGTGTGTGATGCTGAAGACGAAGAAGAATAGAGAGAAAGAAAGAAAGAAGAAGAAGAAGAAGAAGAAGAAGAAGAGATGATGATGATGATGATGATGATGATGATGATGATGAAGGTGAAGAAGCGAAGAAGAAAGAAAGAAAGAAAGAAGTCCTTTTTAATTTTTCGTACTTTCAGTCGGAGTTCCTTTTGGCATTCCCTACAACTTTAACTTTCTCGTAAATAAACAAAGCGTGATCTACATAACAGAGGCTATTTAGCATGCAAAGGCCGAAACTTAGCGCCACGCGTCGACAGGAAGAAGACAGCGGCTTGCGTGCTTGTCTCCCCTTGTATGCTTGCGCTGTGGACCCCAGAGAGTTACAGACGGGCAGGTTTGTCGATGGGCTCACTGATGTAGTCCTCCTCCCACCTGGTCCTCCGTCTGCCTCTTAGGCTACATGGTTCCAAGTGTGACAGTCGGAATGCTCAAAGAGAGTCTGGCTTGTGTGGGTTTTATAGGCAGGATGCTGTTCAGTTTACATCTACAGGGTCTAGAACTTATTTGGATATATTTCATACTGAACTGTGCCCCCCCCCCCCCCCCCCGCCCCTTTTTTTTTAAAATCTAAATCGTCATTACAAAAGAGGCAATAAGTCAAATAGGCTATTACCTTCTGTGACTAGCTACTCGGCGCACTTGCAGACTCAAAAACAGGCACGGGTGTTTCCGGAATTTCGTTCCAGTTCCTGAGGATTTATAGAATTTTGAGATCTATCCGTACACGTTCTGCACAAACATTTGCCCGTGCAGGCACTGGCGTGCACGTGTACATGCAAGCGCGCACGTGCGCACATATCTATACGCTTGCACAACAAGCCCTCAAACAAGCAACTATAATAGTCTCGCTAAACTAATTGCACCTAACGGCCGCCGTGGCGAAGTGGCTAGCGTCGCTGACTCCCGGCTGGAAGTCGCCGGTTCGATTCCCATGTGTTTATGGATTTTTCGTATCTGTGTGACGTTTCTGCTAGGGGTTCCTATGAAACCACACTGGCACAAAAGATAATTTAAAAAAAGAAAAAAAAGAAAAGAAAAACTAAATCTCTCTTGTGTGACAAGTAGGCCTACATCTGATCTCCATGTTGGGTTCATGCGTGGTCAGACATCTGTTATGTCAAGTCCATGTCTTTCCTTATTTATTTATTCATGTATTCGTCTGTTAGCAACTTCCGCGCATTGTGACCTCGTCGTGATTTGGCAGATGCGTATATATGGAGCAGCCTGCATGCATTGTTACCTCCATGATGAAACAGATCGAAAAAGAAAATCGTCTGTACAAAGTTTTGGGACACTGAAGTTGACAGAGCTGTTTGCGAATGAATTTGTCTCAGAGACAACGACAAGCCCCTCCCCCCTTCCCTCCCCTAACCATCAAACCTTCTTGCATACACGTGTCGTTCTGTTAAGTACTGGAAACTTCACACAAAAAAACAAACAAACAAAAATCAATGTATGGAAAATTTTCCTTTCGCGCCATGACAGCGGTAGTGTACTGTGTGAATGAATGAATGAATGAATGATGTAAATATGGCGCATACTACAGCACAATAACTGCACGGTCGAAAATTGCATTGAATGAATGACTGATTGATTAATTATAGACAGGCTCGAAACAAATACAAAACCACAAAAGAATCGATGAGCGTACACACACACACACACACACACACACAGAGGCGCGTGCGCGCGCGCGCGGCAGAGAGAGAGGAGAGAGAGAGAGAGAGAGAGAGAGACCACCACCACACTGGGTGACGGAGGGATTGAAACTAGTTTATGGTCAGATTAACCTTTGGTTGTATCAACATTTGAGAAACAGTTTTGCGCGCGCGCCCCCAGCACACACACACACACACACACACACACACACACACACCACACACACACCAAAGAGGAGGAAGATAAGAAGGATTGCGGAAAATGAGAGTGTATAGATTATAAAAAAAGAGGAGGGGGAAAAAAACATGGAGAAAATAACACGGTGCGCGTGCGCGCGCCCCGGCGCCCAAGAAGACAAATGATAAGCCATTGTACCTCTCAAGCTTAGATCGCGTCGATCTCTGCAAGAGTTTGTGCGCAGGCAATTTACGCCTCAGTCTGCATGGCACGTGCGCGTGGCAGAATGCACGTCAACGTTAGTAATTAAGTAATTATTTTAAAAAGACGCGGAAGAGCGCCCGTTCTACTGATTCATTATTGGTCAATTAGCTGAACGATTTTAGCAGAACATCTGGCAGGCCATAAAACAAGCTGAAAGACATGGGAAGCAGGACCAGCAGGCCCACGTGTCAAGCCATCGTTTATCATCGAGAGTTCACACTTCGGTTTTCTGTCATGCTTGCTAGTCGACGGCTTCCAGAGCGGCGCTGGATGATGTCTGGTGAGATGAGAGAGTTGGGAGTGTGTGTGTGTGTGTGGTGGGTGGTGGTGGTGGGGTGTGGTGGTGGTGGTGGTGGTGGTGGTGGTGTGGTGTGTGTGTGTGTGTGTGGTGGTGGTGCGTGTGTGCGTGTGTGTCGTGCGTGCGTGCGTGCGTCGTGTCGTGGTGTGTGTGTGTGTGTGTGTGTGTGTGACCAATCCACCTGCACATGACAGCCTCTCTTCAACGGGACAGAATGGGATGGATGGTGCGTGCAAATAAATTATGTTCGTTTCGTTTTGCTTTAAAAGCATGCGACACACGAACATCACTCCAACCTCAAAAAGCCGCAGGAATGGGAGAGATCTAATCTAAGAAAAAGAAACAAAAAAACCGATTTCGTAAATTAGAAAGAAGCCGTTTTTTTAAAACAATGCGGGAAATCTTACGTAAATCTCTATCAACTGGCATGTAAGCGAAAAAAACAGAATCTTGAATTCTATATCAGAGAGCATAAAAGAAAGAAATCTTGTAATATTATATAATTAGAAAGACAATTGAAATTTAAAAAAAAAAAAGAAAACGAAGTCTATAGTATCATTCTTTATCAGAGAGCATAATAAAAAAAACGAAGTCTTAGTCATTTCTATATAGAGAGCATAAAAAGGAAATGACGAAGTCTGTAGTATCATTCTTTATAAGAGAGCATGAAAACATGAAAACACGAACTCTTAGAGTATTATTCTTCATCCCATTGCTTGCTGCAAGGGACGGAACTAACAGAACTGCCTGCAGCTGCCAGGTGAACTAGTCCACCAGCTCGTAGATCAGTGATGAGCATGTCCTGGTGGTTTGTGTCTGGGCAGAAAACTGGCCAAGTCCACGCTGATCCTGATCCCGCTGTTCGCTGTGTACTACATAGGTTTCATCTGGCTGCCAGATGACATCAGTCCAGCCTCCGACCTCTTCAAGCTCTACGTGGAGATGCTCTTCAACTCCTTCCAAGGCTTTCTGGTGGCTCTGCTCTTCTGCTTCCTGAATGCCGAGGTCGGTGGAAGGGACAGGGTGTGGGTGTGGGTGTGGTGGGAGTGAGAGTGGGTTTGGTGGATAGTTAAGACTGGTGGGTGCTTGTTAGTTTCTGATTGAGAAGGGGGAGACTGATGGATGCTTGTTAGTTTCTGAGAAGGGAGAGAAGGGGGTCCGCTCTTTTGGCTCGTATACTTGCCCACATCACTCTTGCTCAAAGTCTATACTGCAAACACGTACAGAACTTGACCGGACTCTAGAGTTAAGACTAATATAGTATTCCTGGTGAAATCTTTCTTCTTCTTCTTCTTCTTCGTCTTCGTCTTCTTCTCTTCTTCGTCTTCTTCTTCTTCTTCTTCTTCTCTTCTTCTTCTTCTTCTTCTTCTTCTCTTCTTCATCTGCTTCCTCCTTCTTCTTCTCCTCTTCCTCCTCCTCCTCCTGTTCTTCTTTCTTCTCTTCTCTTTCTTCTCTTCTTCTTTCTTCTTCTTCTTCTTCTTCTTCTTCTTTTTTCTTCTCCCCCATAACTGTGTGGGGAGTTATAGGGACACCATGCTGAAGAACTGTTCACCTGGTTTCTTTAGTTTCATCGGAGTTGTGCCGGGGCTTGGGTTTCTGCGAATTGTTGTCCACTCCACTCTGCAGTGTTGCCAGTCCTTCCTTTCCTCTATCTTGTTCCCCCCGTCAACAGTTCTCTCTAGGACTGTTTTAGCGAAGCTAAGCCATTTGATGGTCTGATACAGTTATTCGCTACTAATACACACACGTGTTTTGTTCCCTTTTCTCCCTTCCTTTCCCTCCTGCTCCCCCCCCCCTCTCTCTCTCTCTCTCTCTCTCTCTCTCTCTCTCTCTCTCTCTCTCTCTCTCTCTCGTCACTCACTCTGCGTTGCCACCCCCCCCCCCCCTTCTTTTTCTCTCCCGACAGGTGCAGAACGAGATCCGCAAGAAGTGGCACGTGATTCGCAGACGGGGCAGCTGGCGCTCGCAGCCTTCCAACGGCTCCTACCTCCGTCGAGGCGGCGCCAATTCCAAGGACGCCCTCCGCCGCCCCTCCCAGAGCCGCTCCTTCCTGGACTCCACCGTCACCACCACCCGGGACCACCACCACCTGCACCCCGCAGCGCCATCGCCCCCCACGACAACAAGCTCAACGGGAAAATGATGTCCGCCATCGGCGAGGAGTCCGCCCCGCTGACGGATGCGGGGGTGAGCGGGGAGGTGGGGGTGGAGCTGAGCCTGCAAAAGGATTTCCACAGCCTCGGCCCCCCGTGTGGGAAGGAGGACGTCGAAGACACGGGGTTTTCCGAGGGCGTCGACGTCAGCTGTGATGACGTCGCAGATTTTCCACGTGGAGGTAACGAACCCGACCAGGAACATTCTACGGTGTCCGCGGACGATGCTGTTGTTGGTGGACGGGACAGGGACGAAGACGACAGGCACGTCTTTCAGACAAATCTCGAAGGGTACAGCTGTGACGTTCACAGGCAGAACGATCTCAAGGAACGTAACGGTGACGTCACGAGAGCGTGTGACGTCATAGGGTCTCTTGAGAATGACGTTAACAGAAAGTACGACGCGGAGGTCTATGATGGGGATTTTCACAGTTCGTATGATGGTGAGGTAGACAATAGCGGCGCCGATAGAACCCTTGCCGGAGGAGACTGCGGTATGGGAACACATGGATCTGACCCTCTCATCACATCGTAATAAACTGATGGGGATTTCTGAACCTGAACGATCACATACACTTTCATCTATTCGCTACACACAGTGTGCTGCTTTCACGAGAAGGAGCTGATGTTATCGTTGTTGCCGTCATTGCTGTTCTTGTCATCGTTGTCGGTGATGTCATTATTGTGATACCTTTGGTGCCTAATAAGTTCCACGTGATTTTATTGATTAATGTGAGGTGAGAGGAATTTTTCTTTAATGCATGTGTTTGTGTGTGTGTGCGCGCGTGTGTGTTGTGTGTGTGTGTGTGTGTGTGTGTGTGTGTGTGTGTGTGATTATGCACTCACTCTGTGTGTGTGTGTGTGTGTGTGTGTGTATGTGTGTGTGTGTGTGTGTGTGTGTGTGTGTGTGTGCATTCTTCATTTTAATATCTATTCACTTAAAGTGATTTTAGACGGTAAAAGGGGATATTGTGTACATGCCGTTTTAGTGTGTGTGTGTGTGTGTGTGTGTGTGTGTGTGTGTGTGTGTGTGTGTGTGTGCGTGACTGTGTTGCATGCATACCAGCGTGCGTGCATGCATGCGCGCAAGCGCACGTGTGTGTGTGTGTGTGTGTGTGTGTGTGTGTGTGTGTGTGTGTGTGTGTGTGTGTGTGACATAATATGTGCATGTGTGTGTGTGTGTGTGTGTGACATAATATGTGCATGTGTGAGTGTATGTGTGGGTGGGGGGGGGGGGGGGGGGGCGAGGGGAGGGCGCACGCGATTTCGTACATGTCCGTGTATTTACCGTGCTTTAGTGTGTGTGTGTGTGTGTGTGTGTGTGTGTGTGTGTGTGTGTGTGTGTGTGTGTGAAGGCAGGCTGCACAACGCCTACGAATTGTAACTGATAATTAAAGATTAAGTATTGCTTGTGTATTTCGACATCAACAGGGTTAATTCAGTGTGCTCTTTCAACAAACAAAAAAAGTGTTATATTTTTTTTTTAAGTTCGAATTGGTTTTACTCCTTCCATACACATTGCTGCACTCTCATCCATTATTCTGACGTCACCCCAACCCCCCTCCCACCCGCCTCCGCATATGCGTTTGTTTTGCAAGCCGATGTTTATTGCAGTCAGTATGTGTCGAAGTTGAAACTGTTGTGCAGCCTTCCTCATTGAAAACGAATCCTTCTTCTTCTTCTTCTTCTTCTTTTCTTGTTCTTCTCTCTCTCTCTCTCTCTCTCTCTCTCTCTCTCTCTCTCTCTCTCTCTCTCTCTCTCGCTGAAGTGACATAGTATGCGCATGTAATTTGAACTTCCTTTCGAAGACTTTCTCTTCTTGAAATCCACCCCCCTCCTCACCCCCACCCCCACCCCCATCACTCCAACACACACACACACACACACACACACACACACACACCACACACACACACACAAAAACAACAATCCTCCCCTTCCCAACTGTCATGCCCTCAGGACTGCTGATATTCACCGAAGTCTGTGGCATATGTGGCATACAATACTACTGGATCGCGAGTTGACAAACATTTTCTACTTAGTTGGCACTGTCCAGAAGCAAATTGGCAGGGGGTTCGGGGGTGGGGTAAGGGGGGGGGGGGGGGCTTATAAGATTCCAGAACACCACTCTCACAATAACCCATCCTCCCCTCTCTCTCGCCTGTCGCCCCACGTAAGTTTCCGGCGTGTGTATTTCGGTCC
>CM031597.1:41496838-41534338 GCA_018398815.1 Conus ventricosus | reverse complement strand
GCCAGCCCTTCACAATCGATTTTGTTGCGAGCGTTTGAACAACCGATAGCGCTGCAGGCTTCGCCTCCTTGCTTCTTGCGCGTCGCTATGTTGGAGCTGAGTTTACACGTGCTGACTAAGGGCCGTAACCTAGTCCGCGGTCTTACGGAAAACCCCCAAGTGTCGTATCTCGGTAATGTAGTATGCTCTGTTAATAGCCGTTGGGGCAGTCAAATGTTTGATATTCATCATGTCTAGAGCATGGCACTGAGGAAGGTGGAGTCCAGCCTCTCCTTCTGCCTCCTTAATCATCCTTGAACTCCAAAAGGTGCCTATTTATTGCTGGTTAGAGACAGTTATCCAGAGTAAAAATCCTTTTTATTGCTGGTTAGTGACAGTTATCCAGAGTAAAAATCCGACTCCATATTCCGTACAAACTCATGACAATTGGCTCTGCAGTCTGCTCTTTATGTCCCTCAAACTTCGCTGATATGTTGGTTATCAAATACTTCAGAAGCGTGTAATAGAGGACGACTATAACGTTTAATTGTCAGATCCATAGGCAATACAGTATGCAGCATGGATTGTGACTTAATACTTCACACCGGGTTTGAAAACGTATTTTATCAGAATGTTGTCCGATTTTGTGTGTGCGTGCGTGTGTGCGCGTGCGTGTGTGTGTGTGTGTGTGTGTGTGTGTGTGTGTGTGTGTGTGTGTGTGTGTGTGTGTGTTTTGTTTTTGTTGCTTTGTTTTTGTTGTTTGCTTTTTTCACTTGGGATGATGACAAAGACATCTGCTTAATCTTCTTCTTCTTCCTAAAATACTGGTTCACTCAAAAACGAGTAGGTCACCAGCGCGCATGTTAAAAAGTAAAAAAAATAACATAAAATATGCGACTCAGACTGTTGGCCCCTGGAGCAAATTTGGCAACAAGGGGTCGCACTCGATATTCAAGAAGTTAAAAGCAATGGCCAAATTCAGGCCCAGTTAACAGTAAAATATCTGGGGAAGTAAAAAATAGAAAAACATCAATATGCAGATCTCAAAAACTGTTGTATCAATTTTTTTTTTAAAAGAGATTGCATTTGTGGCAATCTTGATGGCACCCGGCAGTGAGTTCCACAGCCGTACAGAACTGGGATAAAAAGAATGAAAGTGGCTGTCAATATTTGATGCAGGTATGTATAACACTGACCGCCACTCCTGGTGCTACTTTTATTCAATACTAGTTGTTCCATTGGAATATCAATTACTTTAGCTCTGCCTTTGAAAAAGGTGTTAAGTTTAATAAAAGCTCTTCTCTCTTCTAAGGGTTTCCATTCTAATTTCCTCATGTTCTTCCTAGTATTCCCCTTTTCTCTGATGTGTGTTCCCTGTTACGAACCGTGCTGCTCTCTTCTGAATCTTTTCAAGGTTATCAATGTCCTTTAGATGGTAAGGATCCCAAACTGAGCAACCATATTCCAGTACTGGTCTAACCAGTGTTTTGTAGCAGTCGTCTTTAACCTTTTGGGGGCAGTCATTGATATTCCTGTGTAAGAAAGCTAAGATGTTATTTGCTTTCTTACATACTAAATTGTAATGTTCTTTCCATTTGAGACGACTATCTATAATCACGCCTAAATATTTTGCAGCGTTAGTTTCTTTAAGAATAGTATTATGGATAGAATAATCTGATCTAATTAGTGAGCGTTTGTTACATATACGCAACACTTGGCACTTTTGAGGATGAAATTCCATTTTCCAAGTTCTTTCCCACTCTTGTAAAGCGTTTAGATCTTCTTGTAGAATGCGTGTATCATTCTTGCTTCTAATTGTTCTATATACTAAACTGTCATCTGCAAAAAGCCTTATAGTAGTTCCAGGAGAGAGATTTCTACTTATGTCATTTATATAAATTAAGAAAAACAAGGGCCCAGAACAGTTCCCTGTGGTACACCTGACAAGACTGGTTTACAATGGGATGACGACCCTTCCACAACAACTTTCTGCGTCTCCCAACGAGGAATGATCTAGCCCATTTTAGCAAAGAACCGCCAATGCCAATGTGTTCTATTTAAGCAGCAGGCCCTCATGGTCAACCTTATCAAAGGCTTTAGAAAAATCTAATAAAATTGCATCTATTTGCTGTCTGTTGTTAAGACAGTTACTAAAATCATTGAGAGTTGTTATAAGTTGAATCTCACACTGACAGTGACGGCTAAGGGTGGAAGGCGTGGTCCTTAAAGGGGAAGGACTCTGGACGAGTTCCCCATTAAATATGATAGCACAACTTCTTATTAAGTTCACTTCCACACTCTTTCTTACTAGCGATGAAAGGAAACAATTTTCCGTCAGTTATCAAAAGAACTAGCTGTCAGTTTTTCTCAGTTTTTCTCAGAAATGTTAAACCTACTTAAGAACGGCTTAGGAGTGCTCGTTCTAGCTGACGACAAGCATAAGATTATGAGGATCAATCAATGAACAGAGGGAAGTGATTAGGTATACACAACACTTTGCTTTGGTTATAAACTTATAGTAGGCAAGATTTAAGAGATACAACCAGAGAATCAGTTTGGCGGCTGCTCGGCTGGGTGTGTTATACACGGTAGTAATCCTCATCACTAAAAGGAGTAGTGATTTTGTTGCCGTCCGGAATCCGTGTGGGGCTAATCCTTATTCGATGTTGCTCGGGTGGAGAGGTAGAGGGGTCTCTCTCTCCTGCCGGACTGAAGGAAAGACACCGGGGTAAAGCCAGCTGGATCGTCAGATGTCTACCTGGACTCGTGTTGGTGAGGGCTCTTGGTCCCTCAGCCAGTTTTCTGGACAACGACCCAGGGTTTTTCGTCTGGCCAAGTATAGTGAAAAGTTTAGATACAGAATTTCAGGGAGCCGGGAAGGCGGGTGGGGAGGGGGAGGTGGAGGGTGGTTAACATTTTCTACTCTAGCATAATCCAGGATCTAGTTCTGTTCTCTATGGATTAGGTTTCCAGGTTGGTGAGCGATAACGTTTCCTTCATTCATTTATTAGATCGTGAAGCCACAGGGGGTCCCTCACACACACTGGAGAGGGTCCAATCAATAACTGAGTGGGACGAGTCCCCCAGGCTGAACAAATCAGCAGAGAGTGAAACACCCACACGCAGTGTTTCACGAGAGTTTACCCGATGACTGCGTCCCTTCCGGGGGGGGGGGTGGGGGGGGGGGGGGGGGGGGTCTTGGCTGTTGTCGGCAAACGTCAAGCATGAATGCCTCACGGGTGTGGGGGAGGGAGAAAGGGGAGAGGGGTGTTCACTACCGTGGGCTCTGACGGTAAAATCACGATTCAGGTGTGTTGACCGAGTGCCGTGGCAAATATCTGTGATCCGAAGTTTTCTTATTTCGTCATGGGTCAAATGAGAAGGACGGGGTAAAGAGGGGGGAGGGGGGGGGGGGGGGGGGGGGGGGCTGGTCAACCTGGGCTAGATAATGTTAAACATTGATGAGAGAGGAGGGGAAGATGCTTTTGGAAGGTGGTGGGGGCTGGCCAGTTTCGTCACACCCACGATAGCTCAAACCGTGTGCATGATTTAAGAAGCATCTGTTGAAATGTTATACCATTTCATTCTAAATACAGTCACTTATTGCATTGTCTCACTTCCTTCTTTCTTCAGTCATTTTATCCCGTAATGGCATTTGTTAATTATCACTCATCTGCTATTTCTACTTTTTCGAATGTTGCCTATATTTTAATCATTTACTCATTCATTAAACTTAATTAACAAATTTATCATTTACTCATCTATTAAACTCGCACACATTTAAGAAATCACTGATATGTATGTGTAGCTCCGTATTCATTTGTCATTGATAATTCCCTCCTTCATACACCATGTATCTTTGTTTATTCTGTAAAGTAGGAACGTGTGTAGTGGTAACCCCTTTCACCCGTTTCTACAATCCACCCGTAACACAGAAGTGGAAAGGGAAAGGGGTGGACATGGGACACAGAGAGAAAGGAGAGGGGCTGGGAGAATGTCTGATGTCTGGGAGAAGGGGTGAAAGTTGCTGCGACAAAAAGACATAAATGTTTTTCTCTTTCAAATACTTAAATCTTGATAGAATGTCCGACACCTTCTCTGAAAGCTAGTGCAAGCTCAGATCGTCATTTGTGGACAATAATCATTTTCATTACTGTCCCAAAGTATTTGATGCTCACAGGACATATCATTTGAGATGTGCTTTACTTGGAATACCTTTTTTTGTCTGTGAATATCATCAATTCAGTAAATGTTTCCTATATTAAGTCATCTGTTTAGTATTTTGAGTAAAGAATCAATGTGGGTTTAGATTAGGATTGGCTATGCTGTGAGGCATCAGAACTTGGCAATTGAACTGATTACACAGATGAAAGTACTTGTCACATGATACATTAAATGTAAAGGATGATTATTGTTAAAGGCTCTCCAGAACTACCCGCATGCTGTGAATACCCATACAACTGATGTTAATGGAAATCACTGATTCATCACAAATGCCAACATCCTTCTTTAATAAGTCTATGTCGCTTTTAACAATGTTGCACTGTGTTACAAGATTTACTGGTGAATCTTATTTTTGTATGGTGGATGCATGAAACAAAATTTTATATTTGTTGGCATGATATGTTCTGTTCCTCTGCAGAATGTTAAAAAGAAGTGGATGTCATAAAGTATTATATTCACTCATGAAACATCTGTAACAGTTATACTGATGTTCACAAATTGTCAGTGCAATGCATATAATTATATTGCTCAAATAAATGTTTGCCATGCAGACCTGTCTTGAGTGTCGATATGTGGACTTACAATCCTTTACACTTGCGTCCATGTGTGTGTCTGTGTGTGTGTAATTATGTGTGTTGCGCGCGCCTGTGTGTGTGCGTGCATTGTGAGCACGAGTGCGCAGGTAAGCAGTCTTATGGGAATGTTTGTGTATGTACATGTGTGAGCATATTTCTGCAAACATGGGGAGCTTAACATTATGCTGCTCTTTTTACGCATTTAAATGCCCTTGAGCAAGAGCATTTGTATTTATGTGAATGCAGTTACACATTAAATTTTGAGAACAGTGGATTTTTTTTCAATAAAAGTAGCATATCATACATGCTGCCAATGATTTTGTACCTTCTTGTTCTAACACTCTATAGACCTTGACAACTGGTATCCATTTTTGATACCCTTGCAGCATACAATGTTCAAAACCATGCACTGAACACCATTATGTTTCTCAAGATTTATTGTGTTTATCCCACCATTCTTCTTTTTTTTTCAATTCATATCATCCACAAATCTGCTGCAATTCAAAATCACTCAAATACATGCACACTGAAAAGAAAACATGAATAAAAGCAGTAACACTGATTTATTACAATTAAGCTCATTCTACCCAGCTGAAGTAGAACATATTCAGTTTCACGAAGACAACGAGCCCTACATTTTCCTTGTGAATTCTCTTTCACTACTGTCGAAGTTTCTCCCAAAGCACCTTTTTTAAAAATCTAAAACCAATATACATAAGAATTATTTTTCATATTAAAAGAAAAGAATATACAGTAACACCAGACACTATATTTAGCAGCAAGTAAGATCAGTTTATTTTTTACTTATTCATCTCTGTTTTTCTTTTTCTGTTGTCTCATCATCTGGGCCACTTCAGTGCCACTCTCTCTGGCTCCCCATCCACAGCAACACACCAACTTGTCTTGTCACATACCAGGTGCAGGCAATCCAAGGGGACAATCGATGTCGTCATGAGGCAGTCTACCACTGGAGACGCTGCATTACTGCCAAATCACTGTGGTGGTGTTCCGTGGTGCCTGTTCTGATCCAACATATGCAGGAAACCACCTACTAAGTCACTTACTGATGCGTAGTCACTGAGCCAAGTCACTGAGCCAGTATGAGTGAGCCTCTCCCTCCGGAAGGCACCATCACATCCATCAAACAATTGCTTCCATGACCATGACCTTGAAATGAACTCACTAAAGGCAAAGATGCTGACAGAAAAATTCAAATTTGAGGTCATCATGAAAGAAGGGCATGAAGGGTAACAGAATCCGAGACTTTCTTTTTAATGCTGTCCAGCGTGGATGACAATGATGAATATGATACCAAGAGTACCGCTCTGGTCTGAGACCGCCTGACAGGGTTTACTTTTACTCTGTATCTCGGCGTCGACCAGGCCTGAGAGGGACAGACATCTGCAGTGTTGGTCAGGTAACCTGAATCACACTCTCACAGACACATCCATTATCTCTTTCCACCCTGTGCCCAACGTCTGGTCGGGAGTACCTGAACAAAATAAGGCGTCAATCTCTGTTCAAATCTAGCACATTTAAAGCTTATTCCATGCATAAATAAAAAGCACAGGGAGATTATTTCCCAGCTATTTCCTTTGAGTATGCTGTAAGAAAATACTGAACAATCTGGCGACTTTTTTACCCATTATTTTTTGTCATCCTACACTATGAGCCCGTAAAGCAACATTACAATGAGGCAAAATCTAAATAAAATCACAATGGATGATCTTCACAATCGCATAAATGCAAAATCCCACATACATTTTCAAGTATGCAGATGATATATCTGACTATGACGCAAACCAATTTCATCTGCATTTGATCACAAAACTAATAATACAGCTTGTCGGAACAGGATATACTGATGAAATGATGAAGGATCTATTCAGCCCCTGTTTATCAAAGAGCCCATGCATAATTTGATAATTCAAACATTAAAAAAAAAACCTGTCCTGCAGTGAAACAATCATACAGTAGTGTGCCCCTTTCGCGAGCTGATCAAAAGTTAAGAGTTTCACTCATGGAATAACACCGGCAAAGTCTAAATGATGACACTTGATAAGGGAAGAAGGAGATCTCGTTTTAATTTTCAGGAATTTCTTCTTCATGATTTTCTGACAACTTGGGGAAATGAGAATCGCAAAACGTAATTAAAAAAAATATATATATTATTCATCTGGAATACAGGTGTAACACACTCAATATTTTTTATTCATGTACATCTATCCATTGAAGTGAAAAAAAAAAAAAGACAAAAATATTGGGAAGACAAAAACAGAACAAGGAGATGTTATCTGGTCAACACACTAAGATAAGAATCTTAACAATTGCAAAGAAAAAATAAAATTGAACTGAAATCCGATGATACACTCAATGCTCTTTTTCGTGAGTTGATGTACTTCCAATAGCATAAAAATGACTGAGGTTAAATGAGGAGTGAGAGAGGAAGAGAAATTAAAATGAGCGAAATCATGTAAAAAAGCTGTTCACACCAGACAAGATGTTTTCGTTTTCAAAGAAATCATGAAGAGACCAATACTCTCACAGTTCAACACTTGTGCACGCCAAATTGCAGAGATTTGAATAAAAACTTCATCATTCCTTCATGGGTCGCCTGTGTCACACTCATTTTCCAACACACTAAATCTACATCATTCACAATGTATGCCATTAAAGAAAAAAAAAAACTTCATGGGGCAACCACAAATATGTGTTATACTGTCATCTAATCTACATCATTCCATGTATGGCAATTTTTAAAAAAAGAACAGAAAAAACATAACAGCTTCAATAAGCATTTTTCTTACACACACATACACACACACAACACACACACACACAAACCACATCTCATAAGCATACACTTACAAACACAAGCTTACACATAGGCACTCATTCATGCACAGATATACATGCAGAGACACATAATCTCACTCAGCACTTTCAAATGTTATATGTTTGTTCTATCTATCAATGGTTACAGTGCACCTCAACAATCAGAAAATAAAGTACGGATTTTATCTCAAGCAAATCGGCTTAGCATCAAACACACACACTCAATATTTTCAGAATCTTAACTCAAAAAACAAAAACTGTGATAATTTCATAATGCTTATAACAAACATACTAGATTAAAGAAATAATAAAACTGGTCATATAATCTACACATAACACACTCCAAGTTAGGCAACCAGAATGCTTTCAGATTAAAGCTTTCAACATGCTCAATATCAACCCAGTGGAAAAATACTAAGTTTGTGACATTAAGGTCACTGAAGATTCAGTTCACTAACCCTCAGAGGCCCCTGGGGTCATGAGTGACCGAAACAAATACACGTGGCCACTACAATACACCCAAAAACATTTCATTGACTTTTTTTTACCCCCCCCCCCTCCCCCCGCCTAATGTACAATCCTTGGACAAAAGGAATATAACTAGTCTTCCTTGAGGAACTGCTTGGGATTGTGTCCCTTCTCCAAATGGCTTCTTCCAGGCTTTGTGGCGCATGATTATCCAGTCTGGCAGTTCAACATCCAAAGAATCCAAACAAGGTAAGTTCTAAACACAATATTTCATAGTGTTATAGAAAACATGCTTATTCAAAAGTCTGACATGTTTGGTAGTGGAAAATATGGATTTTTTATTTCATTTTGCGCCTTCATGAAAGTACTTGGTCACGGGTGACCCAGTGGGCCTTGTGGTTGCACAGGCCTTTGTTTCCAGGGTCACGGGTGACCCAGCAGGCCTTGGTGGTCACAGAAATCCATACTACTGAATGCTACCATTGGTAACCAGTGATGAAATTTCCTTCCACATCTGAATTATAAAGTAGATCAAATGATCGGAAATCCTGCCAGAGTGCAATATGGACGAGCATGGGGTGTACATGTGATTTAGTCTCCGTTTTTTTTGTCTTTTCTCTGTTTTTCTCTTCCTTGTTTTTTTTTGGGGGGGGGGGGGGGGGGGGGGGGGGGGGGGGGGGGGGTGTGTGTGTAGCATTTGATATAACATTATTGCAGTGTATGATGTAATCTGTATAATGTTCTGTGAATACTGGAAACTATAAGTTGCATTGCAAGGGGAAGCAATGGCCCATTTTCTCTAAAAAAAAAAAGAAAAAAAAAGCTCTTATTGATAAAAGTAATTCTGTCTTTTGATTTGGTTCCGTTTCACAGAATGGAATCTGGTGTCAACAATCGCCCACAACGCGCAATGCCTTTAGTGACTGCAAAGATTGAGGCGGGCTACCACTACACTGGTACTGTTCGACCTAACTGCACCCTGGCGTCAATCTTCTGTCTGACAATGACATGAAGAAGAAAGGCACAGGCACAATGGACCTGAGTGTTGAGCATTCTTCCAATGTTGTGGCTGTGAAATGGTGCGACACTAGTGCTGTCACTGCATTGTCGACGCACTACGGCACTGCCCCTACCAACTCGTGGGGCAGAATGACAAGACAAGCAGGACTCACGCGCAAGTCCAGCGGCCTGCAGTCATCAAGAACTCCAATGAAAACATGGGGGGCGTGGACTTGCATGACTTTTATGTCGCCAAACACATGTGCCGCACAAAGTCAAAACGATGGTACTTGTACACCTTCTGGCACACAGTTTACATGATGCTGGTCAATGTCTGGTTGTTATATCGCCATGCTTGCAAGCTGTTGGCATGGTGAACCGAGATACTCCAGGCAAAAGTGGCAACACTGCTGATTCAGCTGGATGCAACAGGCAAAAAGCGTGGCCGGTCATCTGAGAAAACAGCTCAACCTCCTCCTGCCAAGAAGAAATCTCTGCAGACCATGCCAGAGCCAGATGTCAGATTAGATGGGTACTTCCACTTTCCCTGACCGTCAACGCAGCAAACTGTACCAGATGAAATGCACTGTCTGCGAGAAATGCAGAGACTCTCTGCTACACAGAGCAGAGGAACTGCTTCAGAGCATTTCATGCCAACTAACCGTCATTGCTCATGTTCATGAAGCATGAACTGTTACTAAAACAAATCTTAAGTTTGTCAAAATGCGAAGTTCTGCATTATGACTGCTATTGAGAACAAATCTTTGGTTTGTCAAATGTGAAGTTCAGTATATATTTTCAAAAGAAACTGAACGTTTTGTGTGTGAACTTAATGGGAGAATAGCTGAATGTGAATAGCAATGATACTGGCAAGTTTTGATGTTTACACTGAGATGCAAGAAAAACTTATTTCGTCACCCCAACAGCCCAGTAGGTCATCAGTGGAACAAGGGAAAACAGACATTTTCTTATCCCAAAGCCCCGTGGGTCATCCATGAAAAAAATAGGTCAGCATCATGATAAAGTAAATCTGGTTGGTGATCCTCATTAGTAGGCTCGAAATGTACCTCTAAACCAAATTTCATAATTCTCTTACAGCTACAACATATCTAGGGCATATGAGGGTTAAAAAGTAACACAATCTTTTCACTCAGTTTGACCCAGAAACTATTCCGTTGTGTTTCATCCTCAGCTAAAGAATATGTGACACCTTTTTTTTTAGCCACTTCTCCTTCATGCAAAGCTTTGTATGCTATGGAACAGAAAATATAACCATGTAACAGACACCACAGCAGAGGAATATGCTCATTCATTTTGACACTGATGGACAAGTCTATCCACACAAACAACATCACAGAAACTCTAAATATCAGTTCATCCTACACAAATTCTGATTTTCTTTTTTCAGTACTGTAACCATACTACCATAATTATACAGACGCAGGGCTGCCTACCCCCTTCCGCCTCTTTCAGGGACATACTTTTTCAAAACCAGGGACACTGACTGATTTCCAGGGACACATGCAGCGGTAGCACATATCACAACCACATCAACATTAAAGTGAAAGCTTACCTTTATTTACACTATGTACAACTTCTACAATGCTACTTTGCTTCTAGCGCACTGAAACTTCTTTGCGATGTCCGAGTCAGGAAACATCAATTTAACGCCTCTGTTTAGCTTGTCCAGCGCAGCCATCGGCAAATTCAGTTCAGCTGCAAGGTCAACCATCATCGTTTCAGCTCTTATGACGTCAAAAGTTTCCTGACTGGTTGACGTCTGAGCGCGCTGAAACAATCCGCTAATGTTACAAGATTTCTCGCTCTCACGGATTTTTGTGTTCTTCTTGTGCTTTTCAGTGGCGACATGACGGGTTATTTCATCCCTACCTCCAGATCCGATGGAGAACTCACGCGCACAAATTTCACAAGACGCGTTAGTCTCGATCTTGCCACGCTTGATGAACGGCCAGGTTTCCGTATATTTTGACAGGAATGTCTGCCGACGTTTCTTCTTCTTGAGAGAAGCCCCATAGTCGAGATCGCCGTCGGCATTTTTACGCTTTCCCTGTTTCGCGTCCATTTTTCTCGCTTTCAAAACCGGAAGACGGTGTATGCGCATGCGCACTGGCAGTTCGGCAATGTTCGGGTCTTTCCGACGGATTTGGTCAGGATGGCCACGACCGAAGTCGGTCAGTCGGTGATCAGCTGACGAACTCAACTTCGTTTTTTTGTTGTTGTTGTTTTTTTCTCCCGAATGTTTTTTTCGCGGGACATAGAATAAAAAAGTGGATTCCAGGGACAGGCTGCATGATTTCATTATTTCGGGGGACAAATACGGATACTCCGGGACGGTAGGCAGCCATGCAGACGCACATGCATGCTTTTGACTTCTTTTAAAACCCTTATAGCATGTCATAAATGTATAAGTAACAATAGTCCAAAGTGACCACAACAGTTTTGAATTGATCATGTACATAACCCCGTAGCCAATCACTCGTAAATAAAGAACAAAGGAAGATAACTTCTGCTCCCATCATGAAACATTATCCAGAGTATTTTCCCTTGTGACAAATATCAGTTGCCTGCATGCCCTTACGTGGGAAGAAGATGGGGGGGGGGGGGGGGCAAAGCCACAAATAAAAAGATGGACATTTAAAATTTGGGGTGTGCCAGTGGTGCATGCTGCTCAATATTTGCAAAACTAGCTTTGCTCATTAGTTTTGAATATGAAATGTTACAAGTACAGCACAAACTGTTAACAGTATCATCTGCAAATTCTCATTCACATCAGTAAAAGTACATATATAGTGCCTATCCTTGGTTAGATATCAAGCTCTAAGAGCTTTACAATCCAGCTCTCGTTTACACAATGGGCTGCCTATCTGGTCAGAGCCGACTGAAGAGCAGCCTGCTGGCGCTACATAGTTGTTTCCCATTTCTTTCAGTGTATCTCTGGCTAGGTCTTTATTTCAAATTTTCATTCTTTCAGTGCATGCTATGTGTCTACATCTCATCCATACCAATCACCAAACTGATATTCTCTTAAAAAGTTTGCGATGGAATTTTACATGTGCATAAAATTTCATGCATGCGTTCACACACGGAACCTCGGTTTACAGTCTCATTCAAAGGACTTTTGGGGGCAAGTGGAGTCAGAACAAGTATTAACTTCAAACAAAAAATTCCCCTGAACAGAAACAGCCAGACGGAGATTCGAACCCACATCTCCAGGATCACGAGTTCAGTGCGCTTCCAACTAAGCTATTCTGGCTCTTTGATTCTTAATAATAAGAAGTATCCCAGAGCATGCTGAGTAAAGGTGTGTTTCCACAAACCATTGAAAGACATCACAGGTATTTTTTTTGTCTTGAATGTAGATATACGAACTTCTGTTTGTGCATGCATACAAAGAAGTTTCAGCACTAGATGTTTTGCTCATATGTTAATCGATTGGGGAGATCAGAAAAATCAAGTTTCTTTTGCTGGGAGATCAAAAGCAACTAGCTTCCTTTGCCCATCAGGCATTTATAGGTTCAATGGCCCTTGAATTAAGAATTCAAAAAAATATTATCATTTAGCTACAGTGCCTATTTTTTCAAAAAACACACACACACACACACACACACACACACACACACACACACACCTGAAAGAAGCATCTAAAACAACAATTTTCCCACAATACAGAACTGTTCAGCAACCTTCCCATTAAAGACATCAACATAAACGCCACAGAAAGTCTTCAGCCAGCAGATAATCAACCTCTGCATCAATTGCACAGAACAAGAAACCCACACTCCACACACAAGCAAACATACAGCCTGTAAAATTCATACACGGGCATACAGAGTAATCAGTTATGTTCGCAGGCAGCCTTGATCAAGAAAATTCACACGACCAATTATCCAACAAAGCCCATGATTCCACTGACAAACGAACCTAAAATAAAAACCGAAATGCTGTCCATCCAGAAAAGCAGAATACAGTTTCACAGCTTTCAACTTGACAATGAAAGTTAAAATAATCACTCAAGCTCTCTGCTGGCCTTCAATACGAAAATAACTTAATATAAGACCACATCAGTGACAGAAGCCACGGATCTGCTAATATTAGTCAAAGACTGGAATGAGAGCACAGATATCCAAGGAACAAGGTGCAGATTCTTTTACCAAAGACACAAACATGTGCACTGCCTGTAACATGCAGCAGTGAAACAGTAGCAGGGCTCCCAATGGCAAATGAAAAACATCTCTGGAAATGAATGGAGGTCCCAAGGTACGCTCCCCTGGGAAAAAATTTTAAAACACAAGAGCAAATTGGTGCAATTTGGCACTATTTGGGACGACTTTTGGCCTGTTTATGATCATTTGCAATGAGGCAAATAATTGATACATGCCAGTGTCATTTTCCATGAAAAACAGTTTGATGCAGTGTCTCTAATGCACTTTCTGACAGAAAACAAGCCAGACTGAACATCTTTTCTGCCATGTCTGGTGCTTTTCATCTTTGACATGCAGTGACCTGAAAGTGTACATCCTGGACTATAGTTGACTGCTGCAGCAGCACAGGCCACAATAGGCTGTGCTAGCCTCTGTTTTGTTTTTTTGCAGCAGCAGCCTGGACTATAGTTGACTGCTGCAGCAGCACAGGCCACAATAGGCTGTGCTAGCCTCTGTTTTGTTTTTTTTTGCAGCAGCAGCCTGGACTATAGTTGACTGCTGCAGCAGCACAGGCCACAATAGGCTGTGCTAGCCTCTATTTTGTTTGTTTTTCTCCTGAAAACCATGTGCTTATTTCCATGTCACTGATTTTTCATGAAAACCATTCCCGAACACAACTTGTTCTTGAAGTGTTTGTCTAAACTGACTCAAGTCTTTGCTGTGGCTGACCCTGTCTCCAAAATATCTGCCTTAGAGTTAGACATGGTCTCATGCAATTCAAAAGTTTTGCAGTCAGCTTTGAAGACAAGTCATGCCTTGACAGGCACCTGAAGAGACTGTAGTGGAACTTCAACCACATTTATTGCTCTTGCTTAAGTTTCACAACCTGTGACAAGAAACTGAAAACTTGATGAGCCAACTGTAAACAAAGGGGAAAAAAAGGTCATATGTTTATTTTCTTGGAAATCACCTTATTTCCTGAAAGCAGTCTGTATTTTCTCTGATATCCAAGAAATGAAAAATTGGGAACCCCACAGCAAAAAGCAGCCAGCCAATCTGATAAGTTCAGACATTCCTCAACGACATTTCCCAGGAAAATAAGCACACAGAGAGAAAGCAGCAACAGACCGGGTGATGAACAGGGCAATGTGAATCAGCTGGTGCCAACGTCTCATTCAATGAAAAAACTTCAAGTTTACAGGACAAGCAAATTCCTGCAGATTTTCTCCGGATGATGTTCTGACTGTGTCAGGAATACAGAGTGAGGCACTGACCCTGCGTGGATGTAACTACAGGAGTAAAAGAAAGCCAGCTGTGGGCAAGAAAAGCCATCGTGATGAAAGGGCATCATGAAACTGTAATTGCCCGCTTCCCCCTCCTTTCCCCATTCTCTTTTTTAAGATAATAACAAATGGTCTAAAATTTTAGAACTCATATTCAGTATGCAGAGACCTCATTTAAAAGCATTCTGACAATTATTTAAAGAAAAATAAAGTCAATGCTAGTAACAAATCAGATTACCACAATTCCAAAAATCAATATACAATGAAAGAAAATCAAAAATCAAAGCTGTCAGCACCAGCATCCTAACACAACAAATAGTTCCGGCCATTGCCTGACCTTCCAATGACAGATTTGGGAAGCCATGGGAGTTGATTTTCTCCTGTGTAATGGCCACAGCTCTGTTAGCAGTGTGTTTATGTTAGGTACCATGGACGGACATCAGAGACCTCCAATGAAATTAACCCAGGCGTGAAAATTTTAATAAGTCTTGCTTAACAAATCCTTGTCCCATCAAGAGAAAATTCAATGGATACTGTGACCTGTCAGTGGAAGGTTTGACATTTTCATTACTTTGTTCATTGTTTATTTCTCCCCACCCTAGCCCCTCCACTTTTCCCTTCTTTTTCTTTTTCCAATACTTATTTTAGTAAAGTAATTTTCATTGTCAGAAGGGCTGTTGTGCCTGTGCCGGCTTTCCTCAATCTATAAAATGTTTAACACATTCATTATCCACACATGCTTACATCCATTGACTTGATTACATACATGTGGGTGTGTGTGTGTAACTGTGTGTGTGCTGGATTCCACTCTAGATCAGTCATGAACAGACCGCAAGGAACAAGTACTGCACAAAATTAAGACTGTCTTTTAAGGATTTTTGGTATGGTCCTCATACACCTATTGACCCTACAGGTAACTCTCATTATTCTAATCTCTTTAAAAACTGTGACTAGTCACACAAATCAAGAGACAACAAAAAAAAAATCAATATCAGCAGTACACCTATACATCATAATTATAGCCTTACATTAAAATGCCTACAAACCAACGACGCCAACAGTTGAGAACAAATACATGAGTTTACGTGCAGCTTTTCCGTCCTTTTGGCTAAGCAGTTACGAAGGAAGACATAGCCATCTGTTAAAAAAGCTTACCAAAGCAACACACAACAGAAAGCAAGATCTTACATGCTAACAAAACACACATGTTTGCCTAAGTATGCAGACAGGGAACTGATGGGAGGTTCATGTTAGGGGAGAAGAAGGGCATTGCTAAGATGGATCACAGCAGCCTAAGGCAGTGGGTTCCACCAAACTAGGATATGCTCTGACAGAAGCATCATGATCCATTGGTGAGTGGGGCTGTGGGGAGAAAAGGGAGTGGGGACAAGAGAGACAGAAGGGTGGGAGGTGAGGAAAAGGTATCAAGCTATACAAAAACTGATGTACTGTCACTAGTGTCAGATAACTAACTGTGACCTATGGGGGGCACAAATCTACCAAACTATTCTGAAAGGATGTACAGTGAAACTAAAAGAAGGCTCAAATCCATTGTACGAGGGGGCAGATGGGGGGAGTGAACAAGGAGGGTGGGAAGTAGTGGGGGGAGGGGGGACTGATACTGATTGTTTAGTACATCCAAAGATTGTGGGGATTCCACTAAACTGAACTGACAAGATAAGCACTGTCAAAAGACTTATCTCCATTGGTACGAGGAGGGGGAGAGGGGGAACAGACTAGCAAGGGGGTGGGGGTGGGGTAGGGTTGAGGAGGAACGCACTGCTGAATGGTGATGGGGTTCTACTAAACCACACAGACAGAGATACACACACAACTGAGAAGGGTCAGTGTCCATTGGAGGGCGGGCTCTGGAGGAACTGAACAGAGTAGGACCCGGTGTTGGGGTCTTGCTGCAGCTGGAAGTTGTTGGTGGACAGGCCAAAGGGACGCAACACCAGGTTCCCCAGGTCCTTCAGCTTGCCTGTAAACATCACCACACCATCACCTGTATATTGTGCTCCACATGCTTCCCTTCTATATGCGACAGAGCCATGGTTTAGTAACACAAGACAGACACAGCAGGTTAGTAAAACCTGTAAACCATCACCACAGAACATGAACTTTCAAACTTGCAAATTCTAGGTCACCCTGTTCATGAAAACTTCAGGAAATTTTCTTTCTTGTGATATATGTAAAAACCATGACTGTGGGTTCCTTCACTACAAAGCTTTGGACTTCTGAAGATATTCTGGTTGTTGATCAGCCTTTTCAGAATTTATCAGGATTCAAAGATCAGTTGACTACTGTGACTAATGTGCATAAACATTTTTAAAGTTTAGGGGGTTGAACACAGATCCACTAATAACACGTGATGACGACAACATATTCAAAGAACACAAAAATTTCTATAAAAACACAAAAATTAGGCCAGGAGCCTTTCCTTAATCTTGATCATCTCTGCAACTAAGCGAACCGTCATCATGATGGGTCACATAAGTGAAGCCCCAAGATGCTTATGCGCACAAATACAAGCACACACTTCCGTGAACGCACCCATACACCTGTGAACTACAATGTGATCAGACGTGCTGTTTTTCTAAGTGCTCACACAATCCCCCCCCCCCCCTCCCCCACTGGTTATTTACATGGACTCAATCTATTTATACTGGTGAGTGAGACAGAAATCATCAGAAAACAATAATTGCAGTGTGTGGCCATACCAAGCATTTCTGCTTTCATCTTTTCGTTTCTTTCCTGTATCTCCTTCTCCAACCTCTGAAAACAAGACAAAATTTGGTCAATCATCCTGAAAATATAACTTTCCTTTGATTAGTAGGTATACATTAAAGTAACCAGTTTAATAAGTTAAAAGAAGTTTAACAGACCAACAAAGACAAAGAGACAAAAATAAAATTTAGGGCTACAAAACATTTCCAAAAAGTAAAATACAGACCAGAGTGCAACATTTCAATATGTTAAAAACGTTTAACAGACCAACAAACAGACACAAAAACAAAATTAAGGGATAGAAAACATTCCCACGAAGTAAGCACAGTCCAAGACTCAACTCAGGATGAACAAAAAGAGTACATACAAAGTATCTTGTATCAAGCGTTCATTTCAAAGCCATATCTACTGAATGTCCCGACACAAACACTGAACCTTACCTTATCAACCTTGAAATAAGAAATCTATGGGAAACGAAGGGGAAAAAAACCAACAAAAAACAAAAAGAAAAAGAATGGCAACAGGGACAAGAGTATGAGGGACACAGACAGGGAGCAGTGGAGGAGGTGGCTCAGAGGAGGATGAAGGGAATTGGAGAGAGGAAAGTGTGCGAGAGCTTGGTGATGTAGAGGAGAAGGGGTGAAGTATGATGAATTATACAAGATCCTCTACATTACTGTGTTTCCCCTGCAATTTTTTTCCCCTTTTTTCCCTTTATTTTATTTCTTTTTTTTTTTTTTTTTTTTGGGGGGGGAGGGGGAGCTGTCTCAACTTCTATGCACTTCACTGCATAATCCACACGCTGCTTATTCAAGCTCCCTGTCCACATCCACACTCTGGTTTGTCCCGTCACTGCCCCAACACCAGCAACTGACAGGGAGCAGTCAATGACAAGTCATCATGAGGCAACCCAACGGGAGAGATACTGCACAGCTACTAAGTCTGTTCAGCGGTGTTCACTGGTGCCTGGGCTATAAGCAACATTACCTTATCTGCCTGTTCTGATCCAACATTCAGAAAACACCGCCTACTAAAAACCATAACACTCAGTTGTGAAACTAGCACAAACGAGCATCCCCCTCCAAAGGGCGCCACCACATCCATCAAACGACAGTCCCTATGAAATCCCGAATACCATGAACTCCCTCATATGAACAATGCAGAGAGGAGATAGAGACCGAAGGCCAACATGACAGCCATGAAGGGCCACATGATTTGAGACTTCTTTTTTTTCTTCAATGCTGATTGATGAGGGTGAAGACTATGAAAGCGATTCCATAGAGATCCATTCTGGTCTAAGAGAGCTCGACAGGGCTGGAATCCACACTTACTTTAAATAATAGATATCGGCATCAACCAGGTCCAAGAAATAAAGACACCTGCACGGCTGCAGTGTTGTTCAGGCAATCTGAGCTGAGCTCTCAGAGAAACATCCATCAAGTGGATGAAACTTCACTGTGTGGTCCTAGTCTTCCCTACTGAACCCACAGCAAACTCCACTCCGAGTAGGAGACAGTCGGGGCTGAAAAATCCCACAAATATAACGGCTCTGATGGGAATTGAATCCCAGATCCCCCAACCAGTGATTTAATCACTACACCACAGCAGCTGCTTCCTCTGCATTGTTTTCACTAACTGTCATTTCACAAGACACACTTTCATTGCACACTGCTTTGCTTGTTTGTTTTACTCTCTCTTTCACCCGCTCTTTTTCTTTCCCTCTCCTTGTCTTCCAAGACCTCCAAACCTCGTATCATTTTATCTCTCTCTCTCACTTGCTATAATTTCTTCACATCTCTTCCTGTTACCTCTGAACTTCTTGAGTACTATCTGTGTGCCATGCAAATTCCATTATCTTGAAAAACAATACCAATGTAATTCATTTTAGAAACTTAAGTATACTCTATCATTGTGAATCCCCAAAACAGAGTGACTCTATACATCTTGTTTATCATACAAGATTGATAACAAAGAATAATATCAACAAAATTCATTTTACTTTTAGTGAACGGCACACATACACGGAAGCACTAAACACGTTATCATACAGGACTGATCAGAAACATTAGCATCAACAGAATTCATCTATGAGTACTGCAATTCTCTTACCATGGTAAAAATTAAAGCCAATATAATGTATCCAAGAGAACCACAAGCACATAAAACACCAATAAACCATCTTATAATATTTGATTTACAAGAGAAATCAACACCAACAGAATTCGTCTTTGTGAACTGCAGTTACCTTCCCACAGGAAAGACTAATGGCAATATACTTCATCCAAGTGAACCACACACATACAAAACTTCAATGAACACAGAGAACTTCAATAAACCATCTTACCAAACAAGCATGATAGGAGCCAGCCTGGGAGCGGTCCAACTCCACAACTTTCTGGTGATCCTTCAGCGCCTCGTCCAGTTTCTCCAGCTTCTCATAAGCGTCTGCCCGGCGGAAGTAGGCCTTGATGTAGGCCGGGTCTAGTTCAATGGACTTGGTGCAGTCTTTGACTGCCGTCTCATAGAACCCCTGTATAGCACGCTGGTGTTAAAATTATCCATTCATTTTTGGCTTTATTATTCTTTCCATTTTCATGCTGCAATGAAACCTTTCTTCTATTTTCATGCTATGATGAAACCTTCCAAGAACAAACCCTTTGTTTGAACAACCCCTCTCTGTAAACACTTTTTTCTTTCTTGAAATAACTTTTACCTTGCCCAAACTAGAATCTCCTTTCCATAAGGACACATTTATCAATAAAGGCTGAAATGGAAGTCATTCCCTAAAGGTTCAAAGAGCAACTCCATGCCATTTCCGTCTGTCTGTGAATCACTGCTCACATATCATACAACAAGATTTTTTATCCCAGTTCTGTACGGCTGTGGAACTCACTGCCGGGTGCCATCAAGATTGCCACAAATGCAATCTCATTTAAAAAAACAAATTGATTCGACAGTTTTGAGATCTGCATATTGACGATTTTCTATTTTTACTTCCCCAGATATTTTACTATTACCTGGGCCTGAATTTGGCCATTGCTTTTAACTTCTTGAATATTGAGTGCGACCCCTTGTTGCCAAATTTGCTCCAGGGGCCAACAGTCTGAGTCGCACTGTTTTATGTTATTTTATTTTACTTTTTAACATGCGCGCTGGTGACCTACTCGTTTTGAGTGAACCAGTATTTTAGGAAGAAAAGAAGAAGAAGTTTCCTTTCTTTTTTCTTTTTTTCTCTGTGCATTTTTTTCCCTGTGTATTCATATGAGTTGGCTGCTGATTCATAGCAACTAGAATCACTCAAAGTTTAGTATGAATAGCTTTGTTTCTTTATGGGAGTTAAAAAAACAACAACAACAACAGCTGGTTACAAATGTTTGAAGTAACATGGCCTGTAAGATGACATTCTTGTCTAACTGAAGCAAAAGAATTCCTGGTCCATGTCTTGTACTGGGAGAGTTTTCCGCTCCACTTTTCCACATGACTACAAGTGGTGGTATGACTGTATGAGTGCTGGTCTTTCAGACGAGATAATAAACTGTGATCTTGTGTGCAGCTTGCATTTAAAGCCCATAAAAGACTTCATGGCACTAAAGTAGTTATCCCTGGCAAAATTCTGTAGAAAAATACACTCTGGTACACAAACAAAAATATTTACATGGAGAAAATTAAAGGGACGATAATGCATTATGGTAACACATTCTCCCACAGGAGAGCACCCCGGATTTCAAGCAGTGGAATTTGCTCTGAAGAAGTATTAGACAAAATAATTTACATTTTAATTCCCCAGGCCTAAATGGTTTATCATAATCATAAAGAAAAAAAAAAGGGACTGAAGAAGACCCATGGCATTACCCACCTCTTTGATCCGACAGGCAGCCGATTGGAGAGCATCAGAGCCCTCTGGTGGATGTATTTGAGTGGGCAGAGTTGCAGGGCCTGAGTGTACAGCTCCAAGGCTTCGCGGTACTCGCCACTCTTGAATGTGTCGTTCCCTTTGGTCTTCACTTTCACTGCCTCCGACAGTCGTCTCTGATATCATAAGAACAAAAGGTATGCATGCATGATCAGATACGACAGAAACACCTACAGGTGTGTGTGCATGGGTGCGTGTCCAGTCTTTGTGACAATATCCCAGTGTCTGTGAAAGTTTTTGTAGGCATGCTTTTGTGTGTGTGTGTGTGTGTGTGTGTGTGTGTGTGTGTGTGTGTGTGTGTGTGTGTGTGTGGTGTGCACTTGTGTGCATACATAAGCATACCACTGACAGTGACAATGGCCACAGGGATTTAAAAAAAAAATTGAGTGCATAAATCTTTGGACTGAAGTAAAATTCATAAATCTAAAAAAAAAAAAAAAAGACATCTGCAGATCTGTTTTCTTGACATGTGAATTACAGCGAGACAGAAAGAGAAGACTCTCACTGAGAGTCTCAGTCTCATGAATTACTTTTACACACACACACACACACACACACACACACACACATTACCAACATTGCATTATATTCCTTAACACAGACATTCATGAATCTTCTTACTTTTATTTCCTCTACCTGTTTCTCCTTATTTTATAGATATACATCCGACTACAGATTCTGTCACTAATTATACTCTCTCCCTCTCAAATGTTTTCCTAATATTCAGTTGTATAAGCTTTGACAAAGGTTCAAGTGGAATTTGTGACAAAGGTTCAAGTGGAATTTGTGGATACAGTGATAATGCCTGCACATTTTCACAAGCTGTTTTAGACACTTAAATGCATGAAGTGGGCAAAAAACAACAGCTACACCCTGCAGAAATCAGTCACATAATAGTATTTTTTCTTTACTAATCTTTTCTCTTTTTTTTTCTGTCTTTTTCAGCTGTTTTTGTGGAAATCCTCTCTGAACTATATCATGTGAATGGCATAAGTTATTCACCTGTGTGCTCACACAAGTTCATGGCTTTCTTTTTTATGTTACACTTCACAATATGTTCTTTATCAATTTCCATTTGTTCTGCATGTTTTCCCGTGTGTACAACCCTCTGCTTTCTTGGTCTGTTTGCATAGCACACCTGCAGTTCCTCTTCTGTCAAGGCATCCTCTTCTTCCTGTCTTTGTCTCTCCTCCTCGCGTTCTCTGGACTCCTCTCCCTCTTTGTCCTCACTCTCACCAGCCTCTTTCCCTGCCTCAGGCTCTGACGCACCATCAGCCTCTCCCCTGACCCCTCCTCTTCCCTGGCATCACAGGTTGCTGCTGCTATTGAACCCTCAAGCTCCTCTTCATCTTTCCGTGAGATTTTACTGTCCTTGTCAAATGCACTGTTTTCTACAACTTCTGATTCGGAAGAAGTGCCTTCCGATTTGTCTTCTTGAGTGCTTGCACCTGAGGACGGGGATGACGGTACCTTTGTCTGGTTATCTAAATTCTCTGCCGATGGAGTGGCACTTGTGCTACTACTAGAGTCCTGTACTTGTGTTCCAAACTTGCTCTTTTCAGAAGACAACTGCGTCTCTTCACCATCTGTGCCGGTCATCCGTGCTGACAGTGCAGTGTCCCCACCACTGCTTCCATCATCAGACAGGGACATAGCCCACTCCTCTAACTTCTGATCATCATCACCACTGTCATCGTCTTCCTTTTCCCCTTCAGAGGCTGACAGAAACTCCTCCTCCTCCTCCTCCTCATTCCCTTGACAGGCCAGCTTTGCTTCAGTGTCAACATCAACACCACTTCCAGTCCTGTCTGTTTGCTGAGCGATGTAAGACTGCGTCACTGAGTCATTACATGGAACAACTTGTTCCTGGGGATCTGCAGCTGACTCTGTTGGTCCATGCCCTGAAGGATCACCACCAGCAGGCACATGCGAGAGATGTGAAACATCAGGCCGTGCTCCAATGTCTTCTGCCATTTCATTGGATATCTGGTGCCACCTGCTACTGCACAAAATGGAAAACACACACACACACACACACACACACACACACACACACACACACACACACACACACACACACATATATATATATATATATACAGATAGCCACTAATATCAGACATTTTGAAGGAAAAAAAAAAAAAAAAAAAAACCAAGCAAATGAACAAAAACCACCAAAAAAAAAAAATCTTTAATACATTTCCATTTCCATTTAACATTAACATGTTATACATATTTGCCACTCCATGGTTCTTGGCATCATATAATAATCATACACAGAGCCACCACAACCGAGATGTTGATTATTCTGTTTCTGTTTGGATTGAAGTTAAGAAAAAATATATGGATACAAAAATAACAACCAGCTGTGGAAATTTGCCACACTCTGTTCAGAAGATCAATGATCAACACAAATTTTCCACTTATGACTATGCTGAGTATGCATTTATAGAACACCTGCTAGAAACATGCTCACTGACTTCATCATTTACAATCGAGCCTGTTTCACATCTGGTTTCAGTTTAACTGTCACCAAATCAACCACACTTGGTCCTGCAAGCGATGGATGATCGTTCAGAACTACCCCTGCGATTATTCTAATTCAATGAACAGGCCTGGGTTCATTTTTTTAATTCTTCAAACACCTCTCCTTAACTTTAAACTTGAAGACACACTGACAGACCTATGTGTTTTTTCTTATTTATTTTACTAGTTGAGATATCACGGAGTCCGAAACATTTGGCTGAATCATCATTCAACTTATTTTAACCAAAGTGTTATTCTACTCCCATTTTCCTCAACAGTCAAGGGCAACCTCTTACGACTAGAGGTCTGAATGCCAGTCAATGTATACATACAAAGAAAGTGTGCAGACTGATTTTAAATAAAACTGAAATGGAAAAAAGTCTGGGAAGAAAAATGATCAAGGAGGTCTGAATGCCAGTCAATGCATACATACAAAGAAAGTGTGCAGACTGATTTTAAATAAAACTGAAATGGAAAAAAGTCTGGCAAGAAAAATGATCAAGGTATTGTTAATGGATCCATATATATACTTGTAACTGAATTTCAATTCAACAGACCTGTTCTGGAAAAAATCTGGGGAAATAACACCTGTCTTTCTACTACAAACAGTTAGCTTTACTCAGTTTGTGGATCAAGCAACTAGATGTGAAGAGTCAAATATCCAATTTAAAATGCACTTGTCCATGGTAACGATCATTATCAGTTGTCTGTACTAGACCACATCCATGTTTTGGCATTTTCTCTCTCTGTGATTGAACCATTAGGCTGACTGATTATGCGGCCCTGAAAGAAAGTCCCTCACCCTTGAACACCTCCATACCCAGTTCCCCAAAGAATCCTGGACTCATGTCCTGGACTCATGTCTATAGTGACGGCTCTGCAGCAGATGCCATTTGAAATGGGGGGGGCAGGAGTCTATGTCCAATATCCAGGAGACAGAGAAGAAAAGATCTGCCTCGCTACCGGCCTGTACTCCATGAACTACAGAGCTGAAGCAGAAGCCCTGAAAACAGCAGCAGCCCATATCGAGGTCAGCCCCTATGCCAGCCACAACGTTGTCTTCCTGACCGACGCCCTGTCCATCTTGCAGGCCCTTTAGTCCAACAGAGATCCAGAGCTCAACGATCTGTCCTCATCTCTCACCTCCCTCTGCACAAGACACACAGTCACCCTGCAGTGGATTCCCTCCCACTGCAATGTGCTTGGCAATGAGACTGCTGACTCCTTGGCAAAGGAGGGCACTATGAAGGAGCAGATGGACAGATCCACCAGGTATCCTGAATCCAGGACCATCATTAAGGCCAAGCTGCAGAACAAGTGGAAGCAGCACCATCCACGCCACAACAGAGCAGACCCGTACTGACTTGACGACAGCAGGTAGTCATCTTCAGGCTCAAGACAGGCCACAACTGCCTGAAACACCACCTATTCTTTAAACTCTGCATCGGCAACACAGAGCAGTGCCCCTGCAGAACAGGCAGCCAGACAACAGAACATCTGCTGCAGTCCTGCCCGCTCCACCAAGCGCTCTGAGAGAAAACCTGGCCCGACCCAATCCCAGTGGCCCGGAAGCTCTACGGAGGACTGGAGGACCTGCGACGTACTGCCACCTTTGTCGAGGAGACGGGGGAATCCATCTGAAGAAATGATGTACGAGACAAAAACTGATTATGCAAAATTGTTTTGACTGTGCCCACCAGTAGCATCTGTTCCTCGAAAACTGCAAGATCATTCTCTTCAAACTCAAACTCTAACACAGATGACATGCCCTGCGAATTTCTTGACAATGGAAATTACTGATGTTTAATGAATATAATACAGTAAGGTATTCCGAGTTATAAAGTGACACTGAAACACTGAATGCTTAATTTAACCATTTCATCACCACAGAGGCCACACAGTTACTGCAGTCAGAATGCCACAGCCACTGCTTGGCACCACATGAAAATGTGATTCAGCTTTTGTTTGCTTCCTCTCATATTTGAACAGTACATGGAATGCAAATATCATTATATAAAAACAACTTTCTTTAAGATGTTGTGTAACCACCGGTTTGTGGTTGAAAGTGACAGCGTTATAAATTTAAGTGACCCCACAGCAGCTCTGCTGCTCAGCCAGCTTTCTGCTGGTTACATTTGCACCTTAGGAACAGCTTACAATGAAAGGGTTAATGACTGGTCTGACTGCTTCACCTGCTTCAATCATTCAAACATGGCAACATTCTGTGATGCAGACATGGCCACAAATATCCCCTGAAAATCAAACAGCCAGTGAGTCATGTGTATGTAAATGACTGAGGCTTTCTTGCCAGGTTTTTAAATCATATTCACAGACTACAAGTGCCTTGACAGCTGTGACGTCTGCTACATCAGTACATGGATGTACATGGAAACAATGGAACAGCTTACAAAGTACATTCTACTCGGAATAGTTTGTAGCGAATCACAGACTATGATGATGGATTATGATGTATGCAACACATCTAGGGAAACAGTGTTACAACTTACATAAATCACCATGAGGTATATGAAAAACCTGGGGAGTAAAAGCAAAGTTTTGAGCTTTTAGCCATTTATTTATCAATCTGATTTTCGATGTTCAAGGAGTTTTAACTTAACCTGAAGGAGCAAGTTCACCAAAATACAATTTCACAGGTAGAGTTCTCACTGAAACTCACACCGCGCCTCAACAAAACGTCCTCAACATGTGTATTTGAATAAAATGAAAACTAAAACAAGCTGGACATATTTTCCCACAGGGACGATTTTTATTTTTGAGCTTTCAATCATGTGCAAGGGCTTCATCAGGAATAAATCACTTCATAAAAAGTCCAATGCTTACAAAATGATTACACCTCAGCAGTTACATATATCTGTTTTAATACACACACACACACACACACACACACACACACACACACACACACACACACACAACATAACACCACCCCTGTAATCAGCTATTGTTGAATAGGCACCTAACACATGTGAAACATACCACAAGGAAATAAATGTTCAAACACACGCACGCGCGCACACACACACATACTCACACACAGAAGAGAGGGGAAGAGGGAGAGAGAGAGAGAGAGAGAGAGAGAGAGGAGTAGAGTGGGTAGAATAGATTTATAGAAGAAGGGGGAGGGGGCTTGGATAGAAAGAGAGACAGAGAGAAAGTATGTAGCACTGTGGGTCTGTTGAAAAGCTGACACAGATACAGGGAAGGGGAGGGGGGTGGAATAGGTGGGGGAAGTACAGAGAAGAAGGGGGTAATAGGTGGGGGGGGGGGGGGGATATGAGGAAAACCGAGGTATGTTTAATTCACCCACACCCACACGCAAAATTGGAGAAGGGGATGACGAAGGATGGAGTAATAAGGGGAGGTGTGATGTGAGGCGGGGTGAAGGATGGGGGTACAATAGTGGGATGAAATGAAGGATAGGCTCCATCTTAAAAGGAAATGTGAGGAAGCGCAATTTGAAAAGAATGAAACAAAGAAAGGGGGGAGGGGGGGGGGGGGGAAAGGAAAAGAGAGATGGAAGAAGAGAGAGAAAGAGAGAGAGTGAGAGGTAGGGGGAGGGAGTGAGAGAGAGAAACAGATATATATATAGAGAGAGCAAATTAAATGTAAAGGAATTTATTTCATTCAATTGGTTCACCTATCCTTCAACTTTCATTGTGTGTGTAGCTGACTGGTCCTTTATGGAATTTTGCAATTTAGCAATCTCAAAACAACCATAATCTAACTAATGTTTTTTTACCATGCACTGTTTGATTCTTTTCCCCATTTCAAATGAAGAGGGTGCTCCTCAAGGTAATTCAGGTCAATCGCAACCTTTCCATGTTGAAAACTAAGAGATAATCTCGCGTTGATACCATTCCTCTCAAAAGTTCCATGCTTCTGCCCCTGCAATGCGCTCATGATTGTCACCTAATCGCAAGGCCTTCAATACATATCTGATTTAATCTATTTTTTGAAAGACAATATTTAACTAGGTTTACTAAAATCAATGCTTTTTCTCAGATGGTTAATTGACACACCTTTTCTTTTCACTTTTTTTTTTTTTCCTTTTCTTTCTGAGAGCTCTTTCTGATGGTGGCATTTCTTGCTTTTTTTTTTGCTTTTTTTTGGGGGGGGGCATGTTGTTGTTTGTCCTTCAATTTCGAAGATGACCATGACTTCAATCTCAGATGGAAGATTGCTGAGTGTGGGTCCGCAGGTGGCTGGTGAGGCCAATCTGGGCCTGGAAGGAACGCCCACATGTGGGTGGGTGCTAAAGTGGAGGTGGAGGTGGCGTACATGACATGATGGCTGTGCAATGCAAAAATGCAAGAAGCAAAAATGAAAATGAATTGCATTCATGTCAAAGATACTAGTCAAAATCTTAAAACAAGGTTTCTACACAGACTGACAAGCTTTCGTTTCAAAGTGAGGTGACTGCAGGTGGAAACTGAAACAAATTCAAAAGAAAAAATTACTATTCTGCTGAAAAGAAAAAAATTCTTTTCTGCTGAACAAAAGAAACAAATTACATGACAAACATGACACATTTCAACCTCTTAGGTCTTCATCAGGTGAGGCAAACAAACATTCAAGACAATGAAAACAAAAGAATGAACAATCACTTATCTCCTCAAACTGGACGCAAGTTTGTTCTTCATTTTCAATGTCTTGAATGTTGTCTGTCTTATCTGAAGAAGACCAAAGAGGTTGAAATGTGCCATGTTTGTCATGTAATTTGCTTGTTTCTTTTGTTTGGCAGCATGGTAATTTTTCATATAAATTTTTCACAAGCGTTTGTTACCTTGTATAACCTAATACAGGACCCTGAAGGGAAAGCAAACTTACTAAACAAGCAGTTTTGTTCAGTTTTCTCAAATCCCAAACCTTTAATTAACGTTAGACTAAAGGATGATGATAAACTCCCTGAAATGCAAAACATCAAAGTAAACAAAGCAGGAGTATTTAAGTTACTGACCAACATCAATGAAAACAAAGCTAGGTACTGGTCCCGATGGCGTTCCTGGCAAGCTCTTAAAATTATGTGCCAATGAATTAAGTGAGGTATACCAACTACTTTACCAAGCTTCACTAGACCAGGGAGTAATACCTGATGAGTGGCGAGATGCGAGCATTGTTCCCTTATTCAAAAAGGGTGACAAAACAAAAGCAGAGAACTATAGACCTGTATCTCTTACATCCATATCAGCTAAACTACTTGAACATATAATATATAGTAGCATAATGGACCATCTCGACAAATATGACTTCTTAAATAACGCCCAGCATGGTTTTAGACAGTGAAGGAGTTGCGAGACTCACTTATAACAACTCTCAATGATTTTAATAACTGTCTTAACAACAGACAGCAAATAGATGCAATTTTATTAGACTTTTCTAAAGCCTTTGATAAGGTTGACCATGAGGGCCTGCTGCTTAAATTAGAACACATCGGCATTGGCGGGTCTTTGCTAAAATGGGCTAGATCATTCCTCGTTGGGAGAACGCAGAAAGTTGTTGTGGAAGGGTCAACATCCCATTGTAAACCAGTCTTGTCAGGTGTACCACAGGGAACTGTTCTGGGGCCCTTGTTTTTCTTAATTTATATAAATGACATAAGTAGAAATCTCTCTCCTGGAACTACTATAAGGCTTTTTGCAGATGACAGCTTATATAGAACAATCAGAAGCAAGAATGATACACGCATTCTACAAGAAGATCTAAACGCTTTACAAGAGTGGGAAAGAACTTGGAAAATGGAATTTCATCCCCAAAAGTGCCAAGTGTTGCGTATATGTAACAAACGCTCACCAATTAGATCAGATTATTCTATCCATAATACTATTCTTAAAGAAACTAATGCTGCAAAATATTTAGGCGTGATTATAGATAGCCGTCTCAAAGGAAAGAGATAAGTAAGATAATGTTGCTTATAGCCAGCCGACCAAATGGAAAACATTACAATTTAGTATGTAAGAAAGCAAATAACATCTTAGCTTTCTTATACAGGAATATCAATGACTGCCCCCAAAAGGTTAAAGATGACTGCTACAAAACACTGGTTAGACCAGTACTGGAATATGGTTGCTCAGTTTGGGATCCTTACCATCTAAAGGACATTGATAACCTCGAAAAGATTCAGAAGAGAGCAGCACGGTTCGTAACAGGGAAGTCCCCGGAACCACATCAGAGAAAAGGGAAATACTAGGAAGAACATGAGGAGATTAGAATGGAAACCCTTAGAAGAGAGAAGAGCTTTTATCAAACTTAACATCTTCTTCAAAGGCAGAGCTAAAGTAACTGATATTCCAATGGAACAACTAGTATTGAATAAAAGTAGCAACCAGGAGATGACGGTCAATGTTATACCATACCTGCATCAAATATTGACAGCCACTTACATTCTTTTTATCCTAGTTCTGTACGGCTGTGGAACTCACTGCCGGGTGCCATAAGATTGCCACAAATGCAATCTCATTTTAAAAAAACAAATTGATTCGATAGTTTTGAGATCTGCATATTGACGATTTTCTATTTTTATTTCCCCAGATATTTTACTATTACCTGGGCCTGATTTGGCCATTGCTTTTAACTTCTTGAATAATCGAGTGCGACCCCTTTTGCCAATTGCTCCAGGGCCAACAGTCTGATCGCACTGTTTTATGTTACTTTATTTTACTTTTAACATGCGCGCTGGTGACCTACTCGTTTTGAGTGAACCAGTATTTAGAAGAAGAAGAAGAAGAGAAATTGCGCCGCACATTCTTGAACCCTCAAACTCAGTGCACACCACTCAGTCAATGGTGGCCCATGATTAAAAAGAGAACCTTACAGACTATTGAACGTCACTTGCTGCCTTAATTCAATGGAATGGGAACATTGTACTAACTACTTTGTCGAAAATACCTTAAGCTTCCTACCTTTTATATTTCAAAGATGATTTTGCACCACACACTATAACTTCGTCTTTCACGATAACGTCATTGCTTCCAGGCAAGTTTCTGTTTCGATGAAGGCTGAATCTAACCAGGCAAAGTGTCGATACCATTTGAGAACTTGTTCACGGTGGATGGGTAAGCGCGATTGACACAAGTGTGTCGTTATATGCTCGTTACCTGAATTGCAGAGTTCCCAAGTTAAGAAGAGACAGGGAACGGTACTATCTTGGGTATCCAAAGTTTGCTTTCTTTTTCCCGCAAACAAAGTCTGAACCCCCACTTGTCAATGGCTTTTTAAAACGACAGCAAGACAGCAGTTAAGTTCACTTAAGTTTTTGGCACATCGCAGCTTTTCCTTTTGTTTTTCCTATGTTCTGGTCGAATTGATAAATATTTTCTTCTCGTTTTACTTTTCAACTCCACACTGGTTGCTTTGGACTGCCGTTGAATTCTGTTTTTGAACCCTCGGTGATGAAGAGGGAAATCTTAAACAATTTTAAGGCAGGGAATCATCATCATCATCATCATCATTCTCTTGCCCATGATGGGCGTAGAGGAGAGATGAGAGACACTCTCGAAGCCAGGCACCGCCATCCGGCCCTGTCCTCTGCCTGTCGCATCAGCGTAGGGCCATCCATCCTGGTCCATTCTTTGATGTTGTCCACCCAGCATTTGGCTTGTCGTCCCCTTCGTCTGCCACCTTCCAGCGTGCCCTGGATGACTGTTTTGGGCAGTGAATTGTGGCGTATGACATGCCCGAACCACGACAGCTTCCTCTTTTTGACTGTTGACGGGGGGCCTGCAAGTGATGCTATTTGGCTCCTCACAAGGTCTTTGTTTGTCTTCCGGTCTTGCCAAGAGATCCCGAGCAAGCGCCTGAAGCATTTAGTTTCAAACGTCTGGATTCTCTTGGTGGTCTGTGCTGTCATGGTCCAGCTTTCGCAGCCATACAGCAGGATGGACAGCACCAGGGACTTGTACAGCTTCATCTTTGTAGGAAAGCTGATCTCCCTGCTCTTCCAGATCTTGTTTAGCTTTGCCATTGCTGCTGTTGCGATCGCTAGTCTGGTCTTGATTTCTGTTGTAGAGCGACCGTCTTTGGTGAGAGTGGCGCCAAGGTATTTGAAAGCGCCCACTTCTTCAAGCTGTTGTCCGTTCATGTAGATTTCAGCATGGGTGTTGGTTGTGCTGTTGACCAGGACTTTGCTTTTTTCTGTGCTCACTTCGATTCCATATGCACCTGCCCTTTCTTCCAGTCTCTTTGTCAGGTCTTGTAGTTCTTCGTTGCTGCCTCCCATCAGGTCGATGTCATCTGCGAACCTCAGATTATTGATGGTTCTTCCTCCGATGGAGACAGTGGAGTGGAAGTCATGGAGGGTTTCACGCATGATGTTTTCCAGGAAGAGAGGTAGGAGACTTGGAGAGGGGATTGGCGCCACCAAGGATTAACCTAAGCCCACAGAAAAGTCATGAGAGATACAACCATAGCCAGCAACATACCGGATCGGCCGGGGCCCGGGTTACCAACGACCGCGCTTCCCACTGACAAGCACCAGGGTGGAAGTGAAAAGTCAGCTACTGGGGCAAAGACATCATACAAGCTGTCAACTGAGAAAATTACCATTGGAACCTGGAATGTTCGTACACTCCATCAGTGCGGCAAAGTAAAAGAACTAGAGCACGAGCTGAGACGTTACCAATGGGACATCGTGGGTATGTCGGAAGTAAGATGGACAGGCTTTGGAGAAGCAATCACAGAGGAAGGACACAAGATGTGGTACAGTGGCGAAGAGTCACTACATGAAAAAGGCGTAGCTTTCATCGTACGCAAAGAAATCACTGGATGCATCATGAGCTGCACACCTGTTAACAGCAGAATCATCAGCATTCGTGTGTCAGCCAAACCAAAGAACATCAACATCATACAGGTGTATGCTCCAACTACCAGCCACGAAGATCAGGCGGTGGAAGAATTCTACGAGAAAGTAGAAGACACCATCAGAAAAGCCCCCAAGAAAGACATCATCATAGTTCAGGGGGACTTCAACGCCAAAGTCGGCCCAGATGCCTACAAAGACTGGGCTGGAACAGTGGGTCAATACGGCACAAGGCAGGGAATAGTAAACAGTAAATGACAAACAGGTGTGTAATTTTTGCTCCCATAATGAAAATATATAATAACACACCCATAACTCCAGGCAAATGCTGTTTACGAAATTAAATCGCCCAGCAGAAATGCCCACACAGAGTTCACAGAATAAACAAGGAGACATCCACAAAAAAGAATGTTCTATGTACACCAACAGCAACAACTGGAGTAATGAACAAACACTAATTAACACTTGTTCAAGACTGTCAAAGCCATTTTGATCTCGTCATAGTCAAAACACAGCCCTGGATGAACAGTCAGTAACAATTACGTGTAACTTCAGTTTAATTGGTATGAGACAAAATCTTGACTGAGGCTGGGAACAGTAAACAATGAATAAAGAACAAGTAGGACACACACACACGCACGCACACACAACACAACACACACACACACACACACACACACACACACACACACACACACACACACACACACACACACACACACAATTTATGGACTGTCCACTTTATGCACCTGCGTCGCTTCATTGATGCAAACTTACCAGTGCACGGTTCTGAGAGATTCAGTCTAATCTCGCGTAATGTATATTAGGTCTTTGTGTCTGCTTTGGAAAGCCCCAATATGAGTCTGCGCCATTCTCTAAGAGTATTCGCAGTGTTGGCCTTAAAAATATCCCAATACCTGTTTGGTTGGGGATATTTCTTGCTCTCCCTTCAAGTCTGGATGTGCGGCCACTTCTTTTGACGTTGAGCTCAGAGAGATGGTATATGGTATAGCGGCTTTGATCTTGTTTGTTGAGGAGAGTCTTTAGATTTCTTATCACAGCAGATCGGTCAAGCTGTATTCCAGTTCTTCTCATTGCCTGTCCTGCCAGCGTATCTGCTCTCGCTCATTTCCTTTGACACTTGCATGTCCTGGACAGTACATCCAAAGGAGTCTCTTTAATGGAAGGCTGCATATTACGTCATGCCAAGCAAGGCCTTCCATTCCACTGTCAACGTTCTGGAGCAGGTTCATGGAGTCAGTTAGTATTATGGCTTGTTGAGTTCTAAGCTGGTCTGTGGATGAGAGCCAGTGGAGTGCTTGTGTCACTGATTCTACCTCCATTGTTAGACTTGAAGCTGATAAAGTAGCCAGTGGTGTGACCACACAACGGCGAGACGAGTTAAAGTGTGAGTGCAAGAACAAAATATTGTTTTTGTACTTGAGTGAAAGACTCACCTAGTGTGCCAAGGGCTTACCAGTATACTGACACACTGACAGAATGTCGTGATCAGTGCGTTACAGCTAGGCTGCAGAAATGCATTAGCTAAATGTTGGGCATCGCATTTGCAACCTATGGACACAACCAAGGTTATCTTGAGGACTTCCGGCTGGCCTTCTTTGTACCGCCGAATGGCGATGGTCCTGTACAGTGTGAGGCCGATTCAGAAAGCAAGTAGGACAGCCGTCGACAAGTCACTGCAAAGATCTACGCCCATGCTGAGCCCGTGAGGGACAATAAACACTTCTCCCCTCCTCCCTCGAGGAGTGGGCTTTGCTGGTCGTGCAGACCATGGTGAAGTCACTCAGTGGCTGCACCTTATAGTCGTATTACCCCACAGAACTAAGTACCATGCCCCGACGACGAAGTCAAGACTTGTCTTTACTGCTGAGAAGAGGAAGCAGGCTGTGCTGCCCTACCCTATCTGCCACCTAGTTGTCTCCCGCTGTAATGCCATCTCCCAGCAAGGAATATGACGATGAGCGTTGTTTACTGGTCCTTTGACATATATAGGTTTACTTTCAACATGCACAGCGGGATCCAGGGTCGGCCAGCTTTCACACGCAGACAAATCTAGTGAAGGGAAATTTCACCAGTGGCGGTGGGTCTAATCGGCAATTTTGAAAGTGTTCATGGATGCGCTGCAAAAGTTTCATGTGGCCAGCTGTTCCAGGTGGTAATGATATCAGCTGTTCCAGGTGGTAATGATATCAGCTGTTCCAGGTGGTAATGATATGGTTTCACAGATAGATAATTGCCTCTCGTATTAATTCGGAACTGTTTCTCTGGAGTCTGAGTAAATTTCCAAAAACATCTTTTGTCATGGCCAAATCAAGCTCTGGTGGGAGGCATAATAGCCAAAAAGTATTTGTACGCTTGAAGAGGATCTTCTCTGAGTCTTCGGTTCTCCGTAATAGTAGCTGTCTTTGTGTCCTATACAGCGTCTCTGCATATGGCTTATCTCGGTTCTCGGCAAGGTGGCGAATCTCCTTTGAGGGACACTGATGCGAGAGGTCAGTGTCAGGCAGAGTAGTGATCCTTCCAGCCGTGTGCGTGACAATGGGTCTTGCTTGTGTCGCTATAGGACGGCTCCGGGAGATGTGGGGTAGTCGGCAATGGAGAGCTGCCTGACTGAGGTTACTGTGCCCGGGATATCATGCTTTTGGATCGGGGCATGGGGGCACCCGATCGGGGTTGGGCTGCAAAAATTGCCTTCTCGACCGTAGCTAGCGTTGGACCATAGAAGGGATTTGTGCAGTGCTCCAGTGACTTTCGTCCTAATCCGTCTCTGTGATGGCCTCACGCGGCACACGACCATTGCAACCCGAGCATGAAGAAAACCGCCTGGTGGCCTTGAAGACAGGCCTTCTGGGAGGAAAGAGGTGAAGAAAACCGACGCCCAAGGTCAGCCAACCAACACCACAAAGTGAACCGGAGTGCACACGGAACCAGAGTTTAGAGAACAAAAGATGACATCCCCCATCCGGAACTGGACACACTTCTGCCAACGACAACCACTGCTATGAAAAATACAGACTTTGGATCTGTGATTGTACCTTGTCGTTAAGGGCCTCTGCCCAATAGGATGTAAATCTCAATCTTTCACTTACGTCGCCGATCGTTGCCGACCGTTTCTTTTACCCGCCCCATCACTTAAGTTTATCTCTCAGACGGGCTAATAGCTTTGATTGTTCGACGTTGAACATGTACGATTTTGCTGCAGGTTTTTCTCAAAGCTCTGCCAGGTGCTATGTCTATATATTGATACTGGGCATACAAGACTCTTAAAAATATCATATCATCCTGAATATCCTGAGTTGATACTAATTGCCCCCCCCCCCCCCCCCCTCCGCCCCACCTTCCACACACACACACACACACTTCTATTCACCCACTGTGTTTAACTGCACCACAGAATGGTTAATCTCCCCTGTCTGTTGAGATGTTGAAAAAAGTGTTTTGCTATTTTTTTTCTTCCCTGTCTAGGAATTCATGTACTTATCGATTAATATGCAATACCCACTTTTCCACGAAGCCATTGGAAAGTTTTAACTTTCTGTTCTCAGAAAATAAATCAGTTCAACCAAAGCGAACCAAATAGCGTTTGGAAAATATACAGTTTTTACCATTTCGGAATAGATAAACTTTGGTCGGCTACGAACAGGTCGTGGTTCACCTCATACTAAAGTGAAAGTTAGTGTCGTCAGATCGTGTGCTTTCATTATTATTTGTTCTATTGTTTCAGACCACCATTTCTCAGATTTCGAAAGCTTGTTGCACATGCTTCTGTTAAAGATTCGAATGATGGTTTCGGTGTTAACCTAAATCTCAAATCATCATTGCTTACATTTTCACAGCATTCATTTGTTCGATTCAATAATTGATGTTTAATGAATTATATTTGCCACATTCATAATCGTTATGTATAAGAGATTTAATAAAATAGATATGATACCTAATTACGGATGAACAGTGATTAATCATGATTAAGGTATATGTTTACAAACACACACCCACACCCAAATTCACACACGCACGCACACGCGCATGCACACGCACGCACACGCGCATGCACACGCACGCACGCACGCACACCACACACACACACACACACACACACACACACACACACACACACACACACACACAGGCCTTTCAGTTAACGCTGAACTACCAGCTTACTTTTGGTCAAGCAGATTGACCAAAACTATCAGTTCCAGAGCTTTTCAAACTGCGGTTCTGTTTGTTCAAATGGAAAGAAAAAAGCCTGCAAGTCCAAATCACACAAAATTCAGAATTTAACAACAACACAACAACAACAACAACGAAGCCCTATCAGCAGTAGTTATGTAGTTCAATGAGCATGTATATATTGTCCTCACTGCTGATGTATACTTTACAACTGACCATCGTAGTAATTCTACTGCACTAGGAATGTTTAGCACATAGATACTGACTTACCTCTTCAAGGTCACCTTACTCATCTGACTTGATGTTGCATAGGTTTGCATTGATTTCAGTCACAGTAGGTGTAATCTTTATAATCAGAGTCTTTGTTAATATATTCTAGAGCCATATTACAGGTACTGTCTGTCACTTCTTGCTGTTGTCAGTGAAATGTCTGTTACTCTTGATGATGCAAGGTGAAGACAATTTAGGAAGAAAAACAAAATTGGCTCTTTCTAGAGGCAGTGTAAATGGCTGTTAAAGTTGTCTTCACAAAATGTCTTGTCTAGATGCTGAATGCTTCTGCAATAACCAGTATGATCTCTGAAAGTATGCCAGTAACTCAACAAATGAATCGGTACTTGTGTGAGGTATGCCAGATGTCCGGCTTTGTTCTTAAGAGGTTAAAGCAGCCAAGTTGAACTGCCAATTAAACTACTGCTCCTGGTCACTCTAATCTGTATGTGTGTGTGTGTGTGTGTGTGTGTGTTGTGTGTGTGGTGTGGTGTGTGTGTGTTTGTGCGTGTGCGCGCGCGCGCAGTGTGTG
>CM031597.1:41471838-41489338 GCA_018398815.1 Conus ventricosus | reverse complement strand
CTGAAAATGTGTCCAAAATTGTTGTGTAATGTGACAGTCAAACAGCATATGAAAAATTGTCTGCTCCTCTTGTTCACAAAAATTACACATTGAAGAGTTTACTAAACGGCGCAGGAACAAGAATCTCTGGGTTGGGTCAAAGTTTTTGCTCATGTGTCTGTCATGAGGGGTGATAGGGTGAAGCTCTGTTTCAACTCCATTACTGGTCAGTGGTCTGTATAAGGGATAAAACAAATGCAATGAAAGTGAAATAAGATGAAATTTTGAAATGAATAGAACATTGGCAACAAAGCTGATTAGATGGAATGTGAGCAGCTGAAAATAAAAAAGTGATTCACTGATAACAAATGACTAGTAGGTAAATGACATTCACTTTGTACAAGTGACTAGTAGGTAAATGACATTCACTTTGTGTGCAATTTAAAAAGATTCGAAATTTATTGAATGCAGCTAATTTAAGAAAATGTGACAGAATTTAGTTTGCTGGTGTAAAGTGTTGACAATTATAAGGAAAGGCTTTAGAAATACAATGTATTCATCAGCTGCTGCTGCTGCTGAATTACTTAGGGAGAGGGGTATGTACATAGGAAAGTATGGGACTTCCTTTTGGGAGTACTGTTTTTTTGTTTGTTCTGAGTGTTTTTATTTATGTGTGTGAGCTATGTGGGAAGCATTGGTATGAAGTCTGTGTTTTATGATATGAATTTGTCACACATGACCTTTTTGTTGAATACTGACTGCTGTTTCCTAGGGAAGCTTGTCAACGCAGCACAGGCTTTTTGTTTCATTATGGCATGGTTCACAAGGTCATCGAAAGTGTTTGAGATATGGACGGCCAGTCGCACTTTGAAAATCCTTAAAACATGATCAATGTCTGTGAAAATCATGAAGAATTTTGTTTAATTTATTTTGGAAGCTGAAAAATATTTCAACTGTTATCCAGAAATGTTGATGATATGTCCAGTAAACAGTTTTGATCCTGAATTTCAGGTCCATGAAACATTCTTCTTTTCTGGACAGCAAGTCCTTGAATGATAGAGTTCTGTCCCTTGACAATATTTGGGTTCTTCGATCAGTCAATCAGCATGTTAATGATTGTTTTGGAACTAATTAACCCAGAAAATGCCTGGGAGCTGTTGATTCATGATAAGTGGTTGGAGAAAGCTGAATAAAAACTGGCTGTAAAACATCAGAACAAGCCTGGGAGCTGTTGATTCATGATAAGTGGTTGGAGAAAGCTGAATAAAAACTGGCTGTAAAACATCAGAACAACAAACAGCTAGAGCTTTTCATGCTGTTCGAAATGTTGATTGGTTGACAGCATGTTGAGGGAGGGCATGCTGAAAGGCCTATGGAAATGAAATGTGTGATTTTGACATTAAGAATCTGCACAGACCTTATATGGTGCTTTTACTTCAGTGTAATGTTTACTGTCTCTCCACAGCCCTGATGTGGCCCTCTGCGGTCGGCTGGGCTATAAGCAACATTATCTTATCTTACTGTCTCTCCTGTGTTTAAAGGACTATTAATGCCTGCAGATTCAAATCTCTCCCCACAGTTACAGGGCTGCCAGTGACTGAAGTGACCAGGCCTGACAACTGATTCTCAAATTTCTCCGGGCCTTAAAAGCATCTGGGGGTAGGAGAGGGGAGGACTTTGACCAGATATTGTGGTGTTCTCACTCTTCCTACAGGGGTTATGCTACTGCAGTAGTCCCAGGAGGCTCAGAAAGATAGAAATGTTCTTCCTCAAGGATTTGCACTTTGAACAGTGAGAACATCATGTTGTCGTCTGAATAGTCTGATATCGTTTAATGTGCAAAAACACTTCCATGTGGTAGTCTGGTCTCTTTCAATTGAAAATAATAGCTGAAAAACGCCCTAAGGGTAAGACAAACAAGTAATGTATGTGGTCATGTTGAGCGGAGACAATCTTCATTTTGTGCTTGGCTGTGGTCACATAGAATAAGTCTGCTCTGTGTTTATGAGAATGCTCCAAAATTGGAGCGAGCTGAACAAGAACAGTGCTACATAAAGCAATTTCCTCTCAAGCTGGATTAGACTACAATGGATCTTTCCCAGCCAGACCACATAGAATTTTCTTGTTATCAGCCATACTTCCAGCTGCAACTGGAGAACAGGTACCCCTACATTTTGTCAAGCCCAAAAAGGTTCTCTGCTGCGGGCATGTATCTCACCTTGACTCTTTACCTAAGACCATCCTGCTGTATGTTGTGGGAAGATGGCCGTCCCAGAGGCAAAACAAAGAACTGGAAAGACAACAAAGGGCAGGATTTTGGTATAACGCCTCTTCTGCCCTGTTGCACAGGACTGAGGACGGTCTGTGGAGGCTTCGGACTGCTCAGGCGAATGTTGTTGCTGCATCCATACTGCAACTTGATTTTAGGGCAGATGAAACAGAACAGGTCTGTTGTGATGTGCAGAGCAAGCTGGGCAAGCTGAACAGTATTGTGTGGCCGCACATTCTGCAGCTGGCAGAGGCAGAAATTCAACGTTTGGCTGCTGGTGAGTGAAGGTGTAGGGATGGGCAGTTCAGCATGTGTGAGTGTCAGAATCAATGTGCTTGAGGCTATTATCATCTTATCGTTCAACATAGGTGTTTGCTTCTGTTTAGGTTTTTGTCTTTTCTTTTCGTTGTGGATTACGTCATTGTAGCAAGTGTAATGTGTGAGTGTTGGTCTTGTCTTGTTTTTATATTAATGTTCACAAATAAATTTACTGGGGTAGATTCATTTGGTTAAAATGTTATCATTCTGTAAGTGCTAAATAGTCTTAATAATAATAATCATCATGATGATGATGATGACAACGACGACGACTGGTTGAGCATTGTTTCTCTACTGAGCTCAGAACACTTCACATTGATACAAACAATGGCACTATATCACTAAACATTTGGAAGAAGCAAACAGATATGTCAGTGAAGGAATGAGTCATGCACAGACAGACAGACAGACACACACACACACACACATACACATACACACGCACACATACATACACATGCACACACACAAATATTCTCACACATGCATTCTCTCTCTTCTCATGAGCACATGCACGCATGCGCACACAGAGTAAAGCACACACACACAGACGGCATGCAGAGCCGTCCATAGGATTGTGCCATTCATCGATCAGAAGTTGTCATAAAATTTTGTTTTAATTTATTACAGATGGCGTAAATGTGGTCGTCCTGGAGGCTGCTGTGCTCTTGGAAGCAGGGTGGGATAACTCTGTCCATGAAGTGTGGGCCACTTTTGTTCCAAGAGAGGAGGTACTTTGAATAAATTTACAAAGGAAAGGAAAATTTAAAAAATCAGTTTTCAGACTCCATTTCATTTAATGCATATTGTTTTGTAAAGCTTATGGTATGTGACAGTTTATGTCGGTAGTCAGCCTAACAATCTGCATGATGATTAAAATGTTAAGCTATTGAAATTATACCACCCATTCATCAAAAATCATTTAAAGTGAACAAAAAAAATTGAAGAAAGAAAATGTTTATACATGATGACGTTAACCAAGGAAAACTCAGGGCAATGGATATATCCTATCCTCCCATGGGTTAGAGATGAAACAAGAGTTGACTGTTTAAATGCATCATTTCCTGTTTGCCAAGAACATCACCCAGGTCAGTCAGATGTCCCCATAGAAAAAGAATATTGAATAAACGGCAGACATCAAAGCTTGCTGCAAGGCACTAGGTTGACTACAGTTCTGCCAGAATTGACACTCAAAAGTCGTCCCAGGATCCACAAAGCCAAACTGCTTTGACTGTCAGGGCTAGAAATTCCAAGATAATTTTTGGTTGTCCAGAGACAAGTATATTACAAAAAATAATCCATCCCCTCAAATTTCTGCTTTCCCTTCCTGTGCGAAGAGATGGTTGATTAAAGTAACTATCAGTAGTGCCTTGACAAGTCAGCAGATGTGATTCATTACCAGCGTGATGTGCACATGTGTGATGCTCACTTGAGAAGGAGAGATACAGGGAGTAAGATCAGTCGTTTCCATGCTAACCAAGAACAATACCTGCATGCCCTATTCTCTGACACGTTGTCTCAGTGAGACAAAACTCATTTGGGGCTGGCTCCTTCTAAGAAAAAAAACAGGGGTGGGTGGGTAAGTGAGGATGGTTGGAGGTTGGGGGGGGGGGGGGGGGGGGTGGATGATGTGTGAAGGTGGAAAGGGGAAGGAAGCGGACTTGATTCACACTGAATCTGACAGCTCAGCCTCCCCTTTCAATGACACAGCCAAACGAACAAGTGGAGACAACGTTACAGCTTGCTCACAGGAAGACTTGGTGGCCACGGACTAACAGGGTGCTTGGACATTTCCAGCTCTGACATTCCCGAATAAACAAAACATCCACGAGTGTGGATCATCTGCCACACAGTTCTGCGCCGATTTCCTTTGAGTTATAGTGGTTCCACACTTCACAAGAAAATTAGGGCAAAGAAAATGTTGGTGTATTCAAGATGTCTGGAAAGCTGCCAGCTCAGAGCTGCTGTCTGCGTGTCTGTTGTCCAGCTCGTAAAAATGCCTGTGGCTCTTGGCCAGGATGACTGGAACTTTGGAGAAGCAGTGGAGAGTAGCTGGATATGTAGAGCTTTTAGCTGAAGTGGACTGTGTATGCTAGTCTGTGATTCACAGATCTGCATGCACAATTTAACAAATGGTCTTAATACATGCATGCAGATCAGAAGCAGTGGAGAGTAGCTGGATATGTAGAGCTTTTAGCTGAAGTGGACTGTGTATGCTAGTCTGTGATTCACAGATCTGCATGCACAATTTAACAAATGGTCTTAATACATGCATGCAGATCAGAAGCAGTGGAGAGTAGTTGGATATGCTGAAGTGAATTGTGTGTGCTAGTCTGGGATTTACAGATATGCATACACAGGTTAACAAATAGTCAATACATGCATGCAGATCAAAAGCAGTGGAGAGTAATTGGATATGTAGAGCTTTTAGCTGAAGTGGATTCTTTATGTTTGTCCATGATTCACATATATCTGCATGCACAAGTTAATGAGCAGTCTCAATACATGCATGTAGGTCATATGTGTGCTCTAAGTGTCTTATGTACAATGTTGACGTGGTTAGAGAGGATACTGACAGCTCCAACCATTCTCTAATATAAAAAAAACCAAAACAACAACAGTGATGAACTCTCAGATAGCAACACCACCAGTTTTGTTTGTTTACTTAAGAGTAGCATCCTCTTTAACCAGTCAGGCATAGGATGAGGGGATGATTGTCATAAACAATGTGCAGCTCCCTTTATAACCAGTCAGCCATAGGATGGCGGGATGATCGCCATGAACATTGTGTGAATGGTGTTGGTCAGGCGATAAAGCGCATAGGGGAGCGTAACCAGCTGACAGAGGAGCAGGCAGCCCAGAGAGTGGATGCCCAGCTGAGCAACACTGAACGCATTGCCAAGTCCAATGTGGTCGTCTGTCCACTGTGGGAGTTCAGCTACACCAGGAAACAGGTAGGGGAATCTGTGTGTGTGCGTGCGTGTGTGTGTGTGTGTGTGTGTGTATGTGTGTGTGTGTGTGTGTGTGTGTGTGTGTGTGTGTGTGTGTGTGTGTATCTCTGTGTGTGTGTGGTGTGTATGTGTGTATCTGTGTGTGTGTGTGTGTGTGTGTGTGTGTGTCGTGGTGTGTGTGTGTGTGTGTGTGTGTGTGTGTGTGTGTGTGTGTGTGTGTGTGCGTGTGTGTGTGTGCTTGATTTATAATTGTTGTTCCTTGTGGCATTTGAAAAAAAAGTAAATTCAAGTTCATCATCAGTTATTGTTGTTATTCTAATAATTTGCACAAGGTGGCAGCAAAATTACTCAGTTGAAATGAGATTCATGAAATCTTTGTTGCACCCTGTTTACTAGTCAAAATTTGAGAAATAAAACCAACAGGAAAGTACACACACACACACACACACACACACACACACACACACACACACACACACACACACACACACACACACATACAAGCTACACAACTCTCAGTTTTCTTTTTCCTGGGTCTCTATCTGAAGCTGTCTGCGGCAGATCACCTCATGTGACAATAAGCCTTTTTCCAAGTGAACTAAAGATTTTTTTTAATTTTCTTTTTCTCTGTTGTCAGATCCAGAAAGCTTGGGACCTTCTTCAGCAAAGGATACCTGTGGCACCCCCTTTGTGTAGGCATTGATACATCACTGCTCCATCACAGGGCATTTCTCTCTTCTAACATGTTCACCTGCACTGTAGTTCATTCAAGATTGTACATGGTGGATATGAAAGCATATGATTCAGCAAACTGATTCTTTGAAAGCTTTTTCTTTTCTTTTACTTTTACCATTACATGAAATAAACATTAAAAGAAAAATGTGCTTTTGGTAATTTCATTGAAAACAGCTTGCCAATTTCACACATTTGAATGCGTATTTGAACAGAAGTTGGAGCAGGGGTGCAAATGTGCTTGCTCAGGCATCTACAACCACATGCAAGCATAAATGAGCTCAGGGAAATGATTGCACTCTCTTCAAGGACAATCATTGCTTTCAATTACTATAAGATGACAAAGTCTTAGTTTCAGATGAAGAACTGAATGTCGGTTGTTGTCAGCTACTGACTGTCACTCAGACTAGCTTTATGATGGTTTCAGCGATTCCAGGAAAAGAAATTACAAGAGATAACATGTTCAACTATATTTGCTTGCTTCCTCTTTCATTTATTTTGCATACATGAAAACATGAGCTGTTTTGTTTAACCAGTGTTTCGTGTAGTGGGGAAGAAAATCCAGTTCGTGAACAATTATTCCATATCAGAAAATTTCTTGTTCTGGCATGGCAAGTTTCACTTGAATGGAGGAGGCTGTATTAGAGAAGATTGATTTCTCATCTTGACTGTAGAATCATCATTATTTGTGTAGCCACAGAATATCAATACCTCCATCCCAAAGATACGTTCAAGATTAGACCGTGCTGATGAAGCTGTTGAATTGTACATGGAGTTGTAAAGCACCTGCTTCAACATTAGACTGAGGTGATGAAGCTGTTGAAGGATTGTGCAAGGAGTTATGAAACATTGTTAAGAAAACCTCAAAGAAAGACTTAAGCTGAGGTGACAGTGTAGGCCTGCATCCATGTGATCAGTTACCTATATTATGTGACCACCACTCATAAAATGATGGATGAGTTCCTTCAAGCATAGATGTGCTGCTTGCAGAGCTGCCAAGTCCTACACTATTGACGTGGCATGCTATGGTTTTATTGACAATGTTATTACACTGTTATGTTTTATGACAAAAAAAAACAACAACAAAAAACAACAAAAGATAATTTTTAGAAAAGCATGTGTCACTGAATGAGCATCAGTTTAAAAGGAATTGAGGCACTGTAGATCTTGAGACCATAGACTTATTTCCTCAAAATGTGGCCAAAGTTGGTCAGAAGAGGATGAAATTTTCATAGAAAAAGCAGAAGAAAATTCACTAAAGATTGTGATTTTGCCACCATGTGGATTGGTTTTGTTGTCGGCCATTTTGATTTTCTTGTAGGTCAGGTCAAAATCATGCAATAACTAGCACGATTTATGTCTTCTTAGTCTACCATTATGTGGTATGTGTAGAGCGAAGTGCAGCTGAATGTGCTTTTGAGCCTGACTTATTACAGCGCATGTGAGTACTATACTTAAATTTGGAATGCTACACTCAAAATGTCAAAATGCTACACTTTGTGCATCTGCAATGTTGGCAGCTCTGTACTGGCAACAAACAAAGGTAGGGGTCAGTTTGCAGTAAAATGAATTTTCTGTGCTAGACTTTAGCAAATCCATTAACCTTTTCACGATGCGCTGCGCGATAGTGACGGCAACCCAGTCGACCTGTTCACAATGAGCCATTCCGTCGTAACGACAACGCAGCTGTGCACCCTGGACGTGCCCTGCCTCCATGACAGCACAACTATAAAAAATTCCCATGTTCTCTCATTTACCGTCTAGGGGATGCAGCTGCCATAAATATTTAGAACAGGGTTCTAGCTACTGGAAGGGTAAGTTTACATGCACTAGCGATGACCTTGCTTAAAATCTAGCTACTGGAAGGGTAAGTTTACATGCACTAGCGATGACCTTTTGACCCAGAGTAGTCCGAACAAAGAGACCCGTCTGGCACTTGGAAGGCATGTGTGAATTTCCTGCCTCACTAACATATTCGCCAGAAGAAGAACGACACATGGTTTTAGAGCTGGTTCAGCAAAGTGGTTTAGTGGATGAGGGGGGTAAAGTTTCACATGTTTATCGAAATGAATCTGAGCTTGATTTATTTGCTCTGTGTATTTTAAATAGTTTTATACGTCTTATCGTCTGAAGCCAAAACAGTGAAAAGTGTGTACTGTGTGCAATGATTTAATTTCCTTAAAAAAAGAAGAAGAATTCACTTGGATTACACATATTGAATATGTCAGGCTTTCTCTGCATCTGTTCAAAGTAAGAGTGAAATTTTATGCCCCTTTTCTTCCTCATTTGCTGTTGTCATACAAACCAAACAAACGTAAACAAGATTGTGTTCTCCTACGTTTTACTTATGTTGTTTCCATAACTGTAGTGTTGCTATTTTACCCAAAATGTATTTAATTCTATGCTCATTACAAAGTTCGCGTTTTGACCTTTTCCATTGATATATAACAATTGCTTGTTAGGTTTGTATTAGGAGACGTATAATGAAATAAAAAGTGTGAAAAATCACGTGTCTGCAATGGTTGTAAGCACATGCGGTGTACGCACCTGCAGGGAAGTGACGTTTCTCTGCCGTGCCCTTCTGGAAAGTATTAAAGCGTGGTTCATTTCATTGGTTTTGCTTAAAATGAACCAGGAATAGGATAAGTCAATAATCTTGCAATCCTCTCCTTCATACCATATGCAGGTTGTGCGACTTAAAGTCTTTTTTTTCTCTCTCAAAAAGGTCTCCATACCAATTGGACACTTATGAGCATCATAATTTTTAATTTTTGAATACACAGAAAGCCTGCATATACCACTAGAAAAGTCTTTCTCCATCTTTTTCTTTGATAAACATGTCACAACCGTTTTGTGAGAAGTGACGCATGTAAGATCTTGCAGAGGCGTACAACTCATGACAGTGGCAAGATGCACAGCCTTTCATTTGTTCTGAACTACGACTTATGGTCAGTGAACAGTGGTGGTGATCATGATGAAAGCTTCAATAATTGAAGAGGCATTTTAATATATGATGGCCCATATTTTTGGTTTATTTACAAATCTTCATGTTTCATTTGAGAATTTCAACATGGGTGTACTCAAGAAAAGGGAGAGATTTGTATGAAAGTTTTCTATCATGACAGTTGATTTTTCATAACACGTAGTGATCAGCTGCATAGCATAGATGTCAGCCTTCTGGAGTCAAAATTCTGGAACCACAGGGTGAAAAGGGTGGAGTGGGCTGAGGAGGGGGCAGTTCGGCTTTGACTGAAAGCATTTCAAGCTCCCTCATGTTTCAGTTGACTAACATGGGGTTTAGAAACAAAATGCATTTTCCATTCGTGTAATTGCCAACACCCACATAACATCATTTGGGTTTCATTCTGCAATACTGTATCATCTAGGTAAAAAAAAAAAAAGGACCCAACCCCACATTTTTAAACTAAATTTGGAATTCTGGACTTTTTCACTAAATTTGGAAAACCCAGGAATAATTTCTAGATTAGGGAAGTTCCAGAAGGGTGGCAGCTATGGCATAGTATTTTAATGATCAGACGTGTTTCTTGTTGCCGTTTTATGTAAATAAATTACCAATATGTTAATAAATTATCAATATATTTGAATTCAACAAATGCTAGCTAGTGTTTGCTTCTTTCCAGGATACAGCTGATCTACAATTATGATTCAGCACACTGCCCTCGTTCATTATCACCAGGTGTTTTGAATGCCAAGAGATCTCAGTATAAAGTGAAGAAGTGTATAACATTTGTAAGCTCACCTGCATACATAATTGTATACCCCCCAGCATGAAAGATTGTTTACCCACCTGCGTGGATAAATTGCAGATTAAAGTTCTTGTCTTCTGTTGTTTTTGCTGTTATTTTGATAGCAACGTCTTTTTATAGATCATTGATGAAAGGTCAACCAAAGCATTGCCTTTCTTTGAACAATTTGCGCTCAAGACACCACAGCACATTGATTTGAGGACATGGTTCTTCGCAGCATCAGTTGTTGGGCTGCAGCATGGAAGACAACCCTGAAATCGTTGTACCTGTGCAAGATCTTGTTGCAGTCATTTGACTTGTCAGGTTCATGTGGACTACCACTGGATAAACGTGGTGGCTCCTCTAAATAGGAATGCAAATGCATGCTGGCTTCACAGCTAAGCAGTTATTGATGACTATGCATGCTGTGCTGCATGGTGTCCTTGCTCAGCACCAAAGTGATTCAGCAGCAGGGCATTGTCTGATGGGTCGCCTGACGAGAACCAGTTAGTGATTGGTTGATAAGGACTCTCGACAAAGGGGAAGAGGGGAGGGAGGAGAGAGAAAGTGAGAGTGAAATGAACAAAAAAAAAAAAAAAGCCAACAGAATGCAGAACACACAACGGAAACTGAAAACACAGGCGTGAGAAGCAGTGGTTAAACCATGTCACATCACAACAACAACAAATATCCATCCATATCGAGCAGGCGTATGTATTGTACACGAATGGAGCGAGACTGGCAGGCCACAAGAGAGGGAGATAGAGAGAGAGAGAGGGATGCGGGTGGGGGTGTAAGGGTATTGTTTCAGAAGTTCCACAGAAGGGGGAAAAAGGGAGAAGAAAGAAAAATGTGTTTTTTTTTCCTTGTCTCAAAGGTTTTTTTTAACAATGCAAAAGGAATATGCTGAAAAAAAAGAAAAAAAAAAGAGAGAGAGAGAGCGTGAGCGTCAGTTGAGGCACATAAAAGATGAAAAACAACGAAGATACTGACTGTTCCCTGCAGGCTGCAGCGATGGGGTTGCAGAGGGATGAAGCTGGGTGTGGGTGTGATATAGCTTGAATAAGCGGCATGGCCAGAATAATGCCCTTTAGGGTCTTAAAAGACGCATTTAAAAAAAATCCTCAAAATATGGAGCAGGCAGATGTCTTGCTTTTAGTGAAGAGATGGCTGAGACATTGATGCTCGTGAAAACAATGGCGTCTGAGAAGGAACACCGATCTGTCACTGTCTCAGACCTACCGAATCCCTCTGTGTGTTTTTGCCTGTGGTGAGTGGATATCACAGTCGTTGCTACCCCCACAAGTTTATGGCAACTCATTGCATAGACATGGTGGCGTCCTCTGAAGGGACTTTGCTGGCTTTGCGAGTAGCCTATACCATTATTGTCGGGGGCTGTGGGGGTGTGTGTGGTGGTGGGATAGTAGGTGGTGTATTGGCAATGTTTGCTTTCTGCAGACTGCCAGTGCTGAAACTGCGGTAGGTGAAAGCCGGGTGTGGCTGCGGGAAGCCGTATAGTAAGCAGCATGGGGAAAATGCCCGTGGGAAACACGGAAGAAGAGCTGACAAAAAAAAAAAAAAAAAAAAATCCTACCCCCCCCACCCCTCCCCCACACACACACACACCAGAGAAAGAGAGAGAGAGAGAGAGAGCTTTCACATACTAACGCCATCTAATCATCGGTCAGTGTTCACTGCTTTTCTCCCAATCTTCATCATTTCATTACTTATATATCTTATGACATCGACATTTATATGATTCGTAAGGTGGTTGAATATTTTTTAAATGCACCGTAGTTGTTGTCTTTCTAAATACAGGGAGTTATTTTTGATGCGCGCGAGCGCTCTTGTGTGTTGTGTGTGTGCGCGTGCGCGGCGCGCGCGCGCGTTTCGATTTGTAACCGCGGGTTTTGATGGACAGGAGATTAATACAGTCACATTGCGACGAATGGGGAAAAAGATTTTACACACACACACCAACACCTAACACACACACATACACACACAGACACACTTTCGGCACTTCCACGTCTTGAAAAAGGAAACGACACCAAAATGACCATGTCAGAGAACAATGTCAAGTGAGATCCTGGCACAAGGAAGCTCCTTTCTGAGGTGTCTGTACGATGCCGTGATTGGCGCGGGCACGTGTCCTTCCACAGCTCCATGTTGAAGACCATCATACAGAGTACCCAGCTAGTGGAGATGAATCGACTTGGCAAAGGTTGACAACAAAAGTCATGGCGAGGTACAGCGCGGAGGCACTGGACTGGACTAACAGCTGTGCGTTTTTTGGAGTCAAGGCGGCGAGAATTCTCGCTCGCATGTTTGCTTGGCGAGTGTGAGCGCTCCACAGCACAATCTTGCGGCGAGTGGGGCTAGGGAAAGGCAAGATTTTGCTAGATTACCTTTGGGCCGTCTCGCTTGCGAGAGAAAATGGCCGACAGTTGTTTTGTTCAGCGATTGGAGCACGAAAAGTTATAACATTCTCTGATTGGTAAATAAAAGGGTCAAAATGCAAAGAAGAGCTCGAAGAAGTCTCATTGTCATTTTGAAGTTTTGTCTTTCCCGCGCCCGAGTGATTTACTCGCCTCGCCGTTCTGCAAGGCTAAGCTAGTCGCCTTGCGAGTTCTCACGCCTGTGAAACTCGCCTCAGATCTACTCTGTCGCTCGTCACTAAGGACAGAAGAGTCGAGCAGGTACCCGACAACCTATGTGCCCGTCACAGGAGCAGGTACCCGACTACTTATGTGCCTGTCACAGTCTCGTTCTATGTCTATGTCTGGCGCTGGAGTAATTCCATTTTTGCTTTCAGGACACGTGAGATTTAAGTCCGTGGCAATGAAATGATTTATGATACAAAGTACAGGGTATTTGTACTGAAAAAACCTGCCTGCATTTATTCACTCGTTAACATTCCTAATGAGGAGATTTTATCAAATCCATTCCTTTGAAATAACCACTCACTGTGTTCAATCACGGGTCAAAGACGCATAGACGAAGGTGATTCTGGTGGGAAAAAACTTTGTCGAACACACATCACTAAATATCAAGTATTGCAAATGCATTTATTTCTATACATATGGCTAACAACAAACAAAATATATGTTGAGATCTCTGATGTCATATGAAAACAAAATGATAAACATTAAATCTAAACGTGGCACAATAGTGAAGAAAAAATGCCCAGAGAAGCTGTGAAGGTGGAATGTGGGTGGGGTGGGGTGTAGACAAAGTCAGGATGTTTTCGTTGTTTTCTGTTACAAAGAGTTTGGAAGAAAACTAAAAATGGTATAAGCAGATGTATCTAAATGACATAATATGGATCTATTATATAACACAGTGTGTATGTGTGTGTAGATGTGTGTGTGTGGTGTGTGCGTGTGTGTGTGTGTGTGTGTGTGCGCGCGCGCAAACGTGCGTATGTGTGTGTGTGTGTGTGTGTGGTGCGCGCGCGCGGCGCGCGTGTGTATGTGAATCTAATGAACCTGCAGAAAAACATATCAGCTGAAAATCAGATCAAGGACATACAAATTTTGGATTCCGAGAGAGTCCCACCCATGCAAATATGCTATTTATGAAAGAGAGAGAAGACAGGAAAAAAAGAAAACTTCAGGGTTTTGTTGTTATTGTTTTTGTTGTTTTAGCTTGGTCTAATCTCATACAACTATTTCCTTCTGAAAACTCCCACAAGAACAAATGAAGGCAGCTGTTCTGAAACTCTGTGTTGGAATATCAATCAACAACGACCGTTAATAGAAGTGAGCAATTCCTAGCCGTCTCTGCTACGCATTTTCCACCACAGTGTCCGAATCCAGATCGTCTGCCAAGTTAAACCTGGTCACGTGACCGGATGACGACGTCTCGGCACGTGATCGACGTCGACGTGTGACGAAGGTGGTGTCGACGGTTACTGACGGCCTGTTGTTGGAACCGACGGAAGACTTCCTCCGCACGATGACAGCCTCGGGGCCCGGACCCACATCTTGCTGCAGCACCACTGGCTGAGAGGGGCCTGTCTTCCGGTCATTTTCCGTCAGCTCAGCAGAGTCCTGTCTCGGAGTGTCGGGATTTACTGTGGTGTCTACTTCCACTATTGGGAAAATGCGTGCAGGTCGTGTCTGCTGTCTCGCACTCTCTCTGTTCAGTCCATGCACTTCGTCTTCGGAGTGGGATACAGCGGCGTCGCTCTCTTCTTCGCACACACTCAGCTCTGAGGCATGCTGTCTGTCGTCGGACTGTCCCACCCCGTTCACAGGTAAACTGTCCGCACTATTCATGCTCTGACCGTTGTCAGCTGATACACGATCTTCTTCAACCGTGACAGCGGATTTTGCGTCATCGATCTTTCCAGGTGAACTCGGAGCTGGCAATTGAGTCTTGAGGCACGTTCGACTGCGTTCCATATCCGCTGGGTCGCTCCTCGGGGTCTCTTTCTTCTTGTCTCCGCGGTATAGCGGGGCGCTACGTTGCTCACGTGATCGGACGACGTCCTTGACCACTTCGGCCTTGTAGGCGTTCCAGGAGACTTTGGTCTTGTAGGATTCGATGATGGCCGTTTCCGAGGGAAACCTTCGGCACAAAAGAACAGTTATGATTTGTTTATCGGCGCTTGCTTGTGCCTTTTGAAATGGTCTGTCTGTCTGTCACTGTCTCTCACTTTGTCTGTCTGTCTCTCACTTTGTCTATCTTTCACTTCGTCTGTCTCTCTCTCTCTTTCTCACTTTGTCTGTCTGCCTGTTTGTCTGTCTGTCTTTCACTTCGTCTGTCTGTCCGTCTCTCTGTCTCTGTCTGTCTCTGTCTCTGTCTCTCTCTGTGTCTCTCTGTCTCTCTGTCTCTCTCTCTCTCTCTCTCTCTCTCTCTCTCTCTCTCTCTCTCTCTCTCTCATATCACGTGTGTGCGCGCGCGTTCACTTCCCACTTGCTTTCAGACATTTCCTCCCTCTATTACTATAATTCTATGTCACCCATGTTTCGCCACAGTTTCGTGATAGTTTGTTGGTGTGTGTAGAACTATACGTGCGCGTGGCATGCGGCATGTTTGTGTATGTGTTCGCAGCGATGCATGCCAGTGTATGTATGCATGCATGTATGTGTGTGTGTATGTGTGTGTGTGTGTGTGTGTGTGTGTGTGTGTGTGTGTGTGTGTGTGTGTGTGTAAGCGCCATCGCAACGCGCATAATTATGTGAACCAAAGTCCATGACTGATTGTGTTCAGTCTTCTCATGAGCAAAATTCAATACAACATCAAGAACAGCAACAGCAACAATAACAACAGCGATGAGTACCCATCTAATGTCACGATAATCTGAACCGATCTATTTCATAAAAAATGCCGGTAACTGTGATAAAACAAAGGATCCAACAACAACAATATTAAGGGAAGACACAGAAGAAGACGACGTCCGATAACCCCCGAAGAAGAAATTAAAAGAAAGAAGAAAGAAAAAACATTTCTTTTAAATCCTAGAAAGCAACAGAAATAAAAGACCACACACACGCACGCACGCACATACACACACGTACGCACGCGCGCGCGCGCGCGCGCGCACACACGCACACACACACCACACACACACACACACACACACACACACACACACACACACACAACCGAAGTGACCCAGGCACTGACGGGTTTTTGCTGACGACCGCTCTGGTATGTTCCAAGGCCTGTGGCGATGCCAGCTTCAGGAACAGGGACTTCTTCAGACGCAGGATTCTGGCTCCGCAGCTGACCAACAGCAGAGCACTGTGTGTCCGAGGGGCCGGAGGCTTGACCAGTGAGACTATGTCCTTGGGGGAAAATGACAAGTACATAATTATTGTACATGACAAACCAACGCTGCATCCTACCTAAAAGAAATTGGGGTTCAAACAACAACAGCCGCATGTTTTATATAGCCTGAGTGATGTGTGATAAAAAAATGTTTACCAATACAAGCAACAACAGCCGCATACTTAATGTAGCTTAAGTGATGAAAAATGTTTATATTATGTTTTTGTTTTCTTCATGCACGATGGCATGCCATTTAACACACACACACACACACACACACACACCACACACACACACACACACACACACACACACACCTATGACCAAGTCTGGCATGCCAAGCTTCTTTATAAACTTAAACAGACTGGTTTATCGGGTCATCTATGCCATTTCATTAAATGCTTTTTGAGTAAAAGAAGTATACAAGTTAGAGTAGGGAATTCATATTCAAATTTTAGATCTCTTCATATGGGCTTGGCACAAGGTTCCGTAGTTGCACCTCTGTTATTTAATATCTTGATGAACGATTTGCCATCACATTTGTCAAAACATGTAGTATTAGTACAATATGCAGATGATATCTGTATATGGATGAATGTTATTATGAAAAGAAATACATCTAAAAGGGCATTAAACTATATCAAGAAGCTATATCAAAGGGAACTTGATAAAATAAACAATTATATGGTCACAAATGGTCTTGCATTATCTTCAGAAAAGACTCATATGATGCTTTTCAATAATGGTAGTAATACTGCTGAGCTACCAATGTTTAAAATTGAAAACAAAACAATTCAGTACAAGGATTCGGTAAAATTTTTGGGTTTGTTTCTTACAACAAAGCTAACGTGGAACGCTCATATCAACCATATTGTGACTAAAGCAAGAAAATGCTTAAATTTTTTAAAAGTAATAAGTAAACAATACTGGGGACAAGACAGCAATATTTTGAAACATCTTAGCACAACATTAATTCGATCAAAATTATCCTATGGACAAGAAATATTTTTTAGTGCTCCAAATGATTTACTTAAGAAACTTCAAAGTATCGACTGCAAAGGATACAGGCTTGCTCTTGGTGTACCCTTTCACGCATCAACCTTCGGAACTTATAAAGAAATTGGAGAATTGCCTTTGGATTAATATCGAAATCTTGCATGTGCAAAGTACGTTCTTAGGACCTCAACACCTGACAACTTTGTCTCGGAAGAAGTACAAATAAAATCAGAAATAAATTATCCTAAACGGGCCAGACATATATCTTCATTAAAGCCAATTGGCTCATATGTATCTGACTTACTTAAAGAGTCGGAAATAAATCCACAGTGTATTGATGCACAGCAAGTAGTTTCTCCTTACCCTAACTGGGAGATGAATAAACCACATTTTGATATCAATTACACTGATGTGAAAAAGAATGAGAATCCAAATATTATGCAAAGTGAAGTCCGATTTTACCTAGAGAATAAATACCCAAATCATTTAAAGGTATACACAGATGGCTCACTCTTAGATGATCACCGTGCTGGTTCAGGTTTTGTTATACCAGCTTTAAAAAAAGAAAAGTCATACTTCATTGGTAAAAATCGATCAATATTTACCGCCGAACTCGTAGCTATACTTATGGCTCTTAATTACATAGTTGATCTTCCGTTGAACATTTTTCAAATTTTATTCTGCGTCGATTCTCAGTCCGTACTGCATGCTTTACGTTCATTTGATTACAA
>CM031597.1:41444338-41464338 GCA_018398815.1 Conus ventricosus | reverse complement strand
TATGGCATACATTCATATAAAAGAATTTGGATTTCAAGGTGACTAAATAATATAAGAATAATACTATATAAAATTGCATTCCTACAACGCATTTGACAATAAATTCTAAGATGAGATTTTAAACTAAAATAACACAACTATTTGTTATCTAAATGCAACAGTATGCTCAATCTGAGCTTAAATATGTATCTTTATAAAACAAAATGTAACAATAATCCATAGCTAAAAAGCAATTGAACTCACTCTTAAAATCATACAGGAAAAACTTTGTTAAATCGACACTTCTGCATTAACTGATCGTCCATGCACACAGCCAACACGTTTCACTTCTCTCTCTCTCCGTCTCTCTCACTCTCTCACTCTTCGCTCTCTCCACCGACCCTCCCCCCCACTGTGTATCTGTCTGTCTGTCTGTCTCTCTCTTGTCTCTGTCTGTCCTGACACACTCTCTCTCTCTCTGTCTCATCTCCTCTCTCTCTCACTCTCTCGCTCGCCATCCGCTTCGCTCGTTCGCCTCTGTTATCACAAATGTAGCCACACATCATACACACATACGCCGTGGCCCTTATCCAAAAATAAAAATCTTTCTATCTCGCTTTAACAACCATACACGCAAGAACAAGCCAGCGCATACAACAATTAAATTCACACCCTCTCTGTCTTTCCCCTCCTCTCTTTACAAGTCTGTCTATCCGGATCTGTCCTCCGTCTCTGTCACTGTCTGTCTGCTATCTGTCTGTCTGTCTCTGTCTGTCTGTCTCCTCTTGTCTCTGTCTCTCTCTCTCTTCCTCTCTCTCTCTCTCCTCATCTCTCACTCTCTCCCTCATCTCTCTCTCTCTCTCACTCTCTCTGGCGAACGTCTCGCGTGTTCACACACACACTCTAAATCACAAATCCTATCTCCGGATCCTTCCTGTTCTTATATTACATATTCACACACACAAACACACCACACACCACACACACAACACACCGCGCGCGCGCGCACGCGCGCAAACCACACATTACACACAAGCGTGCGCACGCACGAACGTACGCACAACACACACACACACACACAACACAACCACACACACCACACACACACACACACACTCACACACACACACATGCACACACACACACACACACACATCACACACACACATCACACTCACCACACACATTAACACTAACACACTACGCACTCTGAAGAGAGAAGAGTGAGAGAGTGTAACAGACAGACAGACAGGAGCAGAGAAGTAATAGTGAGGTACGTGCTTATAGCCCAGCCGACCGCTAAGGCCAGATCAGGGCTGCCACCTGAAGTCAACTCACGAGCACGGAGAGAGAGAGAGAGAGAACCAACAGGCCCTCCTCGTTGACAACAGCTCAATGATTTCTCGGACTGACATGATCACGATTCGCTCCTCGTTTCGTCTGTCTGCCTCTTCCTCTCTTCCTCCTCCTCCTCCTCCTCCCGCCCCCCATCCTCCGACATGACACCGGATCACCGACATTGGCCCTAGGGACATACAGACCCCAACCTAACCATAAAAAGGAAGATGAAGAAGAAGAAAGGAGAGGAGAATACGAAGAAGAAGAAGAATGAGAAGAACTAAGATAAGGTAAGTAAGGTAAGGTAATGGAGGTAAGTTGCTTATAGCCCAGTCCGATCGCGAAGAAGAAAACAAAACAAGAAGAGCAAGAAGAAAAACAAGAATGAATAAGACGACGAAGAAATTAATTTCTCTCTCTCTCTCTCTCTCTCTCTACATCTCACATCTCTCTCCTAGCTTCTCTCTCTCTCTCTCCTTTGTCTGTCTCTCCCCTCTCTCTCTCTCCATCGCTCTCTCCCCGTTCTCTCGCTATGCTTCACTCTCACTTTCATCCTCCTTCTCTCTCTCCTCCTCTCTCCTCCCTCAACCCCACCCGCTCCTCCTCGCTCACTATCGTTCGCTCTCACTCCCCCTCCCTTCTCTCATCTCATCCCTTCCTCCCTCCCTCCTTCCCCCTCCCACCCTATCTCTCTCTGTCTCTCCCTGTCCGTTCCCGGCTATAACTCCCTAGATTCACACCAACGATGACAGTTTGCGTATGCGAACATGTTTAATCCCCCATTAAGTCGCCACATTCCGTCTTCAGGGAGCTTTCAAAACATTCTACACCCTATGCAGTGCTTTTTTGTTTGTTTTGTTTTTGTTTGTTTTTTGTTTCTGCGTCTGATCCATATCACCCACACGATAGCTGGCCTGCTCTCTCTAAAAGCAGGATGGAGCGTTCAAGAATTTTTAAAATTTCTTATCTTGCATGCGTCCACGCAGAGGCCCACGCGTTGAAAGTCCATCCGAGGGATGGGACAAGGAAGGAGTGACTGGATTTGCAGAGGTTCATTTCCGAACAGAACATCTCTTTCATGTTGACAGTCTTGGGCGGGAAATCGAACGAGCGGACCTCGAACACAAGTCTCACATTTTACCCGCTAGGCCAGACCCACCAAGCCCCCCGTTCCCATGAGAAGAAAAGAAATGTGAATGAGGAAGCAGACAACTGCAAGATAAACATGACGTGGTCATTTCATGTTCACACTCCGGAAGCGCAGAGCTCTACAAACCAACAGCATCACTCTCGCCCCTTCTTTCCAAGCTAGCTGAATTAACTCCTTAAGTCTGTTACTGTCATTCACAATTCGACTTGTATACGCTGATCAGCACAACAATGAAACACAAGATTAACCTGATTTGTGTTTGTGTGTTGTGTGTGTGAGTGCGTGTGAGTGTGTGTGTTTTGTGTGTGTGTGTGACCCAATGCATCATTTCTTAACAAGTACATTACAAGCACAGAGAGAGAGAGAGAGAGAGAGAGAGAAGAGAGAGAGAGAGTGAGAGAGAGAGAGAGAGAGAAGAGAGAGAGAGAGAGAGAGAGAAGAGCGCGCGAGATTTCATAATCCATACAGCAGAGAGAGAGAAGATCAAAAGTGTGAGAGGAAGATAGAGGGATGGGGGGGGGGGGGGGGGGGGGGGGGGGGGGGGGGGGGGGGGGGGGGGGGGGGGGGGGGTGGGGGGGGGGGAGGAAAGACTAAACGGTAAGCAATGAAAAAGGAGGTCAAGGAGGGAAAAATGGAACAGCGATTCATAAAAGGAGGTAAACAGGAAACAAAAGACACAAAGCGAGGTAAACGGTGAAGGAGGAAAAAAAAAGCAAAAAAAAAAAAGGATGTAGACAAACAGAACACGAGGCTCTGCGAGTGCCAAGACTAACCTCCAATGCAGATGTAGGAGCCGTTCCTCCGTGTGTTGTTCTCTACCACATTTTGTTGAGTTTGTACTGAAACATTTACGACTAAAATGTGCTGTGATGACCAACAGCGAAGGTTACCCATTCTTTCTTTCTTCCATCTTGCAAACTTGAACAGAAAATATATGTAAAAAGAGAGAGAGAGAGAGGAGAGAGAGAGAGAGAGAGAGAGAGAGAGAGAGAAGAGAAGAGGGGGTGTAATAGAAAGCCAATAAACAGAGAATACGCACAGTGTTCAACACAACGACAGGCAATAGAAGATAAGAGGAACACAAGCGAGAGAGAAGAGAAGAAAGAGAGAGAGAGAGAGAGAGAGAGAGAGAGAAGGCGGGGCGCCTCTGTTTTCAACCGCTAGGTAATAAGTAGTCGATCCTTGAGATTGATATCTGTTCAAACACATGCGCATTAAGAAGAGAGAGAGAGAAGAGAGAGAGAGAGGAGAGAGAGAGACGAGGGACAAACGAGAGAGAGAGAGAGAACTACCAACACACACACACCACCACACACACACCCATCACTACACACACACATCACGCACGCGCAGCGCGCACACACACACACAACACTCACACACACACACTCACACACACAACACGGCACCACACACAATGACGAGTGAGAGATGATTGTAAAATCCTCAAATGTTTGTGTACTGCTTACGGGAAAACAACAAAATCCCTCCACTTCTTAAGCGCTTACATCTAATCCTACAGGGCGATTTTAAACAACAGCATTTTCACCGTCGCGCATGAGCTCCTTTCTACTTGCATACATTCAAGTCAGTCAAGTCAGTAAAACTTTAATATCTCAGTTCCGAGAAAGTATATGGTTGTCACACTCATTCACAGCAAATAAACAATGATTTTTGTCACATCACCCATTTTGTCACATAATGGCATACATTCATATAAAATAAGTTGGAATTTCAAGGTGACTAAATAAATATAAGAATACTACTATATAAAATTGCATTCCGTACAACGCATTTGACAATAAATTCTAAGATGAGATTTTAAACTTAAAATAACACAACTATTTGTTATCTAAATGCAACAGTTAAGCCTCAATCTGAGCTAACTTATGTATCTTTATAAAACAAAATGTAACAATAATCCATAGCTAAAAAGCAATTGAACATCACCTCTGTTAAGAAAATCAATGGACAGGGGAAAAAAACTTCGTTTAAATCTGACCTTTCAGCATTTAAACAGAACGATATCTTCGCCTGACCAGAAAAAGGTCATACTGCCTTGCAAGAACGTGGTCTGGTCACACGCAATCTGCTTCGCTTACAAACAACAACGCACTGAACAGCTCACTCAGACTTTTTGGTCTCCACACAATTTTTTTCCTCCCACTTCACACACTTTCCAAGCACATTCCTACTCCTTCACATCAGCCCACCATACCAACACATAAATGAGAAAGTTAAAACAAGGCCACAAGCAGGATAAATGTCCTAAAATGTCCAAGTATTCACATAAATGACGCAGCTTGCGAAGAAAATATAATCTGGTTTGAACATATTTGCCGTGGACAAATCACATGATTTAAAATTCAGCATAGTTATCTATACATCCTCAGAAACCTGTAAAGCTTTAAATACAAAAACTACACATCGCAACGTTAAACATTTTTCTTTATCCACCGCTGCTCTGTGTGTAACCTTCTTTTCGCTTCACCCCCACCTCACTCCCCCTGTCTCCCTCCTTCCTCAAGCGCCGTTTTGATGAAATATCAAATAATAAAGCCGTGTATGTGTGAGTGAGTGAGCGTGTTGTGTGTGTGAGTGTGTGCGTGCGTCCGTGCGTCGTGCGTGCGCGCGTGCGTGCGTGCGTGTGCGTGCGTGCTGTGTTGTGTGTGTGTGTGGTTGTGTGTGTGTGTGTGTGTGACGTGTGCGTGTGCGTGCACGTGAGTGCAAGCATGCACCGCAACGACTTGGCATGCATGTGTGTATGTAGTGACGTGAGTAGTAATGTGAGACTTCCTCACCCCTCAAATCGGCGGAGCAAAATTGCGGAGAACAAGACAGCGCCTTAGGACGAATCACATGATCGAGATGCTCGTGATAAAAAAATCAACGAGCCAGTGACCGTCCCTATTCATAGACCCTACGCGATTGCATCCACGAGTGTGCATTCGCTGTAAAGAAAAATTGTAAACAACCAAACAAAATGACAGACTGTTTTTAATCACTCGTTATGGTTAGGGCGTCTCCCAAGGGTTACATCACATGAGGAAAAAGACAGTCAGGGACCCGGGTAAGCCCGAACTGTACCTATTGAACCCATACTTAGCTGAGCATGATTGATTCTTTAAAACCGGTTCATTACCATTTTAAAGATGAGATTTGGGGTTCAATAGGATGTCTTTGTTTGTTTATTTATTTATTTACAACCGTTTTCTAGGTGACAACACAAAAACAAACAAAAACCACAGCGGGCTCACTTGAACTTACTGGCTAAACCCTAATAGCTGATCATCACTGATATTCCCCATTGCTATTAAAACCCCTCAGGGCAAATCACATACAAAGACATGGCCGCTGATGAACGAACGATCGATGAGAGGTCCCTAAGAAAAGACCCTTCGGCGATGACAGTTTGCGTCTGATGTGCAATCAATTAAAAACTAAAGAAAAAAATGCCAGACTAATTTTTTTTTTTTTTTAGGCTAGCTCCCAAGGGCGACAACACCTGAAGAAAAAAAAAGGCAATCAGCTCCCTGAGGTCCGAATGTACCTGCTACACCTTACACAGCTCATCATAAAGAATAGATTTGGGTTAGTAGGTGTCTTTGTTTGTTTGTGTTGTTTGTTTGTTTAAAGCCGTCCTCCCAAGACACAAACACATGCTGAAAAAAAAAAGGCAGTCAGCGCCTTGAAAGGTCCGAAGTTACCCGCTACAACATTACCAGATGATCATGACTGACGCTCGACATTTCTAGAATGCACCGGTAGCAGGAGATAAAAAGCGGATGCGCTCGTATTGCATATCGCGAGATCGATGTGACGTCACTATTACAGACCCTAAGGGTGATGAAAACGCATCACTGTAATTTACATGCCTATCTGCTTCAACTATGAACAAAGCTGAATGTTTTAACCATCGCACTTTATAAATCGAATCAGAAGGCTATATCTACGCGTCAAAAAAGACAAAAATCATGTTGCATTTCAGAGCATTGTTGATATTAGTGTAAATGACAAGTTTCCCCTGTCTCGCTGATCGTTCAAGCAAAAAACGGACTAAAGTCAAGCAAAAAGTAAGTCTAACTAAAGTCATCGACAGAAGAAGGACCACCCAGGAAACACCACGAAGGTGGGGAACTGGTTCCCAAAAAATTAATGGATTAAACAGTCCACTATGATCCAAGAAAAAGAAAACGACTATTAAATCAGCATCAAGACCACCATCACTTGGAATGCTACAACAGAAAAAAGAAGCTACGCTTGACTCGGAAACCACAGAGTGTACTTACTCACGAAACTGCGTCGCATGGAGTCGTAAGACCTTGGGATCCAACCTTCAACTACTGAGTGCCCCATGTACAGCGAATCCGTATCCATCGCCAAAAGTTAAAATCTGATCTGTCACAAATTTGTCCAAACCAATCGTAAAAACACAACATCGCAACTTGGCAATTTTTGTATGACGAAATAACCAGTTCGATCGGAGTGCCCAGTGATCTTTTGGGGGGAGCTCATTCTACTTTACAACACCAGCCACCTAGCTCAGTAATTTTTAAAAACCGACCTTCAATGACGATTTTGGGGGGCTTGATGTGCTGATTAGCATTACTCATACAAATCAAATATATCTGGTTTTACTTGGCAAGGACGCAATCGCCTTAAGTATAGCGTGTTAGGTTGGGTGCTTCACCCATAGCAAGTCATTTCTGGCAAGTGACAAGGAAGCAACGTCTCGTCTTTACTTTCTTTACCGAAATGTAACATACCTTAGCCTACGTTTGACACATTTTTCTGTCATTATCGTGGGGACCGATCATTAATATTAAATCAAGGGAGTTAGAGGGTTTGTCCCTGACGTTTAACAACATCCTCATACAACGATTAACACAAGGATTTTATTCATCCCTTGGGCTAGCGGGGCATGCAACCAAAACGATGACACATTTTTTCTCCCCATCTAAATCTAGGAGTGGTCCGTTAAGCTGTCACAATTGCACCATAATTACAAATTCACCAGTTTCACTGGCTTGTGGCGGTTGTAAAACGAGAAAGTGAATCGAGAAGAAAAAATACACATAAAAACGCAGACAACAGAGACACAACAGAACAGAGACACAGACAGATAATAAAGAAGGAGGAAGAAGAATCACTAATTTTCATCAGTTTTAGAAATTAATCGTATTTTCGAAATCAACAAAATATTTATATCTACATCAAATTTCCTAGGCAGGCTGTATAAAAGTCCTCTTTTGTCCTGGCAATGTCTTGTGTTTAATGTGTATGGTCCAGGGAATAATGCTGTTATATCTAACATCAAATTTCAAAAATCTTCACATGAAACTTTTTTCAGGGATTTTTTTTAAAGCTCCTTTCCGCACAACGTAATGATAACGCTCTGGTCCCTGACCTTTATTAATAAACAACAAAAAGAAATGCTTACTCAATGAGTTATTTTATCACAATTCATTATTCAGCAAACAGACATTTTTGCAGAAATGATACAGTTCAACATGGCTCTTACAGTAACGTTTGCTTCCTTGTGAAAGTTAAATCAGAAACGTTCTTACCATTCATTTACGGTTTATTGTGATGGTTTTATGAAGGTATGTCCCTTAGCCGAGAGAATACGAATTTAATGTGACCTTTCATCACGAAATGAGTCCTCTTATTCACCGAACAGTCGTTTGTGGGAGTTTTACAAGATCTAAAAACACTTTTTACCGCCCGTTTTATGGAGATTTGCAAAAACAATGTTTAGTTTTTTGGATACAGGGTTTAGAAAACGGTACCACCTAAGCGGATATAAAATGAGGAAATCCCGAATGACATTGGGATAACAAGGCGAGTATAGCATGACACAGTTTAAATGTCTCAACTATGAGCTTTGAACGATGTGTACACTTGTGGTCATTGTAAACGCAGAGGGAACACGATTGTCGTGAATTTCTCTGTGACATTTTTTTTTCCGAGTCCGTCATTAATATTTTTACTTGTTAGCGCTGTGGCCATTCATAACTGAGTATATACACGATATCGCAAAGAGACAAAGGAGGGGGTTAACCTTGATATAGAGGTCAGTTTGTATGATGGTAATCTTTAGCCTGGGAGGTACAAACAATAAATGAGATGAGGTTTGATGCTACATTGATGGTGATGTCCTGACCCGTGGCGTACAACCTTAGATGACATGTGTTTGCTGTATGAGTTTTAATCGAGGAAACTTTTTTTTTCTTTTTTCTTTTTGGTAACAGATTATGGAAGACTAAAAAACCCACGTCTGTGAGTCTTCCACGCATATTCCAGAAGAAATATAACCTAAAAGACATGTGCAATCTGTACTTACTTTATCCACCTCTCAAATTTAACAACGTTTTTGCCATGAAAATGTCGTAACAAAAGAAAATTTCGATATTACATTTAATATCTCACGACAACAACGCTGCGATATGAGGGTAAAAACAAAAACAAAGAAAGATTGAAAGAAGGATAACGGAGAAAAAAAAGCAAAGAAAAAAAGAACACTTTATTCATCAGTCTGTTGGGCAAAAAAAAGACGACGAAAAGATTCTGAGGAGGTGTGATTCAATCAAGATGATATTGCTCCCGAAATCCGGCAGATTTATACGCCGACAGTTGAGCTTCACGCATTCGCTCTCATTCCTTTTGAGGCAAGCATGAACGCATGTTTCATCCGCTGGGAGCATCAGGGAAGACCCACCTGGAACGACCCGACTCAACGCAAAGCAAACGATTTAAAATCATCCTCCGCCACACAGAGACAACGATGACAACCGTTTCGTCATGCATCCAGAAACACGTCCGCGTCACGGGACACTCCTCGTCCTGATCAACAACCAGACTTGTATCGAGAGTTCCTGGAAGACATTAACGACCAAGATGTCTGGAACACGCCAGACAGCAACATCCCATACTCAAAGTAGATGGTCCATCGCCCAACAGCCTCGTATCAACCCCTCTCCCGACTACCCTCTGACTGCTGCGAATTCGTCCTCCTCGATTTTCATCACGACCATCAAGGGCATCTACCCACAGTCGTGAACGACGAAAACCACTCTTTTCTGTTCACACGACCAACCTGGGTTGTTTTTTCTTTCGGTGCCATCGCCTTGCAATCGAGGAGCGACCGCATTTAAAAGTGTTCAAACACCTACCCAAACTTCTTCTTTGAACAGTAAGAGAAACACGGGCCAAGAAAAAGAAGGAGTTCCTGGTCACGACGCTCACCGACCTGGAAAAAGCCGAAAACAAGTTTGGGTCAAGTAGGATGTTTTTCCAGATTGACGAGTCTTTGCCTGGTTCCCTTTCGACGGAGCGAAAACGCACATCTCCCCCAACACGATGAGGATCCACATTACAAGAATCATTTCTGCTACATCGTGGAGCCTGGATCAGACCGTCCATCCATGTCAGCACCACAACGGAGGTTTCAGACGAATACCATACGAACCTACGGGGATAAAAGGAAAAATGGTTTTACCTCTCATTTATTCTAAATCGAAATGGGGTTTGTGCGGCCTTCCATCCTTCAGGACCCTCCTTTTGATGTAAAGAAAGAGAGGGCGTTCCTGTGTTGTTGGTAGTGGTGTACATAGTCCTCCGACTATACAGAAACTCATTGATGACTCCCCCTCACGCCCTCAGACCAGGACTCCTTACCAACTATTGTGCGTTTTGCTGAACCCCTTCCAGCTCAATTTGTCAGACACCCCGCTGGAAAAAACAGGGTATCTTTGAGCAAAGAGCCACGGTTCCGTTACCCTTGTACTCAAGTTTGAAGACTGAGAGTTCTTTGTCCAATTATTTGTCGTTCCAAACAGCAGGGAATGAGGGGTCTCAGTTCCTGTCCAGATAGTTTGCAGGAAACGAAGAGGTTATTGTAGAGCGACACAAGACTTTTAGAAGGGAACCAGTTTTTGTAGTCTCGGTAGAACTGGCGTTTCAGCTCTGGTTGAACATCTCTCTCCAAACCCGTCTCCACTCAGGCCATGACAGGAGTCAGTAGTCCATTTCACGGGAGTTGAAAATTGGGGGCGGGACGAACCCTGTCGACCACAGGCGAAATAGAACTCAACATCCACGGTTTGTCGACTGATAGAGAAGTAAGCCGATTTGGTTGGGCAGATGCCATCGAATCTAGCCTTACTCAGCTCTACTTCTATCAGGGTCGTTTAGCAACTAGTCAGTTTCTGAAAAGGATCGTTGATCAGCTGCAATACATCATCCTACATAACGTAGGTGACTTCCATGAAGTAACACTCAGTTCCTCTTTCGAAGGTGCCAACCCAACATTCCCCAGATTTTACCAGATTGATCCGAGGTACTCTCAGATTCCTTGGGGGGTGGGGTTGTTTTGTTTTTTCTAAGTTTATTCCATGTCTCTCCGTTTACTGGTTGACGTCCGACTCCACGTGTCTGGCGACAGTCGTGTCCATGAAACAGACAGACATCCTGGAATTGGTAGTCCATCCTATGTTCGGTCCCACCTGTCTACCGCCTGATCTGAGACCTCCCAGTTGCCTATTCCTTGCTGTTGTACTTGTGGCGGTTGAAGACGTTTTCTTTGTGGATGACCCCATCCACCATGCTCTCTCGCCGTCTCTCCAAGACGTTTCGTTTGTCCGGCTTGAAATTGCTTCCCTGCGTCGACGGACAAATTTCCTGGCAATCTCCTGCATTAGAGCCCACGATCAAGCGTTGACGTCGATAGCCTTCCAAACACTGGGACTGACTTTTCACTGGGACCCGATCCATCCCCTCTCGTGGTAACGTGTGCAAAAAGATGGAGATGTCCCTGCCCACCATTTCTGCACAGCAACCTACGTGGAGATCTTTTGTTTTTGTCGTTGACCAGAGAAAACAGAACATCTGTGGAAAGCGTCCTTGAACAGTACCCTCAACGTCAGTCCAGGATCCGGATGGCATCCTTAGCATGTCCAATCCCAAACGGAGCTACTGACGTGGTCTGCTTTTCCGGGGCCTCCGGAAGGCATGACGTCAAGTTGTTGTACCACACTAAGAAATCCCTCAAGCGGTCATGGCCATTCTCTTTCCCAAACCGTTGGCAGTAAACGAGTCTTCCTCGCGATAGAATCGTTTCCAGGGAGCTGAAGACGCCTCCCTGAGAAGAACAACGTCGTCCAGTTTGTCCAGCTCAGTGATGTACTCGTATGGAAGAAGCCCTTGCGTTCCTGTAACCTCGAAAGCGCCAAGTATTTGGAATAGAGTACCAGGAGCGGATGTAACAGTGATTTCCAAGAATTTCAACTTCATTGCTGAAGCATTTGTACTGGTTGTTGTTCTTCACCAGAAATGTGAAGGGCCGTCTCTTCTCTCACTGACGACCCCTCTCTGGAAGAATAAAGGTTTGAATGAGAATGAGGTCGTATTCGAACTGTGAAAATACCACGGCATTAGCAGAGAAGAGAAGTGTCATTATTGTCGGGAGGGGGGGAGCGGCCGGCCTGGCTAGCTGTCTGTGTTTTAGGTGTATTTTTTCTGTCTCTGTCTCGATCACACGCCAAACCACCTGGAGACGGGGGGAGCACACAACAAGGTCAATTGGGCATGGTGTGCCCCCCCGTCTCAAGGTGTTTTCGGCTGTGTATCGAGACAGAGACAGAAAAATACACATAAACACCGACAGATAGACAGACGGACAGAGACACTGACAGACAATAATGAAAAGGAGAAGAGAAGAGTTCCCGTGGTATTTCAACAGTCGAACTACGACTCCAATCTCATCAAACCTTATTTCTTCCAGATGGGGTCCCAGTGAAGAAGAAGAGTCGGCTCCCAATCCACATTTCTGGTGAAGAACAACTACCAGTACAAATGCTTCCAGCACAAAGAAGTTGAAATTCTTGGACATCAAAAATAAATAAACCCTGGTAACATCGCTCCTGATACTCCTATTCTCAAATACTTTGGCCAGCTTTCGAGGTACAGAACGCAGGGCTTCTTCCCTACGAGTACATCACTGAGCTGACAAACTGACGACGTTGTTCTTCCTCCACAGAGAGGCGTTCTTCAGCTCCCTGAAAACGATTCTATCAGCGAGGAAGAACTAACGTTTACTGCCAACGAGTTTGGAAGAGAATGGCCATGACCGCTCTGAGGGATTTCTTAGTGTGGACAACAACCTTGACGTCATGCCCTTCCTGAGGCCCCGGAAAGCAGACACGTCAGTACTCCTTCTGGATTGGGCATGCTAAAGGAATTCCATCAGATCCCTGGACTGACGTTAGGAACCTGTTCAAAGACGCTTCCACAGATGTCTGTTTCTCTCTGTCAACGACAAAACAAAGATCTCCACGAGTTGCTGTGCAAGGAAATGGTGGGAGGGCATCCAACAATTTGCACACGTTACCCACGAGAAAGTGGATGACTCTGGTCCGCAGGTGAAAAGTCTGTCAGTGTTTGGAAGGCTCCGACTCAACGCTTGTATCCTGGGCTCTAATGCAGGAGAATCCCAAGGAACATCATGTCCGTCGACGCAGGAAGCAACTTTCAAGCCGAAAACGAAACGTCTATGAGAGTACGGCGAGAGCATGGCTGGAATGGGTCATCCACAAAGCAAACGGCTTCAACCGCCACAAGTACAACAGCAAGGAATAGCACTGGGAGGACTCCAGATCAGGTAGACAGTGGACCCGAACATAGGATGGCCTACCCATTATCCACGGATGTCTGTATGCAGACACGAACTGACGCCAGACACGAGGAGTCGACGTCACCCAGTAAACGGAAAGACCATGGATAAACTTAGAAAAGAACAAACAAACCACCCAGGACATCAGAGAGTACCTCGGCATCAAATCGGTACAAATCTGGACATGTAGTTGGCACACAATGCCTTCGAAAAGAAGGGAATCATAGATGTATTCATGGATGTCACCTACTTAATAAGGATGAAAAAAAAAAAAATGTATGCAAGGCCTGTCACGATCCCCTTTTCAAGAAACGACTAGTCTGATAAAAGACTATAAAGTAGAGCTGAGTAAGGCTAAGATCGATGGCATTCTGCCCAACCAAATCGCTTCTTCGCTATCAGGACGCCAAACCAGGATTTGAGTCTATTCGCCTGTGTCGACAGGTTTCGTCACGCCCCTATTTTCAACTCCGTGATAATGGATACTGACTCCATGTTCATGCCCTGAGTGAGACGGCTGGAGAGAGCTGTTCAACCAGAGCTGAAACGCCAGTTCTACCGCACTACAAAAAAAACTGGTTCCCTCCTAAAGCTTGGTGGACGGGCTTACCAAGACCTCTCGTTTCTGCAAACTATCTGACAGAACTGGACCCCTCTTCCCAGCTGCTTGAACCGACAAAATTGGACAAAAGACTCTCAGTCTTCAAACTTGAGTACAAGGGTAAACGGCACCGTGCTCTTTGGGGCGCTAAGATACCCCGTTTTTTCAGAGGGGTGTCTGACAAATTGAGCGGTAAGGGGTTTCACAAACGCCACAATAAGTGTGGGTCAAAGCCCTGTCTGAGGGCAGTGAGGAGGAGTCATCAAAAGAGTTTTCTGTATAGTCAGAGGGAATATGTACACCTACCAACAACAAGGAACGCCCTCTCTTTCTTCACATCAAAAGGAGGGTCCTGAAGGATGTAGGCAGCACCAAACCCCTTTCGATTTAGAATAAATCGAGTAAACCATTTTCTCTCTTCAGTAGGTTCGTATGGTACTTCGTCTGAACCTCCCCGTTGTGGTGCTGGACATGGATGGACGGTCTGATCCCGGTCCACGATGTAGCAGAATGATCTTGTAATCGAGGATCCCATCGTTGTTGGGGGATTGTGCGTTTTCGCTCCGTCGAAAAAGGAACCCGGCCAAGACTCGTCAATCTGGAAAACAATCCAACTTGACCCCAAACATTTTTCGCGCCTTTTCCAGTCGTGATCGTCGTGCCCCAGAACTCCCCTCTTTTTCTTGGCCCTTCTCATACCCATGTTTCAAAGAGAAGTTGGGTAGGTTTTTGACACTTTTAAGCACGCTCCTCGATGCAAGGCGAGGCACCGAAAGAAAACAACCTGGTTGTCGGTGAACAGAAAAGAGTGGTTTTCCGTCTTCACGAGTGGTAGATGCCCTTGATGGTCTGATAAATCAAGATGGAGGACGATCGCAGCAGTCAGTGGGTAGCCCGGGAGAGGGTTGATTACAGAGATGGTTGAGCGATGACCGTCTACTTTGAGTTGGATGTTGCTGTCTGGCGTGTTCCAGACATCTTGGTCGTTAATGTCTCCTGGAACCTCTCGATATCTTTCTGTTGTTTGAACAGACGAGGAGTGTCCGTGACTCGGACGTTTTTCTGGGATGCATGAACGAAACTAGTCATACGTTGTCTCTGTGTGGCTAGATGATTTTAAATCGTTTGCTTTGCGTTGAGACGGTCGTTCCAGTGCGGTCTTCCAGATGCCCCACGGATGTTAAACATGCGTCATGCTTGCCCTCAAAAGAATGAGAGCGAATGGTTGCACCAACTGCGGCGTATAAATCGCCGGATTTTGGGATCAATAAGCCATCTTGATTGAAATCACCACCACCCTCAGATCTATTCGTCCGTCTTTTGTTTGCCCAACAGACGGATGATCAAAGTGTTACTTTTTTTCTTCCTGCTCTTTTTCTTCTCTCCTTTTTCTTCTTTCAATCTTTCTTTGTTTTTGTTTTTTTCCTCATCACGCAGCCGTCTTTTGTTTTATTGGGGTCCGTGAGATATATAAAATGTAAATCGAATTTTCTTTGTTACGACATTTCATGGCAAACGTTGTAAAATATTAGATGTGTCTAAAGTATGTATCAGATTGCCATGTCCTTTTGCAGGTTATATATCTTCTGAAATATGCGTGACAGACTCACAGACGGTGGGTTTTTAGTCTCCATAATCCTGTACCAAAAAAGGAAAAAAAAAAAAAGTTTCCCTCGATAAAACTCATACAGCAACACATGTCCCCATCTAAGGTTGTACGCCACGGTAAGACATCACCATCATGTAGCATCAACCTCATCTCATTTAAAGTTTGTACTCCCAGACTAAAGACATACCATCATAAAGCCCTGACCTCACATATCAAGGTTAACCCCCCTCCTTGTCTCTGCGGATAAGCGTGGTAGATACTCAGTTATGATAGGCCCACAGCGCCTTACAAGTAAAAATATTAATGACTGACTCCGGAAAAAATGTCCACAAGAGAATCACGACAATCCGTTTCCCTCTGCGTTTACAATGGTCCCAACAAGTGACACACATCGTTCAAAAGCTCATAGTTGTGACATTTAAACTGTGTCAACTATACTCGCCTTGTTATCCAATGTCATCTTCGGATTTCCTCATTGTATATCGCTTAGAGTGGTACCGTTTTCTAAACCTCAGTATCTCAAAAACTAAACATCGTTTTGCATATCTCCAATTTAACGGCGTAAAAAGTGTTTTAGACATGTAAAACTCCCAAACACTGTTCGGTGATAAGAGACTCACTTTCGTGATGAAAGGTCACATAAATGTCGTATCTCACGCTAAGGACATACCTTCATAAAACCATCACAATATACCGTGAAATGAAGGTAAAACTTTCTGATTTTACTTTCACAAGGATCAAACTTTACATATAAGAGCCATGTTGAAACTGTAAATCATTTCGCAAAATGTCTTGTTGCTGAAATAATAATTGTGATAAATAACATCATTGGATAAGCAATTCTTTTTGTTTTATTAATAAAGGTCAGACCAGAGCGTAATCATTACGTTGTACGGAAAAGGGAGCTTTAAAAAAAATCCCTGAATTATTCAGTGAAGATTTAAATATTGATTTGAGAAATAACAGCTTATTTCCATGACCAAACACATTAAACCAAAGCACATTTGGCCAGGACAACAAGAGGACTCTTATATACAGCCCTGCCTATGGAATTTGATGGTAGATAAAAATCATTTGTTCGAATTTCGAAAATACATTCAATTCTTAACACAGTGAAATTAGTGATTCTTCGTTCCTCCTTTCTTTATACTGTCTGTGTCCACTGTCCTTTCGTGTCTCGTCTGTCTGCGTTTATGTGTATTTTTCTGCCTCGGATCACGTTCACTCGTTTTAAACCCGCACAAGCCAGTAACACAGGTGAATTTGTAATATGGTCAATATGTGACAGCTTACCGGACCACTCCTAGATTAAATGGTGAAGAAAAAAATGTGTCATCGTTTTGGGGCATGCCCCCGCAAGCCCAAGGTATGAATAAATCCAAGTGTTATCGTTGTAAGAGGCGTGTTAAACGCAGGTACAAACCCCTCTATCCTCCCTTGATTTAATTTATAGATCGGCCCCACGATCATGACAGTATAAATGTGTCAACGTAGCTAAGGTTTGTTACACTTTCGGTAAAAGGAAAGTAAAAGACCCGAGACGGTTCTTCCCTTAGTCACTTGCCAGAATGACCTTTGCTATGATGAAGCACCCAACCAACACCTATAACTTCAAGGCGATTGCGTCGACCTTGACACAGCTAAAACCACGATATTGATTTGTATGAGTCAACTGCTAACTCATGCACATCAAGCCCCCAAAACGTCATTGAAGGTCGGTTATAAAAAATTACTGAGCTAGGTTGCGGTTGTAATATAGAATGACAAAAAAAAAAGATCAACTGGGCCACTCCCGATACCAGACTGGTTTAATTCGTCTACCAAAATCCAAGATGCGGAATGTGTATTTTATTACGATTGTTGGACAAATTTGTCGACAGATCAATTTTCAACTTTTGGAGATGAATTACGGAATTCGCTGTACAGGGCACCTCAGTCGTTGAAGGTGGATCAATCCTTTATCGACCGCCATGCGACAGCAGTTTTTCCGTTGAGTACACTCTGTGGTTTCCGATCAAGCTGTAGCTTCTTTTTCTGTATGATAGCATTCAACGTGATTGTGGTCTGAATGGCTGTTCTAATAGTCGTTGTCTTTTTCTTGTATCATATGGACTGTTTAATCCATTATTTTTTGGGAAACCAGTTCCCCACCTTCTCGTGTGTTCCTGGGTGTCCTCCGTTCTGTCCGGACTGACTTTAGTTTTAGACTTACGTTTTGCTTTGACTTTAGTCCCCGTTTTATTGCTTGAACGTCAGGACATGGTAAACATGTCATTTACACTAATACACAATGCTCTGATGCAACATGATTTTTTTCTTTTTGACACGTAGATATAGCCTCCTGATTCGTATACAGTTCGATGTTAAAACATTCAGCTTTTTTTCATAATTGACAGATAGGAATGTAAAATTACAGTGCATGCGTTTTTCATACCCTTAGGGTCTTTAATAGGACGTCACATCATGTTCCCCCCTCGCGATCAATCACCCGAGCATCCCTTGTCATATCATTTCGTCCACTAAGGTGCCTTAATAAAATGTCGAGAGTCATTCATGATCATCTGGTAATGGTGTAAGCGGGTAAATTCTCGGACCTTTCAAACGACGGTATGGTTGGGCAGCATGGTTTGGGTCCGCTTGGGAAACGGCTTAAACAAAACAAACAAACCAAACAAACAAAGACACCTACTAACCCCAAATCTCCTTCTTTATGATGAGCCTGGTAAAGGGTAGCAGGTACACTTCGGACCTTCAAGGGAGCTGACTGCCCTTTTATTTTCATCAGGTGTTGCTCGCCCTTGGAGATAGCCAAAAAAAAAAAAATTAGTCTGTCCATTTTTTTCTTACGTTTTTAAATCTGATTGCACCATCAAGACGCAAAACCTCGTCATCGCCCCGAAGGTCTTTTCATAGGACCGCACATCGATCGTTCGAGGTCATCAGCGCCATGCTCTGTCATGTGTTTGCCCCGAGGGGTTTTAATAGCAAATGTGGAAAATCAGTGGAAATGACACTATTATGGGTTAGCCCTACAGTTCACGTGAGCCGCTGTTGTTTTTTGTTGTTGGTTTTTGTGTGTCACCCTTAGAAACGGTGGTAAATAAATAAATAAACATACAAAGACACCTATAACCCCCAACATCTCAGTCTTTACTGGTAATGAACCGTTTAAAGAGTCCAATCAATGCTCACTAGTATGGGTTCACTAGGGTACAGTGTCGGGCCTTACAAAGGGAACTACTGTCTTTTCATCAGGTGATTTCACCTCTTGGGAGACCCCTACCCAACACGAGTCCTTAAAACAGTCTGTCATTTGATTGGTTGTTTACATTTTTCTTTACAGCTATTGCCCCCCGGGATGCAATTGCCGTAGGGGTCTATGAATAGGGCCGTCACATGGCTCGTTTCGAAGTTTATCACCGAGCATCCTCGTATCATGTGACTTCTCCTCAAGGCGTTGTCTTGTTCCCGCCGCATTTTGCCTCCGTCGCATTTGAGGGTGAGAAGTCCCTCACATTACTACTTCGGTGTGCGTGTGTGTGCGCACGTGCCGCGCTGCGTGTAAGTATATTATGTGTGCACACACGCGTGCGTGGAGTGTGTGGTGAGCACGCCAACGCCCGCGCGGCGCGTGTGTGTGTGAGTGTGTGTGTGTTGTGTAATGTGTTGTGTGTGCACGCAGGCGCGCGCATGTGTTGGTGTGTGGTGAGTGGGGGTGTGTGGTGTCTGTCGTCTGTCGGTCTGTCGTCATTCTTGCGTGCCGTTTGCCAGTGTGTGTGTGTGTGTGGTGTGTGGTTGGGCTGTGTGTGTGATGTGTGTGTGGTGTGTGTGGAGAGAGAGAGAAGAGAGAGAGCGCAGACAGAGAGGAAGAGAGAGAGAGGAGGAAGGAGAGAGGTGTGTAATAGAAAGCCAATAAACAGAGAAGAACGTTTTACAGTGTTTCACACCAAACGACAGGCATAGAGCAAGAGGAACACAAGAGAGAAGAGAGAGAAAGAGAGAGATAAGAGAAGAGAGAAGAGAGAGAGAGAGAAGAGAGAGAAAGAAGAGAGAGAGAGAAGAGAGAGGAGCGAGTATGTAATAAAGCCAATAACAAAAATAACGCATACAATGTTCAACCAAACGACTGGCATTAGAAAAGAGAACACAATAGAAGAGAGAGAGAGAGAGAGAGAGAGAGAGAAGAGAGAGAGAGAGAGAGAGAGAGAGAGAAAAAGAGAGAGAGAAGTAGTGTCATAGTAAAGCCAATAAACAAGAATAACTCTACAGTGTTCATACCATACGACAGGCAGAAGAGAGAGAGAGAGAGAGAAGAAGAGAGAGAGAGAGAAGAGAGAGAGAGAGAAAGAGAGAGAGAGAGAGAGTGTAATAAAGCCAATAAACCAGAGAATAACTCTACAGTGTTCATACTAAACGACAGCAAGAAGAGAGAGAGAGAGAGAGAGAGAGAGAGAGAGAGGAGGAGAGAGAGAGAGAGAAAGAAGAGAGAGAGAGAGAGATAGGAGAGAGAGAGAGAGAGAGAGAGAAGAGAGAGTGTAATAGAAAGCCAATAAACGAGAAATAAGCTCTACAGTGTTTTCATACAAACGACAGGCAAGGAGAGAGAGAGAGAGAAGAGAAGAAGAGAGAGAGAGAGAAGAAGAAGAGATAGAGA
>CM031597.1:41421838-41439338 GCA_018398815.1 Conus ventricosus | reverse complement strand
CTTATGAATCAACACTCCATAATATTGACCAATGGCTCACATCTACAGGAAAGCTTATAAATCAACACTCCATGATATCGACCAATGGCTTACATCTACAGGAAGCTTATAAATCAACACTCCATGATATTGACCAATGGTTTACATCTACAGGAAAGCTTATAAATCCACACTCCATAATATTGACCAATGGCTTACATCTACAGGAAAGTTTATAAATCAACACTCCATGATACTGACCAATGGTTTACATCTACAGGAAAGCTTATAAATCAACACTCCATAATATTGGCCAACGGCTCACATCTACAGGAAAGCTTTTGAATCAACACGCCATGACACTGACATCTACAACGTGTTCCACAAACCACACGAGTTCATGATCCTGCTGCGAGAAGGGAAAGAGGACAATCAAGGTAGGCTTACATTCCAATGTTCAACTTCCAGGTGAAAAGACTCACACCAAAGAGGACAATCAAGGTAGGCTTACATTCCAATGTTCAACTTCCAGGTGAAAAGACTCACACCAAAGAGGACAAACAAGGTAGGCTTAGATACGAATGTTCGACTTCCAGGTGAAAAGACTCACGCCAAAGAGGACAGTCAAGGTAGGCTTATATTCCAATGTTCGACTTCCAGGTGAAAAGACTCACGCCAGTGTAATGGTTGGACAAGCAGTTGTCAAGAGAAAAGAACGTGCTGACAAAATAACAATGTTACCTTAACAAGTATGTCAGTCTGTCGCCTGCGCGTTAAAGAACGAAGGTGCATGGAACTTCATTGATGTTCCATGGTTCTGTGCAGGATGACCTCTATAAGGGAATCCATGTTGAGATATCTAGGTGGTGCTCATCAGTTGCCGAGGAAGCTCCCGACCAAGATTACACTACATCTTCATTATTTGTGCAAATGATGGAAGACGGAAAGCACAGGTGTTTGCGTCCCGCTCTTAGGGGGTGCCGTTTTCAGTTATCTGCATCAGTACACTTTTCAAACTGTACCAATACCCAGCGGAACATTATATTCACATTTCGTCTTTTTGTGGTGATGACGATGATGTTTTTGGTCTTGTAGATGCCGATATTTATGTTGGATGTTTCTGTGACTGTCGTCGTGGTTGTTGTATTTGTGGTTGTGGCAGGTGTTGTTGTGACTGCTGTTGTTGTAGCAGGTGTTATTTTTGTGATTATTGTTGTTGTTGTAGTAGCTGATTTCATGTTTATTGTATGTGTAGTTGTAGCTGTTTTAATGATTGCTGTTGTAGTAGCCTTATTGTAATTGTTTTAGTTGTAAATATAGTTGTAGCTGTTTTAATGATTGCTATTGTAGCAGCCTTCTTGTGGTCGCTTTTTGTTGTAAATGTAGTTGTAGCTGTTTTAATGACTGCTGTTGTTTTGTTGTAATGTAGTTGTAGCTAGCTGTTTTAATGACGCTGTTGTTAGTAGCATATTGTAATCGTTTTTGTTGTCAATTACTGCCGTGTTGTAATGATTGCTGTTGTGGTAGCCTTATTTGTATAGGCTGCGAGTCGTTGCTGTGTTGGTATATTATTCTCGTACCTGGGGAAGGGCACCCACCACACAACACACAAGTGTATGGGGAGAGAGAGAGGAGAAGAGGAAGAGAGAGAGGGAAGAGTAGAGAGAGAGAGAGAGGGACGGAGGGAAAGACGACAGGCAGACAGACAGACAGACAAGCAGAGAGAGGCGATATGGGTAGGGTTGCGGTGGGCTTTTACCCCGTAACACAGGCAGAGGTACGCGGATGGTCACTAACATACTTTGCGCAAGAAAAAAGAGAGACAGACAAACAGACAAGCAGCGAGTTGTCATATGGGTGGAGGTTGGGATGGGCTTCTAGCCCGTACAGAGGTTCACAGATGGCCAAAAACATATTTCGCGCATGCGAGGAAAAAGACAGAGAGAGAGAGAGAGATGGTGGAGGGAGAGAAAGTGGGGGTGGGGGCAAGGAAAGGATGGCTGCAAGGATGAGGGGAGACGTGTGTATCAGGGGGCAGACAGGCGGGACAGACAGACAGAGGGAGGTCTAAACCCCAAAGGAATCCCCACGAGCCAGCACGGCCTCTGTCTTGATGAAGAGCTCCCCCCTCGCTGTCCAGGTCCGGCACGTTGACGAACACTGACCCCGAGTAGATGAAGTAGAAGTTGTGACCGATGTGCCCCCGCCTCAGAATGATGCGGCACTCGCCACGCTGACAGAGAATAGCGATAATGATAATGATAATGATGATAATAATAACAGTGATATTAATGATATGATAATGATGATGTAATAATGAATACAATGATAATGTTGATGATGATGATAGTAATAATAATAAAATTATTAGTAAAATAGTGATATAGTAATGATTGATGATGATGATGATGATGATGATGATAATGATAAAACAACAATAATAATAATAATAATGATACTACTACTACTAATAATAATGATGATAATAATAACAATAATGATAATAATAATAACAATAATGATAATGATGATGATGGTGATGGTGTTGGATGATGATCATGATGATGATGATGATAACGACGGCAAAGGACGACGACGACGACGACGTGATGATGATGATGTTAGTGATGGTGGTTTGGGATGATGATGATGATGATGATGATGATGATGATGATGATGATGATGATGATGATGATGTAACGTTTGATGATAACGATATACCGATGACAATGGTGAAAAGTGACGACTGCGATCGTTATCCTTAAGATCACCATCATCATTTCTGCTTTTGCTGTTGTGGATACTATTATGTTGGCTGCTTCCGTAATCTTTGTGTGTTGTGGGTTATGCAGATAAGTTGCAGTAGCTATTGATCTGTGTTGTTGAACTGACTTGTTGTTTTTTGTGATTGATGTTATCGCTGTTGTTGTGACTGTTCTTGTTGTAACTGTAGTTGTAGCTGCTGTTTTGATTGCTGTTATGTTTAAAAAATCAACACACGACAGTACTGACTGGAACAGACAGATCACATCCAGGGTAAGCTGAAAATCAACACGTCATAATAACTAACAGAGTACGATGGCTCAGTTCCTCGGTGAAGCTTGTAAATAACCCCATGATACTGTCGGGTTCCAAGAGCCACATACACAGGAAAGCTTTAGAATCAACACAGCTTGACATCAACCGATGGCAATAGCTCGGACTCAGATATAAGCTTTACATTCAAGACGCTAGGAAAAACTTTTAAAACACTGACTCCGAGGTGTACATCTACAGGAAAACGGAAATCAGCACTCGATTTATTGGCCAGTGGCTCACGTCCACTAAAAAGCTTTGGAATCAGCAATCCATAATACTGATTGATGGCTCACATCTACATGAAAGCTTTTGATTCAACATTCCATGATATTGACCAATGGCTTACACCCACAGGAGAGCTTCTGAATCAACACTCCGTAATATTGACCAATGGCTTAATAAAATTTTACAGGAAAGCTTATGAGTCGACACTCCCTGACTTTGACCATGGCTTACACATACAGGAAAGCTTATGAATCAACACTCCATAATATTGACCAATGGCTCACATCTACAGGAAAGCTTATAAATCAACACTCCATGATATCGACCAATGGCTTACATCTACAGGAAAGCTTATAATCAACACTCCATGATATTGACCAATGGTTTACATCTACAGGAAAGCTTATAAATCCACACTCCATAATATTGACCAATGGCTTACATCTACAGGAAAGTTTATAAATCAACACTCCATGATACTGACCAATGGTTTACATCTACAGGAAAGCTTATAAATCAACACTCCATAATATTGGCCAACGGCTCACATCTACAGGAAAGCTTTTGAATCAACACGCCATGACACTGACAAACTACAACGTGTTCCACAAACCACACGAGTTCATGATCCTGCTGCGAGAAGGGAAAGAGGACAATCAAGGTAGGCTTACATTCCAATGTTCAACTTCCAGGTGAAAAGACTCACACCAAAGAGGACAATCAAGGTAGGCTTACATTCCAATGTTCAACTTCCAGGTGAAAAGACTCACACCAAAGAGGACAAACAAGGTAGGCTTAGATACGAATGTTCGACTTCCAGGTGAAAAGACTCACGCCAAAGAGGACAGTCAAGGTAGGCTTATATTCCAATGTTCGACTTCCAGGTGAAAAGACTCACGCCAGTGTAATGGTTGGACAAGCAGTTGTCAAGAGAAAAAGAACGTGCTGACAAAATAACAATGTTACTTAACAAGTTATGTCAGTCTGTCGCCTGCGCGTTAAAGAACGAAGGTGCATGGAACTTCATTGATGTTCCATGGTTCTGTGCAGGATGACCTCTATAAGGGAATCCATGTTGAGATATCTGGGTGGTGCTCATCAGTTGCCGAGGAAGCTCCCGACCAAGATTACACTACATCTTCATTATTTGTGCAAATGATGGAAGACGGAAAGCACAGGTGTTTGCGTCCCGCTCTTAGGGGGTGCCGTTTTCAGTTAATCTGCATCAGTACACTTTTCAAACTGTACCAATACCCAGCGGAACATTTATATTCACATTTCGTCTTTTTGTGGTGATGACGATGATGTTTTTGGTCTTGTAGATGCCGATATTTATGTTGGATGTTTCTGTGACTGTCGTCGTGGTTGTTGTATTTGTGGTTGTGGCAGGTGTTGTTGTGACTGCTGTTGTTGTAGCAGGTGTTATTTTTGTGATTATTGTTGTTGTTGTAGTAGCTGATTTCATGTTTATTGTATGTGTAGTTGTAGCTGTTTTAATGATTGCTGTTGTAGTAGCCTTATTGTAATTGTTTTAGTTGTAATATAGTTGTAGCTGTTTTAATGATTGCTATTGTAGCAGCCTTCTTGTGGTCGCTTTTTGTTGTAAATGTAGTTGTAGCTGTTTTAATGACTGCTGTTGTTTTTTGTTGTAAATGTAGTTGTAGCTAGCTGTTTTAATGACCGCTGTTGTAGTAGCATATTTGTAATCGTTTTTGTTGTCAATATACTTGACGCTGTTGTAATGATTGCTGTTGTGGTAGCCTTATTTGTACTAGGCCTTGTCGACGTCGTTGCTGTGGTGGTGGTGGTCATCATTCTCGTCACAGTCGTCACTGTCACCGAGGAACGTACCAGGTGTAAGAGAAGGAAACGGCAGAGGTTGAGCTGAATCTCCTCGGTGAACTTGTCGAAGCTGCGCATGCCCGGAAGAGCGCGTGCAGGCGGCGGCAGTCCTGTTCCGTCCTGTCTTCCGGCGCCACCTCAAAGATCTCCAGGGCCCAGCGGGGCATCTTGGTCGTGATCTAGGGCACACAGACAAGGTGGGGGACGGAGGAGAGGGGGGGGGGGGGGGGTCAGGGGTTTGTAACCAGGTGATTTGATATATATGCTTGGCATCGTTTGACTTAAGCCAGCAGGTAGATACTGCTTTTCTGTATTTGTTTTTGTTTTGTTATTGTTGCTGTTGTTGTTGTAATTACAGCTTTACGGACAATGACACATTGAATAGCTGAAACCGTTATATGGCCAGATTAATCTTTGGTTGTTCGAACATTTAAGAACAACTTTAAAACAGTATGCCAATAAACTTGGGAAACGGAAACATTTCTATAAAAGACTTGGAAGGAGAAATGGAGCAACACTCGTTAATACTCTTAAAGTATAAACACACGAAATCTCTCTCTCTCTCTCTCTCTCTCTCTCTCTCTCTCTCTCTCTCTCTCTCTCTCTCTCTCTCTCCACACATACCACACACACACACACACACACACACACACACACACACACACACATACACGCGCGCGCGCGCGCGCAAAACAAGCCTTTATGAATACTGTTAAAGTTATAATACAAGAAATCTCTCCTTTCTCTCGGCCTCCCTCTCTCTCCCTCCCTCCCTGTCTCTCTCTCTCTCTTCTCTGTCTCTGTCTCTGTCTCCGTCTCTCTCTCTCTCTCTCGCTCTCTCTGTCTCCGTCTCTCTCTCTCTCTCGCTCTCTCTCTCTTCTCTCTCTCTCTCTCTCTCTCTCTCTCTCTCTCTCTCTCTCTCTCTTATCTATCTCAAACACACACACACGCCACAGGGTATCGCAGTCTCTAAGCAAAATATAGTTTCATGTTTTTCTTCCCAATGCCCCATCTCGCCCCTCCCATCCACTTCCTACCCCGCTTCCATTCTTTCCTTCCTCCCCCCCCCCCCCCCCCCCCCCCCCCCACACCCTTTCACGTCCATGCACACATACGCAAGCTCACTACTCAGGACTCATTTCGAACGGGTGAGAGTAACGGTGCGAAGCAGAGAAGCGATGTATCTTTAACTTCGGTTTCAGTCAAGAGAGAGAGAGAGAGAGAGAGAGATGAAAAAGAGGGGAGAGGAGAGAGAGAGATGAAGAGAGGAGAGAGAGAGAGAGTGAGGAGAGAGAGAGAGTTTTGGTTTGACAGACAGGAAAAGGCAGTTTGCAGGCCCTATGTATGAAAATCACGCCTTTACTGAAATTTCTGTCAGTGGACGGGAATGGCAGCTATTCCAGAGTACAGGCTCTCTGTATGAAAATCACACCTTCACTTGAATTTCTGTCAGTGGAGAGGAAAAGGCTAGCTGTTCTAGAATACAGGGCCTACGTATAAAAAAAAAGTATTCTTTTACTGGAACTCCCGTCGGTACACTGAAAAGGCAAGTTTACTCCAGAGCACAGGCCGTGCATGACATGGCACACTTTTACTAAAACCTCTGTCGGTAGACAGAGAGAGGAAAGCTATTTCAGAGTGCAGTGCGTATGTATGAAAAGGCACTCTCATACTGGAACTGCCACTGGCGACAAGGGATACAGAGGATTCGAGTGTCAGCTGAAGACAGAGAGATCCAGGGGGGAATGTACCATTCCAGAAGTCCACTGAGACAAGGAGAAGCAGTGTTTTAAAGGGATATTAAAACCAGCAGTAGCAATTGTGTGCTCAATCCGTCGAAATCTGGGCACCAGCAGTGCAGCTCAGAAAACTGTTCAGTAAACAGAACAGACGCGGAGAAAGAGCGCTACAACGGCAATCAATATTGAGGAACAGTTAATGTCAAGTCGTCAGAGAAGATAATGCATTGCTGTCCAGTCAGCTTGGAGATAGTCGGAGGTGTCTGTTCTGATCCAACAAATTCAGGACACCACCTACTAAGCCCCTACTGACAATAATTAGATAATCGCGGGGCTAAAAAAAAAATTCTACACGATTGACGTCATATAACTTCAAAAGGGAAATAATAATATTTACAGGAATGGAAAAAAAAAAAGGGAAAAGACAAAAAAGAGGGGGATAGAAGGGAAAAAAAAAAGGGGGGGGGGGGGGGGGGGAGTCAATATAAATGGAACTACCGGGTATGACGTCAACATATTATCTATGGAAAACATGGTTTCTACCTGAATGACTTAATGTTCTTTTCTTTGAAATTATCTCTCTTGTTTGCAGATTGTTCAGCATCTTCTAGATGATGATGTGATTGTTGCTTCCCCTCCCTTCCTACATTTTCGTTTCATTTTATTTCATTTTCTTTTTCTTCTTTTGTTGTCTTTTTGATGTTCCTTAAGAAAATCCCAACTCTTAGGTGAAACGTTTTAGCATACCGTTAATGCATTGTAACCGCCAATATATTATCAATGTTATATTTGCGCACAATACAAGCCTAGGGCTTGTTGTTGCTCATTAGTCCTGATGACTGTGAATATATTCTGTTTATTTGTTTCTTGAACATAACAGTCATTAAACCAACGCAGAGCCAGTTTGCGTGATCCTCCTCCTCCTCCAATTTTACTTGCAAAAATAATGACCTCATTTGGGAAGGCAACCAGAAAGAATTCACACACAGAGGAAAGAATAGGGGAAAATCGTTGTTAAATCGTGCGTTAATAAATACAGACATGGAAACAACTGCACGTCAGGATTATTTTGGAAAAAGAATTTGCTCTTACATGCAACTGAGAATCGATCTGCTTTATCTTATGGATTGTTTATCTATCAGCTTTAACAACTGAGAGCGATTTTTTTTTGTCTTGAATTATTTACTATACTATGTACTTCATTTAGCATTTACGCATGGGTGGAAGAGCGAGACAGTGACAGAAGGCATCACACACTAAGCAACAAAAACCCAGACACCTGTAAAAACTCGTCCACAATTAAACAACGCCAAAACAAATGTCTAAACATAGAAAAAAGACATACAGTCGAAAACATGTGTTTAAATGGTGTTTTTGTTTGTTTGTTTGTTTGTTTTTGTTCATTCACTCGCATTTTCCTTTCTAAAAAATTGTGGGGAAAATGAGAAAAAAGCCCAAACCAACCAACCAACCCCCCCCCCCCCCCCCAAAAAAAAAAAAAAAAAAAAAAAAAAACCCACAGAAAAAACAAACACACTTACTCAAATGGGAAGGCGGCTTAAGTAAAAGACATGGACGAATAACATACAAACAAACCAACAAACAAACAACAACTGCAAATATCCACAATAAATGATGACACATAATGATTAAATCGAACCGTGTGCACTGAGAAGAAGAAACACACCGAAAAAAAAAAAGAAAAAAAAGAAAGAAACCCACAAGCACGAACATAAACCAGTATTAAACATCAATCACTGAATATTATTCAGGCTGAAATCGATTCGGGTTTCTTTAGAATGTATTTCTTTAGTGAATACACAACTAAATACATAAATAAATATTAAGAGGGAGTTACGGAATTTTTCCAACGCACGAATATTCAAAGTTTTCAAGATTTGTTTCCTGTGTGTGCTAGGCAATGTGTTCTCTCTGGGTAAATTCCCGGAGACACAAATAAATTATTGCATGTGGCCGTTTTGTCTGCAAGTCCTTTTTTTTCTTTCTTTTCTTTCGATTCTTTTTAGAAACACCCATTTCTCTCTCTCTCTCTCTCTCTCTCTCTCTCTTCTCTCTCTCTCTCTTTATCTGCACCCCTCCCGCCTTGTCAAAAGACCTCTTGGCAATGACAATAAAATATCAAAGTGTTAAAGTGTCTCTTCTTATCTGTAAACAAAGTGAGTTTATACAATCCCCCACTTAAGGTTGTGTGTGTGTGTGTGTGTGTGTGTGTGTGAGAGAGAGAGAGAGAGAGAGAGAGAGAGAAGAGAGGGAGAGGGAGAGAGAGAGAGAGAGGAGGAGAAACTGTAGCACTTGGACTTTCTCTATAATTACATGTACTACATTAACCAAACTAGGCATACTTAAAATGTCAAAAAAGTAGTACCAGCTGTAAATCTGATTAAATGTTTTACAATTTCACGATGATGCTATTCAAACCAAGCAAAATAGCAGATGTAAATGAATGTGGCACAGAAGACCTAGACTTAAGATACGCCGCGCGCGCGCGCGTACACAGACACGCACACACACACACACACACACACACACACACACACACACACACACACACACACATACACACACACACACACACACACACACCACACACACACACACACACACACACACCACGCACGCACACACACACACACACACACACACACACTCAGACACACACACACACACACACACACACACACACACACACACACACACCACACACACACATACATACATACACACCACACACACCACACACACACACACACACACACACACACACACACACACACACACACCACACGAACAGATAGACACACACACACGCGCGCGCGAACAGACAAACACACACACACACACACACACACACACACACACACACACACACACACACTAAACACACACAGACATACATACACACACACTAAACAATTCAATTCAATTCAATTCAATTCAATTCAACTTTAATCCTTTAACCCTTGTTGGGGCATGGCGGATACAAATGTAACAAAGAGAAATACGAAACTCACTCAGAACAATGTTGTGAACATAGTTGCGAAATGTTGAATTCTGGTGAACTGTAATGATCTCATTAAACAATCTTCCCATTTTTTAGAAACTTACTAATATTCAAACAAATGCGTCTTTCTTTTTGAAATAAATTACAAAGTTGAAAACACACACACACACACACACACACACACACACACACACACACACACACACACACACACACACTTACACACACACACACCCCACACACACAACACAACACACACACACACACACACAACACAAGCTTTACGATCAGATATCCATTTCCCGAAGCGAGCTAGATCTATTAAATCTAATATAACCATAATGACATATTCCTCAAACTTACTGAAAGACGCTGAGATTGATCCCAAGAATATTGCTGATCGTTTTCCTGTATCCCGATTCCAAATTGGGAATTGCACACGCATGTTTTGATTATAAATATACTGATCTACAAAAGAATGTTAACAATAATATATTGTCCTCTCTTGCCAAATCTCATATTGATAGTAAATATTCACATCACCTTAAAGTTTTCACCGATGGATCACTGTTAAATGAAAACGCTGGAAATGGTTTTGTTATTCCTACCCTTAAAGTTGAAAAATCTTTTCATCTCGGGAAGGGGTATTCTATCTTCAAGGCTGAGCTGGTGGCAATTCTAATGGCGCTTAACTTTCTTGTTGATACTCCACTTACTATCAACAAAACACTTTTCTGTGTGGATTCTAATCTGTCTTACAAGGCCTTGAATCTATTGCTGTGAAAAATCGAGGTGAGGTGATTTTAGAAATAAAACATCTTGTCAGTATTCTTATATCAAGAGGTACAACAGTTGATTTTTGCTGGATCCCGTCTCATGTGGGATTTCTGGTAATGAATGGGTGACCGGGCTGCCAGAAAAGGAGCACGAAAGTCCGATGACTCCATAGAAATCAACATTCCTCTGTGTTTATACGAAGGATATGGTCTCTTAAAAAAGACGTGTATTGAAAAGGTTTATGAAGCCTACAAAAACTTGGTTCTTACTAAAATACATCTACCTCACTCCAAATTGCTCTGCTGTGACAAATCCCAGTCAGCTACTTTTTCTTCTAGCAATGCGGTTAAAATTGGAAAGATTACCTATCAATTGGCCAACGCAAACGTACTTGAAAATAATAACCGAAAACTTGAATCCCTGTTTTACAGGCTTAAGCTAAACGCTTTCCGTACAAAATTTCGCAAAAAATTAAATTGCATCTGCGGAGCAGTTGAAAGTTTCACAACCCAGCATCTTCTTTTCTACTGCGCATATTTCAAAAGGAAAATCCTGACTGCCTGCGACTTGATGGCACGTGTATTTTCCAGAACTTACCAGGTCTTGTTTCTTTTGTTAATTCCTTGATGATTAGTCCAATGGGCTCTTTTTTGTAACAAGTGTTCCAACAGATATGAGCGCTTAACATTTTGGTTATACCAGATATCCTGTAATCCTTTATGTTTTAATACTTGCTTTGGGCTAATGTTAATTGTAAAGAATTTTAGTATGAATCACTATATATAGCTAAACTGCTCGTAACAAATCTCTTATCGGTCCATCAACACACACACAGACGCACACACACACGCACGCACAACACCACACACACACACGCAAAACACACACACACACACACACACAAACACACACACACACACACACACACCACACACACACACACACACACACTCACACACACACACACACACACACACACACACACACACACACACACACATACACACACCACACACATGCACACACACGCTATTTCCCTAAATCTTGTCTAAAATCACTTTATGTGAATAGACGTTAAATTGAAGAAGAACGAACAAAACAACACACACCACACACGCACGCCACGCGCACACACACCACACACACGCACCCCACACACACACACACACACACACACACACAGACACACACACACACACACACACACCACACACACACACACACACACACAAAACACAGAGGACACACACAGAGACACACACACACACACACACACACACACACACACACAACACACAAAACACAGAGACACACACACACCACACACACTACCACACAAGACACACACACACAGCCCCACACACACATTCACACACACACAGAGACAACACATACACACACACAGCCCACACACACACACACACACACACCAGCCCACACACACCCCAACCACACACACACACACACACACACACCAACACACACGCACGCACGCACACACACACAACCCCACACACACACACACACACACACCACACACACACACACACACACACACATCTATTACTCTCATCTCTTACCCGTTGCCTGGAGTAGTAGGACTTGCTGAAGGCCAGTTTTCGGCCTCCTGTTCGCCATACGTGTCCTCCACTGGATCTCTGCGGCTGACCGCTCCGTCCTGTCCAGGCTTTTGGGACCACGATGGCCGCCTTCAGACGGATCGGGTCACCGCGATGGAGGCCACCATGCGGAACTTGGGAACATCTGCAGGACATGGCGTTGGGAGGAGGTTCTCTCCTTACTCCTCTCTCCTCTCTCTCTTTCCCCTCTCTCTCTTCTCTCTCTACTCTCTCTCTCTCTCTCTTCTCTTTCTTATGTGTGTGTGTGTGTGTGTGTGTGTGTGTGTGTGTGTCTGTGTGTGTGTGAGGGAGAGAGAGGGGACAGGTGTGTGCGCACGCACGCGCGCGCGCGCGTGTGTGTGGTGCATGCGTGCGTGCGTGCGTGTACGCGCGCGCGCGCGCGCGTGTGTGTGTGTGTGTGTGTGTGTCTGTGTGTTGTGTGTGTGTGTGTGTGTGTGTGTGTGTGCGTGGTGGCGTGCGCGCGGTCTGTGTCTGTGTCTGTGTCAGTGTTTGTCTGTGTCTGTGTCTGTCTCTGTGTGTTACAGCTTATTTTATTCAATAACATAACTGTTTTCTTGCCTCACACGCATTACACCCCACATCAGCATCATTTAAGATCTTGATTTTTGTCTCAAACACATTCCTTAGCGCTCACAAATCACCCGAACAAACTGGATTCCTTTGTTTACGTACAATGATTTTCAGGAAAAAAAAAAAAAAAAGAATCTCAATCCACCATGCCGTCTACACCTCTCCCTCCCCCCCCCCCCCCCCCCGGCCCCCGTCTAAAGTTATGATTACTTTAACGCAGTGAGATGCTGATTCAAATCGCAAAGTGTACGCGAAAAAAAAAAAAGAAATTAAATAAAATTTTAAAAAAAGAAAAAGAAATGAAAAAAAGAAAAGGCACCAAAGAAGCAATCAAGAAAAAAACAAATAGTAGAAACGTTACAAAAAACACAAAATCGTGAACAACACCAAAAAAAAAATAATTTAAAAAAAAAATAAAAAGCAACAACTTCAAAACCATGTGCATACGAGTGAATACGTGATTTATTGCGACAGAAATCAAGGTAAGTAATGAGCATTTATCGACTAAGTCTGCTTGTGCAAACGGTTTTAGAGTGGTTTTCGGGTTATTTCACATCGTTTTCAAAGTTCAAGTTCAAAATAAACCCATAAGAAAAACGACTGTTCTGTCGAACAAAAGGGACAAACAAATGACAAAAACAAACAAACACGCGTTTCGACCTCTTTGGTCTTCTTCAAGCAAGACCAACTACATTCCCAAAAGAATGAAAACGAAGAACAAAATATATTTATCTCCTTTAAAAATTTGGGCGCAAAATGTTTTTGTGCAACGAACAACCTCTTATCTCCTCAACTTTGGGGCAAAATGTGGACACCCATTGGCGCCCCATTTTTGAGAAGGGTCAGTGGGCTGTTCGTTCTTTGTTTCCATTGTCTTGAATGTGGTTGGTCTTGCCTGAAGAAGACCAAAGAGGTCGAAACGCGTCGTGTTTTGTCTTGTAATTGGTTTGTACCTTTCGTTAGGCGGAATGGTAATTTTTTCTTTTCAGTTTGATTCAGTTTCTGCCCGCCGTCAGCTCACTTTGAAACTAAAGCTCAAAGTCAACCGTTTTCTGTGTGTTATTTCCCACCATTACATGACTTAGCAGCCAAAGGTCCGATAAGACTTCACAGTTCGTGAGAATTGTGTTGTGGACTTGGCAAAAGGACATTCAGGACAGTTTAAACTCTTCACAAATGCCAGCGTCAGGGAGCACTTTCCTTTTTATGATCACGGTTCCAGTTTTATTTTCTTTCCACCTACTCGGTTGTGTTTAGGGCCCTTTCAGGAATGTCACCAGGAAAAAGAAAAAACAACAACAACAACAGCAACAGCAATGACGACGACAACGACAACAACAACAACAGCAACAACGACGACGACAACAACAACAGCAACAACGACGACGACGACAACAATAACAACAACAACTACACACACACACACACACACACACACACACCACACACACACACACACACACACACACACACACACGCACACACTCTCACAATACATGAACACACACACACACACACACACACACACACACACACACACACACACACACACACACATTACATAGAATGAAAACTAATCTAATGACCAAAACATAAACATGTTGGTAAGATCAGAGGAAATGGAAGAATTATCATAATGTGAAGAAGAAGAAGAAGAAGAAGAAGAAGAAGGAGAAGAAGAAGAAGGAGAAGGGTGAAGAGGGGGTGTGGGATGAGAGAGAGAGAGAGAGAGAGAGAGAGAGAGAGAGAGAGAGAGAGGAGAGAGAGAGATGAGAGAAGAGAGGGGATGCAAGAATATATTAATTTTGCTCTTTTACATAATTATGTAGACAAGTAAAAAGAAAATTTCAATTACTGTCAACAGTTTTCCCACAGCGTACTGCCTTTATTATGTACTAAAGAATACAATAGCGCGGTTTACAAGTGAAAAAAAAAGCGAAGAGTAAAAGAAAGGGGAAATTACTGGCTCGGAATTCAAAACAAAAATGGCGGGGACACACGTGTTCAGACTGAAACTACAGTGAAAGACTTCATACCTCCAGAAAAAAAACAATAAAACAAACAAAAAAAAACTTCATGGAAACCGCTTCATAAATGAAATATTTCGTATTCAAAGTGAAGTTGTAAATTAAGTTATTAAGTTTCCTGTCCGGCAATACTTTGTCCACAACATGTTGTCATCATCGTGTTGTATAAGGATCACGTATTGCGAATACTTCATAGTACGATAAACAGCCTAGATGTGGTGATATCGTGTATGAGATGGGTATGCCAATTGAGAGACCGACTGACTGAAACCATCTACTGTCAGATTAAAATAGTGATGTAATATGGCAATTCATTACATTGAATTGTATTTCGTTGTGTTGCATTAAATCATGTCGCTTAATGACATAATCATTTGGCGATCAAGAATTAATTACAGTTCTTGTTGTTTATTTTCTTGGTTGATAATTCGTTGAATATTTGGTGTTATGTACACACTGGCCTGCTGTAGTCAGTGCGGATTCCTTCCCCTCCCCATTTCCCTCACCCCCCCCCTCCCCCAAGCCCTCTTCACACACATACATACGCACAACTGCAGCATGGTGTATACTCGCGAGTCCAGGATTCAGATGGACTTGCGTGCATATACAAATACAAATGTTCAGAACACATGCAGCATAAACATTCAACTAGTAAAATACATTATGATATTCACACACACACACACACACACACACACACACGCACGCACGCAGCACGCACGCACGCACGCACGCACGCACGCACGCGCACGCACGCACACACACACACACACACACACACACACACACACACACACACACACCACACGCGCGCGCGCACGCACGCACGCACACACAGAGACAAGCAAACACACGCACATATGTACAAACCCACGTACACACACATGCGTGCGCGTGCGCGCACACGCACACACACACACACACACACACACACACACACACACACATCTCTCTCTCTCTCTCTCTCTCTCTCTCTCTCTCTCTCTCTCAACACTCACCACACCCCCCCCCCCCCCCCCCCCACACACACACGCACACATAGGCACGTACATACACAGACACACACACACTCGCGCGCGCACGCGCACACACGCACACTCTCTCTCTTTCTTTCTCTCTCTCCCTCTCACACACACACACACACACACGCGCGCACGCACACACACACACACACACACACACACACACACACACACACACACACACACACACACACACGCACGCACACACACTAAACTAACTCACCCTGGACACAGTCGGAGGCGCGTTCTCATATCTCGGAACCTCCACCGTCGGCGTCACCACAGTCTTCCTCCGGTTCCTAAACCGCCCGTATGCCTTGGCCACGGAGCCACTGGGACCCTGCCACCCTCCTCCTCCGCCCCCACCCCCCGCCGACTGCACGCGCCGGTACAGGTACATGTTGCGTATATGGTCCTTCATCATGGCCGACGCCCTAGCATGACCACGTTTGCCGGATAGACATGTTGCTGAGCGTTGAAATTTTCCGTGCGGAGACTCGTGTGCACCGTCCCTTTTCGTTGTTGACTCAAACTCTGTCGGGTCTTTCCCGTTAGCGCACACGCCGTTCATGACGTCAGATGACGTAGTGCCTTTACTTTGGGCGTGGATACCGTTCATCACGGATGGTGAGGTACCCCCCATCTGCGTTTTGTTCATGACAGCCGTGATCAGGGGTTCTTTCCTGTGAACAAACTCACTTTCGTAGGGCGGAGTTCTGTTCGTTGTCGATGACGTCGTTGGTCCTGTGCCGTTCGTTAGGTGTCCTTTCGTGACAGCTGCCTTTGTCAGGGGCCTGCCATTCAGGTGAACTCCATTCGGAACGGGCTGGACACAGGAGACAGATGATGGGTTGGAGGTCGGTGACCTGGGTGTGTTGGAAGGGCTGCTGCTGGAATCTGCCCTCATCACCGCTGCCGAGCGACAGCCCTCAGGACCCGGTTCTTTGGGCAGCAGGGAGGGAGGAGGACTGGTGCCAGCAATGGGTGTGGTCAGCCGAGGAAGGGAGGTGGGGAGAGAGGTGGTGGTAAACTGCCCGTTGAAAAGCTCATCCTCAGCACCAGTTTCGGGAGACTGTGAATGGGAGTCCCCCTGGTGGCTCAAAAAGTGTTTGTCCAGCAGGGAGCTCAAAATCCTGTCTCGGGCGGAGACCATGGATTTGGGTCGGTACAGACGACCGGGGAGATGGGCGACGGAGACGGCAGATCCCCAGGACTCATTCCACGGGCGTCAACGTCACACAGGCCGGGGTCCTCAGATCCCATGTGCAAGTCCACAAGAGTGTGGGATCTGCCAGGCCTGAAGGATTTAGGCGTGGGGTGGACCTGACCTTTGGTATCCACGTAGGAGATCTTAACCTTCATGCCCATCTGCTCCTGTGAGATGATGTCGCTGTCATCCACCAGCACTCTGCTGCCTGCACCTTCCCGCCGTGGAACGTAGAACGTCTCCATGAGGACAAGGACCTTGCGTGGCCTGCACGGATGACCTTACCGCCTGCAGTTTCCTTGGGTTTTCTCCCCTGACGTCTTGGACAGCGACAGGGTCGCTGGTCCGGCCGCGGCTGCTGAAGCAGTTGAA
>CM031597.1:41392584-41420838 GCA_018398815.1 Conus ventricosus | reverse complement strand
GGGGAAAACATCTGCAGGACATGCGTTGGGAGGTTCTTCTCTCTCTCTCCTCTCTCTCATCTCTCCGCTCTCCCTCTCTCCTCCTCCTCTTCTTCTCCTCTCTCTCTCTCTCTCTCTCTTTCCTTATGTGTGTGTGTGTGTGTGTGTGTGTGTGTGTGTGTGTCTGTGTGTGTGTGAGGAGAGAGAGAGACAGAGTGTGTGCGCACGCACGCGCGCGCGCGCGCGTGTGTGTGTGCATGCGTGCGTGCGTGCGTGTACGCGCGCGCGCGCGCGCGTGTGTGTGTGTGTGTGTGTGTCTGTGTGTGTGTGTGTGTGTGTGTGTGTGTGTGTGTGCGTGTGCGTGCGCGCGTCTGTGTCTGTGTCTGTGTCAGTGTTTGTCTGTGTCTGTGTCTGTCTCTGTGTGTTACAGCTTATATATTCACAAAAACATAACTGATTCTTGCCCTCACACGCATTACACACCACATCAGCAATCATTTAAGATCTTGATTTTTGTCTCGAACACATTCCTTAGCGCATCACAAATCACCCGAACAAACTGGATTCCTTTGTTTACGTACAATGTTTTTCAGGAAAAAAAAAAAAGAATTTTCAATCCACCCATGCCGTCTACACCTCTCCCCCCCCCCCCCCCCCCCCCGGCCCCTGTCTAAAGTTATGATTACTTTAACGCAGTGAAAATGCTGATTCAAATCGCAAAGTGTACGCGAAAAAAAAAAAAAGAAATTAAATAAAATTTTAAAAAAAAGAAAAAGAAATGAAAATAAGAAAAGGCACCAAAGAAGCAATCAAGAAAAACACAAAAGTAGAAACGTTAACAAAAAACACAAAATCGTGAACAACAACCAAAAAAAAAATAATAAAATAAAAATAAAAAGCAACAACAAAAAACCCAAATGTGCATACGAGTGAATACGTGAATGATTGCGACAGAAATCAAGGTAAGTAATGAGCATTTATCGACTAAGTCTGCTTGTGCAAACGGTTAGAGTGGTTTTCGCTATTTCACATCGTTTTTCAATGTTCAAGTTCAAAATAAACCTAAAGAAAAACGACCTGTTCTGTCGAACAAAAGGGACAAACAAATGACAAAAACAAAACAACACGCGTTTCGACCTCTTTGGTCTTCTTCAAGCAAGACCAACTACATTCAAGAGAATGAAAACGAAGAACAAACAATATCATTTATCTCCTCAAATTGGGCGCAAAATGTTTTGTGCAACGAACAACCTCTTATCTCCTCAACTTGGGCGCAAAATGTGGACACCCACTTGGCGCCCCATTTTTGAGAAGATCAGTGACTGTTCGTTCTTTGTTTCCATTGTCTTGAATGTGGTTGGTCTTGCCTGAAGAAGACCAAAGAGGTCGAAACGCGTCGTGTTTTGTCTTGTAATTGGTTTGTACCTTTCGTTAGGCGGAATGGTAATTTTTTCTTTTCAGTTTGATTCAGTTTCTGCCCGCCGTCAGCTCACTTTGAAACTAAAGCTCAAAGTCAAACCGTTTTCTGTGTGTTATTTCCCACCATTACATGACTTAGCAGCCAAAGGTCCGATAAAGACTTCACAGTTCGTGAGAATTGTGTTGTGTGACTTGGCAAAAGGACATTCAGGACAGTTTAACTCTTCACAAATGCCAGCGTCAGGGAGCACTTTCCTTTTTATGATCACGGTTCCAGTTTTATTTTCTTTCCACCTACTCGGTTGTGTTTAGGGGCCCCGTTCAGGAATGTCACCAGGAAAAAGAAAAACAACAACAACAACAGCAACAGCAATGACGACGACAACGACAACAACAACAACAGCAACAACGACGACGACAACAACAACAGCAACAACGACGACGACGACAACAATAACAACAACAACTACACACACACACACACACACACTACACACACACACACACACACACACACACACACACACACACACACGCACACACTCTCACAAATACATGAACACACACACACACACACACACACACACACACACACACACACACACACACACACACACATTACATAGAATGAAAACTAATCTAATGACCAAAAAATAAACATGTTGGTAAGATCAGAGGAAATGGAAGAATTATCATAATGTGAAAAGAAGAAGAAGAAGAAGAAGAAGAAGGAGAAGAAGAAGAAGGAGAAGGGTGAAGAGGGGTGTGGGATGAGAGAGAGAGAGAGAGAGAGAGAGAGAGAGAGAGAGAGAGAGAGAGAGAGAGAGAAGAGAGAGAGAGATGCAAGAATATATTAAATTTTGCTCTTTTACATAATTATGTAGACAAGTAAAAAGAAAATTTCAATTACTGTCAACAGTTTTCCCACAGCGTACTGCCTTTATTATGTACTAAAGAATACAATAGCGCGGTTTACAAGTGAAAAAAAAAAGCGAAGAGTAAAAGAAAGGGAAATTACTGGCTCGGAATTCAAAACAAAAATGGCGGGGACACACGTGTTCAGACTGAAACTACAGTGAAAGACTTCATCACCTCCAGAAAAAAAACAATAAAACAAACAAACAAAAAACTTCATGGAAACCGCTTCATAAATGAAATATTTCGTATTCAAAGTGAAGTTGTAAATTAAGTTATTAAGTTTCCTGTCCGCAATACTTTGTCCACAACATGTTGTCATCATCGTGTTGTATAAGGATCACGTATGCGAATACTTCATAGTACGATAAACAGCCTAGATGTGGTGATATCGTGTATGAGATGGGTATGCCAATTGAGAGACCGACTGACTGAAACCATCTACTGTCAGATTAAAATAGTGATGTAATATGGCAATTCATTACATTGAATTGTATTTCGTTGTGTTGCATTAAATCATGGTCGCTTAATGACATAATCATTTGGCGATCAAGAATTAATTACAGTTCTTGTTGTTTATTTTCTTGGTTTGATAATTCGTTGAATATTTGGTGTTATGTACACACTGGCCTGCTGTAGTCAGTGCGGATTCCTTCCCCTCCCCATTCCCTCACCCCCCCCCTCCCCCAAGCCCTCTTCACACACATACATACGCACAACTGCACGCATGGTGTATACTCGCGAGTCCAGGATTCAGATGGACTTGCGTGCATATACAAATACAAATGTTTCAGAACACATGCAGCATAAACATTCAACTAGTAAAATACATTATGATATTCACACACACACACACACACACACACACACGCACGCACGCAGCACGCACGCACGCACGCACGCACGCACGCACGCGCACGCACGCACACACACACCACACACACACACACACACACACACACACACACACACACACACGCGCGCGCGCACGCACGCACGCACACACAGAGACAAGCAAACACACGCACATATGTACAAACCCACGTACACACACATGCGTGCGCGTGCGCGCACACGCACACACACACACACACACACACACACACACACACACCACACACACTCTCTCTCTCTCTCTCTCTCTCTCTCTCTCTCTCTCTCAACACTCACACACGCACCCCCCCCCCCCCCCCCCCCACACACACACGCACACATAGGCACGTACATACACAGACACACACACACTCGCGCGCGCACGCGCACACACGCACACTCTCTCCTCTTTCTTTCTCTCTCTCCCTCTCACACACACACACACACACACGCGCGCACGCACACACACACACACACACACACACACACACACACACACACACACACACACACACACACACGCACGCACACACACTAAACTAACTCACCCTGGACACAGTCGGAGGCGCGTTCTCATATCTCGGAACCTCCACCGTCGGCGTCACCACAGTCTTCCTCCGGTTCCTAAACCGCCCGTATGCCTTGGCCACGGAGCCACTGGGACCCTGCCACCCTCCTCCTCCGCCCCCACCCCCCGCCGACTGCACGCGCCGGTACAGGTACATGTTGCGTATATGGTCCTTCATCATGGCCGACGGCCCTAGCATGACCACGTTTGCCGGATAGACATGTTGCTGAGCGTTGAAATTTTCCGTGCGGAGACTCGTGTGCACCGCCCTTTTCGTTGTTGACTCAAACTCTGTCGGGTCTTTCCCGTTAGCGCACACGCCGTTCATGACGTCAGATGACGTAGTGCCTTTACTTTGGGCGTGGATACCGTTCATCACGGATGGTGAGGTACCCCCCATCTGCGTTTTGTTTCATGACAGCCGTGATCAGGGGTTCTTTCCTGTGAACAAACTCACTTTCGTAGGGCGGAGTTCTGTTCGTTGTCGATGACGTCGTTGGTCCTGTGCCGTTCGTTAGGTGTCCCTTTCGTGACAGCTGCCTTTGTCAGGGGCCTGCCATTCAGGTGAACTCCATTCGGAACGGGCTGGACACAGGAGACAGATGATGGGTTGGAGTCGGTGACCTGGGTGTGTTGGAAGGGCTGCTGCTGGAATCTGCCCTCATCACCGCTGCCGAGCGACAGCCCTCAGGACCCGGTTCTTTGGGCAGCAGGAGGGAGGAGGACTGGTGCCAGCAATGGGTGTGGTCAGCCGAGGAAGGGAGGTGGGGAGAGAGGTGGTGGTAAACTGCCCGTTGAAAAGCTCATCCTCAGCACCAGTTTCGGGAGACTGTGAATGGGAGTCCCCCTGGTGGCTCAAAAAGTGTTTGTCCAGCAGGGAGCTCAAAATCCTGTCTCGGGCGGAGACCATGGATTTGGGTCGGTACAGACGACCGGGGAGATGGGCGACGGAGACGGCAGATCCCCAGGGACTCATTCCACGGGCGTCAACGTCACACAGGCCGGGGTCCTCAGATCCCATGTGCAAGTCCACAAGAGTGTGGGATCTGCCAGGCCTGAAGGATTTAGGCGTGGGGTGGACCTGACCTTTGGTATCCACGTAGGAGATCTTAACCTTCATGCCCATCTGCTCCTGTGAGATGATGTCGCTGTCATCCACCAGCACTCTGCTGCCTGCACCTTCCCGCCCGTGGAACGTAGAACGTCTCCATGAGGACAAGGACCTTGCGTGGCCTGCACGGATGACCTTACCGCCCTGCAGTTTCCCTTGGGTTTTTCTCCCCTGACGTCTTGGACAGCGACAGGGGTCGCTGGTCCGGGCCGCGCTGTGCACGTGCTGAAGCAGTGACGTCCATGGACATACGTCGGCCTGGCTCATTTTTCCTTCGGCATCGCTCGCCGACCACTTCAATGTCGCACTTCATGGTGAGGATTTGTCGCGAGAGACCGCAGAAATGGTTCGATTCAGTTTAGTTTGTTCGTGGCTCAATCGATCTTGGAAATCAAAGCTTTGATCGAACTTATACGCCTGATCATGTCGCTTCAATTTCGAGTCCATGAATTATTAGAGGTAATGATCTCAATAATCATGAAAATTGTATTCGGACATTATCTCCCATTGACCTAACACATGTCAACCGTTTCCCCCCCCCCCCTCCTTTCTTCTCAAATTCACTGATTGTGCCTGAATCACTCACGTCGAACAACATTCACTCGCGAAGAAGAATCTAGCGGGAATCACGCTATTTTTGCATGGTCTTTGCACAGTATCTCTATACCACATCGACTCTTTTTTTTCCCAAGCGTAGTCTTTTAGTTACGGTCAAATTCCGTCACTTGTGTACAAGCCTAAACTGTTGTGCGGTGCCAGCACGCCTCAGCCTGTTCACCTGCAGTGACATTGTAGCTTCCCCCCCCTACTCTGACCGAGCGCACCGACCTGCTGCAATTAATACCGCACAAAGAAGCAGACGACACCCGGAGTGGCGAGCCACACACACAACACACCCACACACACACACCACACATCACACACCACCACACGCATGAATGTACGCACGCACACACACACAAGACACGCGCACATATCTTGCTCGCTAGCACACACACACCAGCGCACATACGCAGCACGCAAGCACGCACCACACTCACATACACACACACACAACACACACACACACACACACACACACACTGCACACACAGACAGACACACACTCAACACACACACACACCCACACCTCTCACACTGCGCCACGCGCACACACACACACACACACACATCACCAACAACACACACACACACTCTCACACTACACACCACACCCTAACACATGGCATCGAGGAGCGAGAGAGCGAGAGAGAGCGAGAGAGAGAGAGGGGGGGGGCAGGGGGGATCTTGCAAGTCTTAAGATCTGGACAGACTAAGGGGTGGAATCGTATCTAGGCAGAACGGCTGAGCCGACAGGACGCCCAGCGATGCCACCGCCGATCAATCCCTTCCTTCACTCCCCCCTTCCCACCCCTTCCTTCCCCCCCCCCACACCCCCCCACTCTCTCTACTCTCCTCTCTCCGCTCTCTCTCTCTCTCTCTCTCTCTCTCTCCTTCTCGCTCCATCAGTCGCTCTCTCTCTCTCTCTCTCTCTCTCTCCACTAAGCGCTCAAAAACAGCCTAAGCGCTTGCTACGTTGCCCTGTCTTGCCATAGCGTACGGTCCCTGGACCCCTCCCGCGTCCCCCCCCCCACCCCCCGCCCCCCTCCCCCGCCTCCTACCCCCCACCCCACCCGACCCACCCCCACCCCACCCTTTCCTTCCACTCTTCGCCGTCACAGCTTCGTGCTATTGTGCTTCTACCCCCCCCCCCCCCCCCCATCCCAAGTCCCAGCCCCACCACCCCCGATCCCAAGAACCCAGCCCCACCAACCCCCATCCCAATCCCCAGCCCCCCACCACCCCCATCCCAATCCCCACCCCCCCCCCACCCACCACCCCCCCCCCCCCCCCCCCCGCTTGTTTAGGAGATTGGTTTGAAGAAAACTTAAACGGCAATCTCATTCCGAGCCCAAGCGGTACTAAGCCTGGTACGTTCTTTCTGCTTTTATTGTGTCTGACAGATGTAGACTACTCCCTGTCGCTCATCCCGAGCTTCTTCAAAACCAACAGCCTGTCTGGCTGTCTGTCTAACTGTCCTGTCTGTCCCTCCTCTCTTTCAAAATTCCCAACAGGTTTGTTGTAAACCCGGAATAAAGGAAAGAATCCATAAAAATCATAAGCTAAGTAGGATGGGTAGCACAACCGAATCAACTACCTGGTTGAAAAAAAAAAGATGCCTGTGGTGTTTTCCCCTTCTCTGCGCAATGCTGTAATGATTCAAGCCACTATAACTACCACCTATTTCCATTATCCATACCGGCGTGCACGTGACTTATACCATCGGCAACTCCAGTAAATCTAAACACGCTGGTACCAATTGGCCGGTGGATCGCACTGGCACTGACCGGGCATAGTTTTGAGCTGTGGTGGCTGAGGGAGAGGGTGGGGGTGGGGGGAGGGTGCGGTGGGGTTGGGGTGGGGTGGGAGGGGGGCAGCAGCGAGGATCGGGGTAGGAGGACGGAAGAGAGGGAAGTGGGGTTGGGGAGTGGTGGGGTGGGGGGTATGTCATAACTTTGTGTACACAGAGTCTCACTGGCCAGCCACGTTTGTCGCGGGGTGGCGTGGGTGTGTCCGTGGGTCTGTTCCAGTGTTGATGCAGATCTAGAACCCGCGTGGACTGCAATGGAGAGAACACAGGATAATTGATGATCGATGTGTTGTCTTCCCTTCAAGGGTACACTCTATGGAGCGAAGAATATAAAGTTCATAGCAATAAAGCGTCAGAAATGTTTGACTTGAAACAGAGACTACAAATATTTTTTTTTTAATGACGACAAGAATAATAACAACAAGAACCACCACCACCACCACCACCACCACCACCACCACCTTAACAATTATAATGATCAGAATAATCCATCATCAGTATAACTTATTGCAATAATGGTGATGGTGATGATGAAAATGATAATGATGATGACGACGACGACAACAATAATGATAATAACAATAATAATAATAATGATAATAATGAGAAAATGACAACAGGAATAATACTAATGATAATGCTGATAATAATAATAACAATAATAATAATGATGAAAATAATAATAATAATGAGAAGAAGAAGAAGAAGGTGTACAAACATGAAACATCTTTACGAGCACTGTTTTGTCGATGTAGTCTGAAATATACGTAATGATTACGTTAGCGAAACAAAACCCTCCCCACCTCCTTCCCACCGAGGAAAAAAAAAACAAACAAAAAAAAACTCTTGTGCACTAACCGCAAGTCAGTAAGCCATTCGGGCTGACACAGGGAAGCTCAAAGATTCACGATATATAACACAAGCCGAGCGTCAACTTCAAATGGCGAGAAGTGAGAGGGGATTACCATTGGGTCGCCCTGCCGGGTACAATCACAGAATGGAATATTTGATGAGGACTTAATGGACCTGTTTAACTCCGCTGGCCTGTGTCCCACGTTTACTCAGGACATGACAATGCCGTTTGTCTGGTGGCAGTGCTAGGATATAGGGTCTGTCTGTCTGCCTGTGTGTCTGTCTGCCTGTCTGTCTGTCTGCGAGCGCGCGCGCACGGTCACGCGCTCAAGCACTCCCCACACACACACACACACACACACACACACTCTCTCTCCCTTTCTCTCTCTCTCTCTCTCTCTCTCTCTCTCTCTCTCACACACACACACACACACACACACACACTCTCTCTCTCTCTCTCTCTCTCTCTCTCTCTCTCTCTTCTCTCTCCCCTACACACACACACACACACACACACACACTGATTGCAGACTTTCTTTATTTCGTTTACTTCTTTTGATTCTGTCTGCTCTATAATATTAATTTACGCATATAGGCCTAATGTGCTTCTTCTGTCATGAATTGCTATGCTTTGACAGAGCGTTTGTACTTCAGCATAGCCGCGTTTCCCACACCCAAGAAAATAGACGATGCAATAATGTTAAAGAATACCAGCTGTGCACATTCATTTTCGTCAAAAGCGAAACTCAGTGTCAAGGAAATTTAAAATGTCCGCGGTTTGCAATTTAAAGCATTTCCTTAAATTGCTGCCCGAACAAAACGCGATGGCGATGTTTGTTCTCAACAAAACAAACAAAACAATCACAACAACAACAACAATAAACAAACAAACAGACAAACGGTTTAACCCCTCCCCCCCCCCCCCCCCCCCCCCCCCCCCCCCCGATGAGAATGAATTAAAAAAAATGATGATCAGACATACTGGAAGTGTGTAAGAACTGGCTGTGAGTCAACTTGTGCAACGTAAAACTGGACTAAACAGGCTACATGTTTGACTGAGATAACGCTTGAACACAAAACAAATTTAACAAACAGGCACAGGCACGCGCGCACACAGGCACAGACGCCCCCCCCCCCCCTCCACACACACACGCACACACACACACACACACACACGCATACACGCAGAGAGAGAGAGAGAGAGAGAGAGAGAGAGAGAGAGAGAGAGAGAGAGAGAGAAGAGAGAGCAGAAATTGTAGACGAAACGAATCAAAACAGCTTGTAGGAAAACTGCATAGGCGGACCGAACTCAGGCAAAAGGAACGTCGACAAAACCAGTATGCACACGAAACGAAGTGCTCCCGCGAACTTGGGTCCAACAATCAAGGCAGCCGGCAACCCGGTCTTGTCGAACTCTTTCGTGATCAACATTACCGAATCATCGAGTAGTATGTCTACAATCTTCCACAGAACACACTGACTAAGACTTTAGCTATTCAACAAAAAGAGTTGAGCTCTCCTAGCACAAAACTGTCATCGAACGCATTGTTTTTACAAGTACTATGTCAGTTTCCTATTAAAGTTGTGCCTATGTTTCATTAGAATTTACTTAGAAGTCGACAATTTTCTACCACAACTTTCGCGGAGTGAAAGAATGGAAACGTCTGTGAAATTCACCCTGAATACGTAAAATGTAGTCGGTGTGTGTGTGTGTGTATGTGTGTGTGTGTGTGTGTGTGTGTGTGTGTGTGTGTGTGTGTGTGTGTGTGTGTGTGTGTGTGTGCGCGCGCGCGCGCGCGTGCGTCCGTTATGATTGACATGATGACAATTTAAAGACTTTTAAATTGCTTTTGTATTTTTAACATATCCGATTTTGTTGGTGTACACCCAGTTGATATACTGATGCTGGATTCATGTCCATTCAACAGAACAAATCATTCAGTTCCTTTCTTGTTTTGAATATCACACACACACACACACACACACACACACACACACGAAATCACGCATTCACACACCCACTCACATCAGTGGCTACATTTTTTTTTTTATTAAGGTCTATGAGGCGACTGGTAATCGCCTCGGGACAAATCGTAAATGTCATTTCACACACACACACACACACACACACACACACACACACACACACACACACTTTGGTAATCGCCTCGGGGCAAATCGTAATTGTCATTTGCACCAGTGTAAACTGAAATAGTTCCGGTGCAATCGCCAATTTTACCTGCCCCGGTGCAAATAGCTGTTGTCATTTACAACGTGGCAATTGCCATTCATACCGTGACACATATTAATCCTGTACCTGGCTATAAGTCCCGTGTACATTATGGTGTTAGGAAATTTCTCACTTGATTTGAGTCAAGGGGCACCTAGACATGAAAAATCACGGAGGTGATCGGCACCACCCTGGTACATTTTGCGTAATGGCCGATTCAAATATGGCCGCCACCCGCCGCCATGAAAATCCTAACTTTTGTGTTTTTGACAATATATACACTTGTAACACTTCTAATCCAACTGATTTTGGAGTGCTGAGTTCATTTCTGGTATCATTTGTCCATTTGGGGTCATCTTGACCTTCAAATGCCATGGTCAAGGTAATTTTCTTGTACCAACGGTCTTGACCGTAACCTGGCGATATTCTAGCTGTAACAACAGGCTCCTATACATAATGCCACTAATTCTGACATGCATTTTCACTGTATGATTCACTATTAAAGATATTAGTCATTCTGATCTTGAATTCACAAGTGAACGCCGTTTTTACCTATTCAACTAAAACTGTCTTTGCTACTTTTTCACTTTTTTTCTGTATTGCGTGGTCAATGACACATCCCAACAGAAACAGAAAAAGTTCTCAAGTATGCAACAAACATGCTCAATGTGACTGTAATTGTCTCTTTCCATCACTGATTGGAACATGGAGAATTATCTGCTTTCCAGGGCAGAATGCGACGCAGCAAACTCCAGTACAACAGCACCCACACTGTCGAGTGTCACACTTGTCTGCCCACTGCATATTGTGAGCAAAGTGGGTGGCAAGGGCTTCATGCATTTAGTTGGCAACAGGGTGTCAAAATGTTTGCCCCCACCCATGTTCTAGTGTTCTAGGTAGCCCTCACGTTGTTGACTGGCCGCCCCAAGCAGATGGCATGCTTTGTGCACCAGAAAGGCTTCTCTCTGTGGATGTGGCCTCTGATGACACTGCTTGTGGGTGGGAGAGAGTCAATTCTAGCTGTAGCACTGCTGTAGTTCTCCACTCTGAGCTGGTTGAACGTTTCAGCAGTTGTTGTTGATCTGACACCCACCCAGACATGTACACGGTACATTTCCGCCAGAGCTTCATCTTGCTCTTACAAGCTGTCCGTCGCTCAAAAGTTCGTCAGATGCTGTACAGGGTCAGCTGCCATAGCAGCGTTCTTCGCCCCTACCTTAGTCACACAGTCATTGCCAGTCAGTATGTGTGCTTTGATCACTGACTTGGCCAGCGGTGCTCCAAGCCTAGAAACTGCTTAGTGCAGTGGAAGCATCCGCCGCTTCTCACGTGTGCCAAACTGCTGCCAGATTTCCTTCAACCACAGCGTTTGGAACTGGGGGTGTAGTGAAGCAGTAGTGGGAAAGTGTCCGTGTCGTTGGAAACTGCTGTAACTCTCTTGCACTGTTTGACGCGAACAGCCCACTCCACATCTACTACCAGTCTGGCGTCTGCCTCTTCAATCCAGCTGTGCAGGTCCGGGATTTCTTCACCGCCAGCTCAAATCAACACAAAGAAAACAGAAACCATGAGAGTCAACAACCAACAACGAGACCCACTACGACTGCAACAGCAAGACATCACTGAAGTTGATAAGTTTGTCTACCTCGGCAGTGTGGTCAGCAAAGATGGAGGTACAGATGAGGATATCAAGAGCCGCATCAGTAAAGCCAGGCAGATCTTTATTACGCTACGGCCTACCTGGAATTCCTCTGCCCTCTCACTCCACAACAAGATCAGAATCTTCAATTCAAATGTAAAATCTGTCCTTCTATATGGTTCTGAAACGTGGCGAACAACAAAGACAAACACCCACAAACTCCAAGCATTTATCAACAGATGTCTGCGAACATTGTGAACATCAGATGGACAGATATTATTGCCAATACAGAACTGTGGAACAAGACCAAGCAAGTTCCAATGAAATCAGAAATCAGAAAACGGAAGTGGGGATGGATTGGCCACACCCTCAGAAAGTCTCCATCCAACATCGCAAGACAAGCCCTTGATTGGAACCCCAGGGCAAAAGAAAAGTGGAAGACCAAGACAGACATGGCCAAGGAGTACCGACGCAGAGGTGAAGGTCGCCGGAATGACGTGGGCCGAGCTGAAGAGGATCTCCCGAAACCGTGTCCGCTGGAAGAATGTGGTTGCGGCCCTATGTTCACCAGGGAATTCAGAGGACTAAGTCAAGTAAGTCAAGTCACCTCATCATCAGAGACGACAGAGCTGGCGATGATGACAAGATTTCCTTCAGCTCGATTGCTCACCATATCTTGAACCAGCAGCTGAAGATTCTGTTTGTTTTTCTCAGATGCCCAGAACTTGTCAAGCTGTCGAGGGATGGGTGGTCTGCGTTCATGCCAATTTTTGTCAATGGGCGTCACACCAGCTCGCCTCATGGGCTGTCCTTCTTTCAGGGAAAGTTCAACGTATGAATCTAACAGCAGGTGAACGTAGTCCGACTCATGGCAGAGGCTTGTGGCTGATGTGATGACTGCAGTGACTACATCACCGAGGGTAGAGAATTCTGCTAGCGGCATCTGTCGCATCTTTGACATGAAGTCTACCACAACATGAGTGGGAAGAAGAGACGTCTGATTCCATTGTGTGAGGTCCAGTTCAGATTCAATTTCACCAACAAGTGTTGACTTGTTGACGTGAGCGTGAAGATCACCATCAAACAGTGGAGTCACTGGCAGCAGATCGTGTGCAAGTATCTGCTTGATGTCCATGCCATGCTCCTTTGCAATGTCCATGGTTTTCTGTGCCTCCACAATGTCCTTGAAGGCCACGTCCAAACACGCCACATTCACCCAGTGCGTCGTCTAAGCCAGAACCTCGAAGCAGTTTGCCCTGGGACCCGAGCAGAATGCGAGTCCAGTGGAAGGGTCCAAAGCAGATGAGCAGATCCTTGAACTGTTCTGTCTCATGCAGGTAAAATCTGCCGCCACAGCAAACACGCCTTCATCGCACCAAACTGCTATTGATGCTTGGTTCAGCTGTCTGCAACACCTTTGAAAGTTTGTGAGGTCGCTGACCCTGTACAGCATCTGACGAACTTTGGATAGACAGATAGCTTGTCAGTGCAAGATGAAGCTCTGGCAGAAATGTACCGTGTACATGTCTGGGCGGGTGTCAGACCAACAACAACTGCTGAAATGTTCAACCAGCTCAGAGTGGAGAACTACAGCAGTGCTACAGCTGGAATTGACTCTCTCCCACCCACAAGCAGTGTCATCAAGGTCACATCCACCGAGAAGCCTTTCTGGTGCACAAAGCATGCCATCTGCTTGGGGCGGCCAGTCAACGTGAGGACTACCTAGAACCACTAGAACATGTGTGGGAGCAACATTTTGACACCCTGGTTGCCAACTAAATGCATGAAGCCCTTGCCACCCACTTTGCTCACAATATGCAAGTGGGCAGGCAAGTGTGACACTCGACGGTGTGGGTGCTGTTCTACTGGATTTTGCTGCGTCACATTCTGCCATGGAAAAGCAAATAATTCTCCATGTTCCAATCAGTGATGGAAAGAGACAATTACAGTCAGTCACATTGAGCATGTTTGTTGCATACTTGAGAACTTTTTCTGTTTCTGTTGGGATGTGTCATTGACCACACAATACAGAAAAAAGTGAAAAAGCAGCAAAGACAGTTTTAGTTGAATAGGTGAAAACGGCGTTCACTTGTGAATTCAAGATCAGAATGACTTATATCTTTAATAGTGAATCATACAGTGAAAATGCATGTCAGAATTAGTAGCATTATGTATAGGAGCCCTGTTATTACAGCTAGATATCGCCAGGTTACGGCCAAGACCGTCAGCATAAGAAAATTACCTTGGACCATGGCATTTGAAGGTCAAGATGACCCCAAATGGACAAAATGATACCAGAAATGAACTCAGCACACCAAATCAGTTGGATTAGAAGTGTTACAAGTGTATATATTGTCAAAAACACAAACGTTAGGATTTTCACGGCGGCGGGTGGCGGCCATATTTGAATCGGCCATTACGCAAAATGTACCAGGGTTGGTGCCCGATCACCTCCGTGATTTTTCATGTCTAGGTGCCCTTGACTCAAATCAAGTGAGAAATTCTCCTAACACCATAATGTACACAGGACTTATAGCCAGGTACAGGATTATATCTGTCGCTCTGTCCTTCTGTCAGCCTGTCTGTCTGCCTGTCTGTCTGTCTGCCTGTCTGCCCCCCCCCTCTCTCTCTCTCTCTCTCTCTCTCGTATGATAGTTGCCTGACGTCTATATAGGCAAAGTAATTAGCCTAACTGCAGATTATTCAAACATTTTTTTTAACCGTTTATGTAAGACATTGTTTTATGCAAACATTAGGCAACTTTCAACATTAAGCGACTCGCTGAGACAAACAAGCACACACACACACACACACACACACACACACACACGCGCGCGCGCGCGCGCGCGCGCGCACGGCACGCACGCACGCACAAGCACATACACACACACTTGCGCGCGCGCGCGCGCGCACACACACACACACACACACACTTAACTTACACTATTTATTGATCATTCGATTCGACAGTGTAGACCACTGCGCAGAACAGACACCAGCAAGGAATTCGTTAAACCGTGGGCACCCCAAAGCCTGACAAATAAAACGACGTTGTCACGGCCTTTCTCTAAAAGTGTCCCTCAGTGTCGTCTGTTGCGAATGTACACTGAGCAGACGAATTCTCTCCCCACCCCCAACCCCCTCTTCTCTCCCTTCTCTTCCCCTCCCTTCCCCTCCACCTCCAGTTTGATTGACAGGGTTGTCAACGTTTCTGTAGCAGCAATGTCATGCACGTGGCCTTAGTGTAGCGAGTACAACGCCTTTTTTTTTTTCTATAAGTCTGACCTCGCTTATGTAGTGATCCCAATGCCCTTTTCTGTCCATCTGACCCCCCCCCCCCCCCCCCCTTTATTTGTACGTCAATATCATTTGCATTTCTCTTGACAGGAGCAGACGAGCGAACCGGCGTTGACGTCTTTCACTCGCTAGAACGGCTGGCGAACCGGACATGTTTACCACACTTGACAGCGCTCTAATCATAAGATCGTATCATTGGACTTTCCGATACCTCTGTTCAATGCAAGCCGCAATTCAACGGTCGTTTTTCATTCCGCATACTTTTTCTTTCTTTTTTCCTTTTCTTTTTTCTTTTTTTTTTTTCAAAACAGAGCGAGCCACAATTAAATTGTCGTTTTTCGCTTGGAATAGCCGACATAATTCTGCGAGTGAACTGTTCTAGAACTCGACCGTCATGTTTGACGAATGCAGATTAAAAAGATCTCTCTCTCTCTCTCTCTCTCTCTCTCTCTCTCTCTCTCTCTCTCACACACACACACACACACACACACACACACACACACACACACACTGCTCGTGTGCAGCCGACCGTAAGAGCGATTATCCGATCTGAGATCAATGTTTTCACTGTGAACAAATTGAAGAACAGGGTTACATTTAAAAAAGAAATCAGATTCTGAAACGAAAAAAAAAAAAGACTAATCGATTCTTAGTATCGTTTGCTTGTTTGTTTGTTTGTTTGTTAATTTTTGGTACATTTAGTGTCGTTTTGTTTTTCTTGTTGTAAACACCAGTTATTGATCAGCGTCCAATTTCATGTATCTCATTTGTTCTAGCTATGCTGAAATGTGCCTAATTCTTTAATTTTGAATAGTGAACTTGTACATGTATGCGTGCGTGCGTGAGTGAATACGTATGTATAATTGTTCTTTTCACGAAAGTATACGGTTTTCTGTGTCTTGTATGTGTGTGCGCGTGTATGTGAGCATACATGTGTGTTGATACATCAATGTATTTTTAAATATAAACGAACAAGATTCTTCAATGACTCGCACGATGCAAATGATTACAAGCGCTAAGCAGATTCACATCGTCAATTGATTCGACATGGTGCTATATCTCTGTTGGCCTGATTTTTTTTTTTTTAATAAACAAAAACCTCTCGGAATTCGGCCCTGAAGTAGGCCCAGTATAGCAAATCCTCCTAATGTGTTGGCGAGCTAAACAGACATGATGTTCTACCGTTTCCAAGTCCACTTTCCGCGTCTTAAACAACCGACTTTCCCTTTTAGCTGAACAGAATGACCTCCCTTTTCACCCTTCTTTTCAGTTAGAGAATGTTGATTGCTCAATCCATGTTTATCTCAGAATATTCGGAAAACCCATCAGAAATATTTGAAGGTAGCCGAACATACTGACAAGCTACTCTATTTTCAAAACATGTCTACAGACAGAGCAAACGTAACCCTCACAAACCATCCACTTACAGCCGCTTCGGTTCCATTCTGGGCTAAGCTGGTGAGGGTTGACACTCATCGATCCATGGACATAGAGTTAAGGGGGAAGTTTTCCTTGGTTAATCCTCGAGCAAGTGGCAGTAGACAATTCCACTTAAGCCTTGACGTGTACGATTGTAAGAGTTCAGCTCCCGATGGTTTTCATTTAGGAGATTGGTGTGTGTGTGTGTGTGTGTGTGCGTGTGTGTGTGAGTGACGGTATATGTATTGTGATAGTATGTAATGATGATAATATGTATTGAGCGTGTGTGAATGAGCGCGCGTGCGTGTAAATGTGTGTGTGTGTGTGTGTGTGTGTGGTGTGGTGTGTGTGTGTGTGTGTGGTGTTGGCGACAGTCCGAGTATAGTGTGTGCGCGCATGTGTGTGTGTGTGTGTGTGTGTGTGTGTGTGTGTGTGTGTGTGTGTGTGTGTGTGAGTGTGTGTGTGTTTGTGTTAATATATATATTATAATATATATATATATATATATAACAAACTAATAAATTCCAAGGATAAGTACTATTTCACAAGAAAATGTAGCTTGTTTTGCTCTTTCAATTTTCTTTTGCTTCTTAGGTGGCACCTTTGGCTGTTTTTTGAAAACTAAACAGACATACTGCGGTATTTGCACACCAGCCTTTTCTGGATTGCATTCTTCTTAAACTGAAAAGGCAGAGGAGTCAAATTACCACTTTCCGCGGTCACTGAGGAGAAACAACCAGGTTTCGAAATATCGTATAATGACCAGGAGTTATATGTTAGTGAGTTCCCTCCCTATTGGAGATGTCTCCCCCTGGAGACTATAAGCTTGCTGGAGGCCTCATTTTGAGAAGCATTTATTTTTTTCCCCCATTCACCCACTCAAGCACATACTGTTAGTTAGGCAGAATCATCTACCACTGCAGATATGAATGCTTATCTCCCCCTATTTCATCAATCTAAGACATAGAGCAAGCTTTGTTTATAATTCAATATATATGTATGTATATATATATATATAATATATATATATTGTGTGTGTGTTGTGTGTGTGTGTGCGCGCGCGCGCGCGTGCGTGGTGTGTTTGTATGTGGAGAGAGAGAGAGAGAGAGATGTGTGTGTGTGTGTGTGGGAGTGGGATAGTGACCTGTAGAATCTGTACATAAGTGCCTTAAATTTATAAAAAAAAAGAAACAAGAAAAAAGAAAATCCTTGAACTAACTGCTAAACTGAGTAACAATGGCAAACATTTTATGTATATACGAATTTGCCCTACTGCCCCAAAATGAAACGATATAAATGAATGTTTCTCTTGCTTCATTTTTTTTTTCTAGTCTGATCGCCGTCCCCACCCCACCCCCACCCCCCCACCCCAAGAAAAGAAAAGAAAGGAAAAGAAAAGAAAGAAAGAAAATGGCCCGTCTGTGTTTCTTTAGATTTTCTTGTGTTTATGTGTTAGAGCCTGCAAACAGTCTGCCTACTCGATTTCACGCTGCACAGCCTCTCAAGAGCCATATGTTTTCTCTCTTCATTCTATCAACACACTGAAGAAATGACGTTCATTCGCGGAAAAAAGTGACTGCCAACCCGATTAAAGGCCCAGTACCGTGGTGTGATTTCCCCCCCCCCCCCCCCCCCCCCCCCCCCCCCAACAGTCAGAGAAGGAGGTAATAAATCTGGCTGCTTTCGGCTCTGGCCTTTTCAACAGCTCGTGTGCTCGCGATCGATAACATTTCCGGGTGACTGGCCGTGTATGTGGGTGATATGTCTAATCTGAAAGATGATACCCCTCGGTAAATGTTTACCGGTAACTAGGCACGGATCTCAGCTGGGTGTGAACGGCAGACCGGATTCATGCATTTCTCATGACAATACGTCTGTGACACATTGCCGGAACCTGCTGGAAAGCGTCCCCTATTTGAACTGTACGCAGTGCACGAACTTGAATTGCCCACAGTTTTGGTCAACTCATACGACTCTCAATCAATACCTAACTGTTGATCACTTTGTGTTGTGCGTTTGTGGAATGCTACATCCATATTTCCATTTTCTTTCTAGAACAAATAGCACTTGATAAAGGTTCATTGTTTACTTTATAAATGGCCTCTGTTTTAGAATGCTATGTTTTCTTTTTCTGTTCCACCCCCCTCTCCCAGTTCCCTCATCTCCTTTTTTGTCTTTGTGTGTGTGTGTGTTTTGTTCAAACAAATATTTGCCAAACTATTGCTTTGAAGATAGAGGAATTGTTACCCCTGCACCTGTTTTCCACCTACTCTTGTTTGTTCACAGTCCTCCTCCCATACACACACAGACACACACAGAGACACACACACAGACACGCACACAGACACACACGCACGCACGCACACACACACACACACACACACACACACACACACACACACACACACACACACGCACACACACACTCACACATACGCACGCGCACACACACACACACACACACACACACACACACACACACACACACACACACACACACACACCACACACACACACACACACACACACACCACACACACACACACACACACTGACTGACTGACTGAAACCAATTTATTGTCAGATTAACTCATGGTTGTACTGACGAAACACACACACACACACACACACACACACACACACACACACCACACACACACTCACACACACACACACACACACACACACACACACACACACACACACACACACACACACACACACGCACACACATTTATCACAGAATATCCATAACTCCATTCGAACTGTCTAGAGTGTCGAACATGTAACCAGGTACACATATTTTTTGTTTTTAAAATTAACATTATCTCTACGCGAAGCAACGTACCTAAACCATCCACTTCGTGCTGCTTCGCTTAGTTCTGCAGTAACACGAATTGACGTTTGACATCCAACGTTTAACTTAAACACAGAGGTAACTGGATGTTTTCATCAGGTGATCCTCTTGTTAGCGGTAGTAGACAACTTCACTTAAACTTAACCTGCATCATTTAAAGGTTTCAGTTCAACTCCCAACTGTTTTGATTCATGGTGTGTGTGTGTGTGTGTGTGTGTGTGTGTGTGTGTGTGTGTGTGTGTGTGTGTGTGTGCGTGCGTGCGTGCGTGTGTGTGCGCGCGCGCGCGCGCGCGCGCGTGTGGTGTGTGTGTGTGTGTGTGTGTGTGTGTGTGTGTGTGTGTGTGTGTGTGTGCGCTCTCGTGCATGAGTGTATGGCATGTGAGTATGTGAGCATACGATTTTTTTTTAATCCTCTCCGCAAAACGCTGCAGAGGACAGCATTTCAGAGCGCGCATGCGCGCTTCTTGTGAGCGCACATGGCAACGCGTGTATGTGCAATTCTTCTTTTCAGCTGGAAAGGCCAGGACAGAAATAACCAGACCAAGTTAAATACTGAAAGTAATGGTCCAGTTTGCAGCAAAGTCTATATCACCGAGAGTATTTGCCTGAAGCCAAAAATACTGAATGGCGTTTAAAAAAATGCTTTGGAGGGGTGTATCGCAACAAAGGTCAGGGGGTGAGAGAGGCATTGGTGAAACAGTTGGAAAGTTTGGCAGGTACTTTATAAGGGTAAAGGTAATGAGCCGAGAAAAAACAATGGTTCACAATCAAGAACAGCAGTTTTTTGTGATGTGATATTCAGGATCCGACGACTTTCATTCCGTTGACTTTAGCTTTGTGAAAAGGACGATATCCAAGGCCTTGCGTATTTTACATCAGTTGAAAGAGAGGGACAAGATTTTGATAGAATATTTTCACCCCTGATTATTGGAACTGTCTTGAATCATTATTGAGGGCGATCAGTTATTTTGCTCCTTCGTTCTTCATTCCGAGTGGGGACTGGTCGCAAGTTAATCGAAGCACACTGACTTACTGGTTCGTGACATGTAAACCAAACATTAAGAAAAAGCTTTAATTCGTTGTTAAGTGCAAGCACATTGATCTGGGGGGGGGGGGGGGGGGGGGGGGGTGTCGCCTTAACCTGTCAGTTGTCATAGTACAACATGGTGTGTGTGTGTGTGTGTGTGTGTGTGTGTGTGTGTGTGTGTGTGTGTGAGTGTGGTGTGTGTGTGTGTGTGTGTGTGTGTGTGTGTGTGTGTGTGTGTGTGTGTGTGAGTGAGTGAGTGTGTGCGGGTGTGTATGTGTGTGTGTTTGTGAGTGAGTGAGTGTGTGTGTGCACGCGCGCGCGTGTGTGTGTGTGTGTGTGTGTGTGTGTGTCTAAAGCTGACTATATTGTGCGTTCGTGCGTGCAGTTACAACAGGTGGAATTTTTATCATTGTGAAAAAAAGAGTAACCGAGGGGTGAAAATTCACAGAGCGGAAGTCCACGCCCCCAAAGTTACAAAACCGCCCGATCAACGCAGATCCACTCACATTTTCCTGACTGCTGTGTCCGAGCAGGGCAGACCAAACCATTGGACAGAGTGATCTCACAGCAGGTTACAGTCACAAGCAGCAGGCGAGAGTGGGAGCGCATCGCACACCCTGACCAAAAAGAGACTTATCTCAGGAAGAACGCAGATTTCGTTTGTGCAGAAAAAGACCTAAAGGCGCAGGGTGTGCGTTCCTTTCTTGGTCTCTGTTCATGTTCTGATGTTTGTTTTCACTCCTTGTGACTTAGGATGTAGGTCACAGCCAGAGCAAGGCCTTTGGTCTCTAATAAATTGCATGTACTGTGGAAGCATTTGCGTGCGCTCGCGCGCGTGCGTGCGTGTGTGTGTGTGTGTGTGTGTGTGTGTGTGTGTGTGTGTGTGTGTGTGTGTGAGTGTGTTGCGTGTGTGTATGTGTATGTATGCATGTATGTATGTGTGTGTGTGTGTGTGTGTGTGTGTGTGTGTGTGTGAAGATTTTATATATATATATATATATATATATATATATATATATATATATATATATATATATATATATATATATATATATATATATATATATATGTGTGTGTATAGACAAAAAGAAAAACACAAAACACAACAGATTATTTATATATATATATATATATATATATATATATATATATATATATACAGAGAGAGAGAGAGAGAGAGAGAGAGAGAGAGAGAGAGAGAGAGAGACGTGGGGGGAGTGAGTGAACTGTATAGTACTTACATATCTGCCTTTGAAAAAAAAAAAAAAGAAAAGGAAGAAGAAATGAATAGGAAGAAACCCTACCTGTTGCTCACCTGTGTAGCCATGGCAAAATTCTGTGAACAGAAGAATTTGCTCTACTGCTCGCAAATGAAAAACTAAATGAAGGAATCCATTGAAATAATTTTTTTTTTGGTCTAGTCTGGCCTAGTGCCCCCACCCCACCTGCACCCCCAAAGAAAAACAGAAAGAAGGAAACTCGTCTGTCTGTCAGTCTGTCTTTTAAATTTCACGTATTTATGTGTTAGCGCCTGCAAAGACACTCTACCTACGCAATTTCACGCTGCACAGCCTCTCAAGAGCCATGTCTGTTTCCTGATCCTACCAACACACTGAACAGAATGACCTTCCTCACGGGAAAGTGACTGTCAACCCGGATTAAAGGGCCGGTACTCTGAGCGATTCTTTCTACTGTCAAAGAGGAGGGGGCAATAAATCTGGCTGCTTTCGGCTCTCGCCTTTTCAGGTGTTCTCCGCCCACGATCAATACCATTTCCGGGTGACTGGTTTTGAATGTAGGTGATATGTATATCTCAGAAAGATGACACCCATTGGTAAATGTTTACCTGTAACGAGGCACCGATCCCAGCTGGGTGTGAATGGCAGACAGGGCTTGAAGAATTTTTATATTACAAGACGCCATAGCACGTACTGTAAGCAGTGCCAAACATGGACTGCAGACAGTGTCAATTTGTTTCATAAAACCATACAGTTTTCAATCAATATTTTTCAACCAATAGCTCACCATCGATCATCGAAAAAGATTTTTTTTGGGTCTATTTTCAAGACAGACTTCGATGGTCCGTATATAATTTTTACAAAGGGTTAAATGTTTATTTTCTAACAGCCTATGTTTTTAGAGTCTCATGTCATTTCTTCTTCTCTCAACTCCTTCTACCCTTTGTTTCCTTTATTTTAAGCAATGTTTGCTTAATGATTGCTTTAATTAACACTGTCAACACACCCTCGTTCTGCTTTGTGTGCCCAGTTAACACTGCAGTCATAGCACTGAAATTCCCTCAGGACACCTGATTTTGACCATTTTTAAAATTAATTTTCCTTAAAAGCCTAAATTCGACAGTAACTTTATTTTTGTACAGTGAAATAGAGCTATCTTTCATCTTCTTGATGATAAATGTTTTAAAAGTCAAAACAATTATTTGGTAGTTGATTGATTGTGTTGAACAGGAACAAGGAGCACTGTTTCAGTGCTTGAAGACGCCAATGGGTTGGTTGCTTTCTCTTCAAATTAACCAATGAAATCGACTGTTAGTAGCCTGCTAACTGGTATGATATGACGTAGGAAGGACTGTATCTATACGCTGACACCACTGGTTAAACATTCTCCGGGGAATTCGGTCATATCTATTTTTAGAAGACCGTCGCTATCATTCTCGCGACGTATCCTGAGTGACATATCGCTTGCCGCGAATATTTTCGCCCCATGTCACCGAGTGGTAAGTCGGGCGCTGCGATCATTCTAGCGGCGCGTTGCGAAAAAGTTAATGACAGAGGAATTCTTGCCCTGTACTTGTTTTTCACCCACTTCCTATTTGTTCATCACACACACACACACACACACACACACACACGCTTTCATCACAGAATACTCTGCAAGGCAATTGGCACTATCTGTAGAGAGTCAGGTATACACTATTTTGCTTTCATAGTCTGTCTGACTTAATCCACATGTGAAGCAATGGACACAAACCAACCACTTAGTGTTGCTTTGTTTCATTATGCAACAAACTTGAGATGTCGTTTTACATCCAACGTTTTACTGAACATAGAGGTAACGGGGAAGTTTTCATCAGTTGATCCTCTTGCATGTGATAGTAGAGAACTCTACTTCGACTTGACTGGAATGATTCAAAGTGTCCGGTTCCTTTTCCGGATGTTTTAATTTAAGAGGTGTTTGTACGTGCACAGGCACATACATGTATGTCTATCTATTGATCTCTCTCTCTCTCTCTCTTTTTCTCTCTCTCTCTCTCTCTCTCTCTCTCTCTCTCTCTCTCTGCTTATCTATCTACACACACACACACACACACACACACACACACACACACACACACACACACACACACATATATATATATATATATATATATATATACACACACACATATAAATATGTTTTATATAATATGTGCACAAGTGACTTAAAATCTATTTGAAAAAAAAAAAACAAACGCTAGGCACATTGGTCCCATGGCAAAAACTGCGTGTACACAAGTATTTACCCTACTGCCCCTGAACGAAAAGCTATAAGTAAAGGTATACTTTGAATTCATTTTTCCCCCGGTCTGGCCTAGTGCCCCAAAGAAAGAAACCGGTCCATCTGTCTTTCTTTTAGATTTCACGTGTTTATGTGTTAGTGCTCCTAAATGGTCTGCATGCACGATTTTACGGTGCACAGCCTCTCAAGAGCCATGTATGTCTCTTCATTCTGTCAGCACACTGAAGAGAGTGACGTTCATTCGCAGGAAAGTGACTGCCAGCCCGGATTAAAGGGCCAGAACTGTGGGAGACTGTTCTTCACCGTCAAAGAGGAAGGGGCAATAAATCTGGCTGCTTTCGGCACTGGCCCTTTCAACTGCTCTGTGCTCGCGATCGGTACAATTTCCGGGTGACTGGTCCTGAATATTGATTACACGTATAAGCGGTAAGAGGACACCCCTTGGAAAATGTTTACTGGTAACAACGTACTGATCCATGCCGGTTTGAAGGCAGATGGGATGCTGTGCATTTCTCACTACAGCACTTCTGTAACACACGGTCAGAACCTGCTGTAAAGCGTCAACTGTTTGAAATTACGTGCAGTGCACAAACACGGATTGCCAACGATATCACTTTGATGAAATCGTTCAGTCCTCAATCACCATGTCTCTGTTAATCACTCATAAACTTTTGAAACATGATGCTAATGGTTCTGTTTTCCAGACAGATGTTGTGGCTCCTGATAAACCTCTTGTGGAGAGATCGATGTTTAACGCCTCTTTGATATTGCTTTATTTTTATCTATTTATCTATTTATTTATTTTTTAGCTGTCTCATCTTCTGTGCCACCTCAGTGGCAGTGCACCCACGACGCACATTCTGGCACCCCATCCCACAGCCACGGTCCAGCCTGGCCTGCTGCAGCCCTGGCACTGGCAATCCATGGGGAGCAGACAATGTCAAGTCGTCAAGAGGCAACCCACTGGAGGAGACACTGCACTGCTGCCGAGTCACTTCGGTGGTGTTCAGTGGCGCCCGTTCTGATCCAGCATATGCAGGACACCACCTACTAAGACCCCTGCTGGCGACAATAATCGCTTTGTTGCGGAGCCGGCGTGAGTGAACTGTCCCTCTGGAGGGCGCCACCACGTCCGTCCAACGACAGCCCCCATGGACTCGCCGATACCGGTGACCCCGAAGGAAGCAAACCAAGGCCACAGACGCGGAGAGGACATCGAAAGTGAGGTCACCATGAGAGCAGAACATGAAGGGCCACAGAACTTGAGACTTTTTTTATGCTGATCGGTGAGAATGAGGATGATGAAGCTGTTGCTACGGATTTCCATTCGGGTCTGAGGCTGCATGACAGGGCTGTACTCTACACTTCCTTTCATAATATATCCCGGCGTCAACCAGGCCCGAGAGATACAGACACCTGCGGTATTGGTCAGGACATTTGAGCAACAGTGTCAGAGACGCATCAAAGAAGTGGATAAACTCGACGAGTGATTCCAGTCTTCCCAGTTGAGACCATAGCAAACTCAACTCTGGGTAGGAGCCGGTCGTGGCAGAAAAATCCCACATGACTCTGATGGAAATCGAACCCAGAACCTCCCAGCCGGGAGTCCGCGACGCTAACCACTTCGCCACGGCAGTTGATGCCCTCGTTAACATTTATAATTTCCTACCCCGCCCCACCTCTTCCTTTTTTTTCAAACAATGATATTGAACCCATTGTTTAAAGGTCGGAAAAATTGTTGCCGTGCACTTGTAATCTCCCACTTTTTATTTGTTTGTTATGCACACACATACATAAACACACACACACACAAACGCGCGCGCACGCGCGCGCACACACACACACACACACACACACACATACACACACATGCATACGCGGGCCATGTGTGTGTGTGCGTGCGTGTGTGTGTGTGCGTGCGTGCGTGCGTGCGTGCGTGCGTGCGCGCGCGCGCGCACACGTGTGTGTATAGATCGGATCGAATTATCTCTGTCCATCTCTCTCTCTCTCTCTCTCTCTCTCTCTCTCTCTCTCTCTCTATATATATATATATATATATATATATATAATAGAGCAATGTGGTTAAAATACCCAAAATGATTTCCAGAGCGCTCAACCCCTTGGGGAGCAACATTTGTTAAAATAAGGTATTAAAAGGAATCTACAAATTTGTTTCCAACGCCTTGCGCTGTCATCAGGATGGCTTTTGGTTTGCCCACCGCCGATGTTATATAGCGTGTGGGCTCACGTTTGCGGTTGTTTGCACGTGCGGGTTGGCTGCACGTGTTTTTTGGGGCTTTCAGGTTTTTGTTTTGAGCGTGTTCACTAACAACGATTTCCATTTATGCCTACAGTTGTTTACTATTTCTGTTTTAGTGTTTAAAGTTGCTAAGTGTGGTTTGCATAGTATCAACCATTTTTCAGTTAAACATAGGTTGAACCTTTTTGAAACATTGCTGTATGATGATGCTCTCTTTATGATTTTCCAGGATATATTGTAGCTTGTTTTTGCGTCTTTAAGTTTCCAGATATATTTGGTCAGTTCTGTTTGGTTTTTATATTTTTCTTTATTAAATGACTGTTTGTGGTTTGCATATCTGTTTTGAAGTGGTTTTCAGTGATCCCTATGTATGTTTCTTTTTCATTTTCTGATGTCACAGTAGCCTGGTATACAATGTTGCTGTGAAGACATTTATTGTCTAGTGGGCACTGCTCTTTTCTGGTGCAATTGCAATGAAACCTGGACCAGGAAAACCAACAGAAACTCAACATTCGACGTAACCATGGGATCATATGATGGTGCAGAAACATGTAAACTGGTCGGATTATTCATGCTGTCCAACATCAAGAAAAAACTCGGAAAACAAGTCGGACTATACAGAGACGATGGACTTGCTGCACTAACTAACAACCCAAGAACCATCGAAAACAAGAAGAAAGAACTGTGTAAAATCTTCCAAAACCACAACTTAAAGATTACCATTGAGGCAAACAAAAAGGTAGTGAACTACTTAGACATAACACTGGATCTCAACAACCACATATATAAACCATACAAGAAACCCAACGATACACCCCTTTATGTACACACCAAAAGTAACCATCCACCATCTGTATTAAAGACCATTCCCCATGGCATAAACAAGAGACTGTCAAACCTGTCATGCAGTGAGAGAGTGTTCAACAATGCAGCAGTAGAATACCAGGAGGCACTACAAAAAAGTGGATACAATTACAAATTACAATACAACCCAGACAACAACACAAATAAAAGCAAGAAAAATAGGAAAAGAAAAATCATATGGTACAACCCCCCATACGACGGGAAACTCAAAACAAACATAGGGAAAGAATTCTTCAAAATCCTAACAACTTCATTTCCAAAAGAACACAAACTGTCCAAAATATTCAACAAAAACACTGTCAAACTATCGTACTCATGTATGCCCAACCTCAAAAACCTAATTGACGCATCCAACAAAATGAAAATCAACACAGCAAAGAAGGGTGAAGAAAGGAAATCTTGCAATTGCACCAGAAAAGAGCAGTGCCCACTAGACAATAAATGTCTTCACAGCAACATTGTATACCAGGCTACTGTGACATCAGAAAATGAAAAAGAAACATACATAGGGATCACTGAAAACCACTTCAAAACCAGATATGCAAACCACAAACAGTCATTTAATAAAGAAAAATATAAAAACAAACAGAACTGAGCAAATATATCTGGAAACTTAAAGACGCAAAAACAAGCTACAATATATCCTGGAAAATCATAAAGAGAGCATCATCATACAGCAATGTTTCAAAAAGGTTCAACCTATGTTTAACTGAAAAATGGTTGATACTATGCAAACCACACTTAGCAACTTTAAACACTAAAACAGAAATAGTAAACAACTGTAGGCATAAATGGAAATCGTTGTTAGTGAACACGCTCAAAACAAAAACCTGAAAGCCCCCAAAAACACGTGCAGCCAACCCGCACGTGCAAACAACCGCAAACGTGAGCCCACACGCTATATAACATCGGCGGTGGGCAAACCAAAAGCCATCCTGATGACAGCGCAAGGCGTTCGAAACAAATTTGTAGATTCCTTTTAATACCTTATTTTAACAATATATATATATATATA
>CM031597.1:41387584-41390084 GCA_018398815.1 Conus ventricosus | reverse complement strand
GGTTGCATTCGAAAATGCCCATAACACCACGGTTCATTACCTTATTACACCGTTGTTTACGTTACGGACTCCAAGCAGAACCACACAGTGAACAGGAAGGCGCATTCACAGCACTGCTGAAGACACACAGTACATTGTCAGCACCGGCATTGCAGGAAGTATCAGTATCCCAAGGTCGTTCTTCACAGCAGCGAAGTAAAAGTCAAATGGAACCGGCTTTTGTGTTGGGGGGGGGGGGGGGGGGGGGGGGGCTTTAGGGAGGAGTGGACCGGGTTGGGGAAGAGGGGGAGAGAAGGGAGACGGAGAAGAACGAGGGAGAGGTGGGGGGGGGGGGGGGGGGAAGGGGGGCGGGGGGGGGGGGGGGGAGAGAGGAAGAGACTGAAGTAAAGGGAGGCGATCTACGGCTTGTGTAGGCTGTTCAGTTCATTGAGCCGCAAATGTAGGAAGCGTGCCTCACTCGTATTACCCTGTTTTAATTCAGTTGCAGTCGTGTTATTAATTCAGTTGCAGTCGTGTTATCATTGCAAACGTTCATTCACAGATGCGGTTCTCTCTGTCTCATCATCACCGTCATCATTATCACCATCGTTATCATCATCATCAAAATCATCATCATCAAAATCATCATCATCATCATCATTATCATCATCAACATCATCATCATCATCACATCATCATCATCATCATCATTCATCATCATCTCTCTCTCTCTCTCTCTTCTCTCTCTCTCTCTCTCTCTCTCTCTGAAAGGACAGTGTTTGCACTTTATGCAAAGCAGTTGAAGAGGGGAACTATTTTATTACCATTTAGCCCGGGAGCCTGCGGAGCATAAGTATTGTTTTGGGTCGCATTCTCGTGTGTGGTGTGTGTGTGTGTGTGTGTGTGTGTGTGTGTGTGTGGTGTGTGTGTGTGTGTGTGTGCACGCGTGTGTGTGTGTGTGTTGTGTGTGTGTGTTGTGTGTGTGTGTGTGTGTGTGTGTGTGTGTGTGTGTTGCGTGCGTGCGTGCGTGCGCGCGCGCGCGTGTACGCAAATGTGTGTGTGTGTGTGTGTGTGTGTGTGTGTGTGTGTGTGTGTGTGTGTGTGTGTGTGTGTGGAGGGAACAGGGCGGGGGAGGGAAGTTTGTTTGTATTACAGTGAGTATGTGTTTTTGTCACCTGGGTAATGAGCAAACAGGAGAGTGGGCTGTCCGTCATGTTGTGCAAGTTGAATTGACGTCTCAATACTCACGATTTACTTTAGTTTGAGGCCCACGTCCGAAATTGATGTAGAAAAAGTTATTCGCGAAGACTGAGAGTTTTGAATTATATCACGGACTCAACATTGATGTACACCCCACTGTTGAATTTACGTAATTTACTTCAGACTGGGAAAAGTACAAATTTAAATAAATAAAGCTATAAAACTTGGGAAGGGTATACAAATTATTCTGTTATTTGAAGATTCATGGTGTTTTTATTTGATTTTGATTGTGTTCATTGTGTAGCAGTGTAAACGTCAGTATTCAAAACAGCTTTACCTTCAAGTAGCTAACGGCTTTCTGATTAATGATCTGTATCCACCCACTCGTTGTGAATGGGTCCACGTCGTTTTGGTTATCAGCAAATGACTGATTGATCACAGGATTCAAATCGAGTGAGGATGACCGCGGTTATGTGTATAGTACATAATAATGGTCAGGGCCAGGAACATAGCCCTGTAGTTCCAGTTCTGCTGTTCTAGCCCAGCCAACCAGGCAGAACTTTTCATGGGATTCAAAATGGAGTGACTGAGGGCGGAAAATGAAGCAAAATTTAGAAAGAGAGGGGGTTAGTTACCGCCGAAGACATAGACAAACAAAGCACAGGACAAGACACAATGCATTTCGACCTCTTGGGTCTTCTTCAGGCAAAAACAAACAACATTTAACATTTAAGACAGTACGAAGAAGGAACGTAGAGTCACGTATCTTTCCATGTATTCGGCACCCGTCTGGCGGCCATTTTATTCGGAACTTTTACCAATCCACCATAACCACTACCGTCACAAATATATTATACCACTCCCATAAACCAGCTACACAAGCTACAAACCCCATTGTTTCACTACCCCCCCCCCCCCCTCCTATTTCCTCTCCCATAATCCCCTCTGTCGTTTCCGTCTGGCGGCCATTTTATTCGGGTGCCGAATACATGGAAAAATAAGTGACTCTACGTTCCTTGTTCGTACAGTCCTAAATGTTAAATGTTATTTGTTTTTGCCTGAAGAAGACCCAAGAGGTCGAAATGCACTGTGTCTCGTCCTGTGCTTTGTTTGTCTATGTCCTTGGCGGTAACTCACCCCGTCTCTTTTTAAATTTTTCATGGGATGTCATCAAGCTGGGAAAAGAGCACCGAGGAACATAACAGAAACACACGCAAGACACGACTGAAATGCGAAGGTCTAGGGTTTTATCAGAGGTCTAGGTTTTACCAAGGCGAAGGTCTAGGTTTTATCAGAGGTGTGGCTGAAGCCACAAGAGATA
>CM031597.1:41365084-41377584 GCA_018398815.1 Conus ventricosus | reverse complement strand
AAGCCATAGAGAGTATACAATGTCCTGTATTGTTGCGTCTCCAGTGACTTCAGCTTGTGGGACATTTCCTACCTTGTGGTTTCCGGTCATCGGCTTCACGGCCACTGTCCTCTCTGGCATCATTATCAGCCTCCTTACAGGTAAGATGATATCCACAGTATTGCCATCGACATCCTTACTGCCGTCATTATTTTGGAAAGTAGAATCAGTCACTAGCCACCGTGCTGAGAGCCATCGATGTAACTTCTGCAGCCAAGAGAAGCGCAAAATCATTCGGTACTTGCAGAATTGTAGGCCTAAACACATTCGTTCTTTCTTGATGGAGATTTGAGCCGTTTTGAAAATTAAGAGTTTAAATTGTGAGCGGTTTTCAGCTCATGTAGGTACTGTATTTTAAGTACACAGACAATGGCACTAAAAGAAATACATTTCTAGATTAAAGTATTTTAGTAAACACACACACACACACACCCCAACACACACACACACACACACACACACACACACACACACAAACACACACACACATACACACACACACACACACACACACACACACACACACACACACAACACACACACACACAAAACCCACCAACTATCTAATGTGTCCATCGTTGAAGAACTGAGAATGTGAAATCAATTTTAAAATTTTGTTTCGAGTGAGGTAGCTGATACACACACAAAAGAGAAAAATACGCGTTTGATAGATGTGAATTATTTGAATATCCATAGAGGTGGTTTCTATTAACATACAGCTAATTTGACAGAAGAAACTGCAGCATACCTGAAAGCGAGCCAGAATACTCCTGACAATCATCTTTTGGAGTTCTGTTCAGTATGGGGTTTTTTGTCTGTTATTTGTGGTGCGTGAAAAAAAAGTTTCTGTCGAAAATTTCTGGGTCTGTTTTTCACTGTGTATGATATAAGTGCAGATTTTCACTGTTTTGTGCGTTTGTTTGGTTTTTGGCTCATGGAATCGACAAAAAGATGAAAGAGAGAAGCATGAACTTATTTATGTTCATATCATGTTATTCGGTTACATTGCTTCTCTTTCTTACAAGATTTTTTTTTCATTCTTCAACTACAGTGATGCATTCGGTGTATGATAGCGTGTGATCATTCTTTTATCATGAATTTTTCGTTGTATTTTTTTTTTCTAAATTGTAATGTGATGCTGTATATTGTTCAATATACAATGATACATAATGTGTAAATATGACACGGTGTGTGTGTGTGTGTGTGTGTGTGTGTGTGTGTGTGTGTGTGTGTGTGTGTGTGTGTGTGTGTTGAGTGAGTGTGTGCATGTATGTTTGTTTGTGTTGTGTGTATGAACTATGTGTAAGATGTGTGTGTGTGTGTGTGTGTGTGTGTGTGTGTGTGTGTGTGTGTGTGTGTTTGCTTGCGTGCGTGCTTGCGTGCGTGCGTGTTATCAGGATGTAAGAAGGAAGCAGAGACGGTGGATCCCATACTGATATTCCCATTCTGCCGAAGGCTCTACGAACTTCCGGACCCCAGAGATACGACAGTACAACTGGATGCCCTCCCTTTGAAGGTGAATGGTGGTGAATATTCTGACTTGGTTACTGATTGGAGTCAATGTCGAGAAATGCGTAGTGTGTGTGTGTGTGTGTGTGTGTGTGTGTGTGTGTGTGTGTGTGTGTGTGTGTGTGTGTGTGTGTGTGAGTGTGCACTTGCTTGCTTGCTTGCTTGCTTGCTTGATTGATTGCTTGCTTGCGCGCGCGCGCGCGCGCGTGTGTGTGTGTGTGTGTGTGTGTGTGTGTGTGTGTGTGTGTGTGTGTGTGTGTGTGTGTGTGTGTGTGCGTGCAAATCTTCATGAAGTTGTTGAATTCATGCTAATATTATTAGTTACTGTGATGTGATATTATTTTCAAAAGCCGAATTTTCAATTGTACGTATTTCACGTTACTATTTTGTCCCTATATGTACCTTTTTCTCTCTTTCTTTTTCTTCTTACGTTTGATCTTTTTTTTGCCGTTTCCTTTTCTTTCTCTTGCTTTGAATTGAAGCATAGGATTGAAAAATGATTTTATGGCCTGAAATATTTCAATCAAAACAACCACTTCCAGAGGTAAATTTGAAAGAATTCCCGACTACCCCCACCCCACCCCCCTCCCACTCTTCCTGCATAAAGTCAAGTCATGATCTTTGCATCCCAAACATGGAGGTCATACCAGGCTTGTCCCCCTCCTTTACTGATCTGGAACAGGGCACAGAATATTAAATTCTCTATCCATTTTTTAATACATATTTTAATAGACACGTTAATTTGAGGCTTGTATCCATTTGTTACATTTTACACTTTGGGGTTATTAGCTCTGAGAGAACATCCGTTAGAAATGTGTTTAAATGTATTCTTCGATTTTCTCAAGAGAACACCAGTTAGAAAAGTGTTAAAACTAATCTTGTTTCTTTTTGCTGGCTGTATTTGTCAACTTTGATCAAGCCCCATTCTGCCCCAACCTCCTCCTCCCACACTCCCCTCTCTCAGCACATTTGGTGTTTTCTGCTGGGCCTACATTAAAGAGGGAGTTCGCGTGTTGTAACACGTCTTAAAGCCAGTGGATGGCAATCTTGGGCATGCGTCTCCTTTGGGTGTGACGCATGAAACTAAGAGAAGCGTCTGGCACAAAAGGAATTTAAGTTTCCCAGTCTTTAACCCACAGAAAGTATAATCAGGTCTGTCCTCGATCATTTTCTCCCATGTATTTTTTTCTTGTGATTTCATCGGGTCTTCCTTGATTATTTAGTTACTAACACACGCTTTCCTTCACTGTTTAGCTGGGGTCTTTTTTTCGACCATTAACATTATTGTTGTCGTAATAAACATCCTTATCTGCAACATCATCGTGATTATTGTTTGTTTCCAGCGCTCGTTTTCCTTAACTATTTAGTTGGGTTTTTTCCCCTCGAACCCTTTTCATCATTAACATTACTGTCGTCATAGTAATCATTATCATTTCCACTGTAGTCTTTGTTTTCTTTACTATTTACGTCCTCCCTTTTCTCTTCTCATAAACGGGATTTTTCTCTCTCTTTTTTTTTTTTCATTTTACTTGTCAATTTTGAACAGACTGATCATGTCACAAAGACGACAAAGGAGGATCCCAAGGAGACGACATCTTTCATGTCCAGTCAGTGAAAACAGATGTGTGTGCGTGCTCTCCCCATTCTCGCTTCCCCGGATGTTGGGACTGAAACGACGATCGCACGATAAAGTGCTGCAAACTTTATTTTATTTAATTTTTTTTTTGTGTTTTTTCTTGTCTTTTATTGATTTTCCTCTTAATTCTTCTCTGGCATTGTCATCTGTTTTCTCTCCTGATGTTTCTTATGTCGGGTTCTGTTTCTATCTTCTTTTCCCATTTCTTCTTATGATTTCTCTCCCTTTGGTCTTCTTCTTTCTGGTATGTTTTCCTTGTCTTCTTCTTCTTCCTAAAATACTGGTTCACTCAAAAACGAGTAGGTCACCAGCGCGCATGTTAAAAAGTAAAATAAAATAACATAAAACAGTGCGACTCAGACTGTTGGCCCCTGGAGCAAATTTGGCAACAAGGGGTCGCACTCGATATTCAAGAAGTTAAAAGCAATGGCTAAATTCAGGCCCAGGTAACAGTAAAATATCTGGGGAAGTAAAAATAGAAAATCGTCAATATGCAGATCTCAAAACTGTCGAATCAATTTGTTTTTAAATGAGATTGCATTTGTGGCAATCTTGATGGCACCCGGCAGTGAGTTCCACAGCCGTACAGAACTGGGATAAAAAGAATGTAAGTGGCTGTCAATATTTGATGCAGGTATGGTATAACATTGACCGCCACTCCTGGTGCTACTTTTATTCAATACTAGTTGTTCCATTGGAATATCAATTACTTTAGCTCTGCCTTTGAAGAAGATGTTAAGTTTGATAAAAGCTCTTCTCTCTTTTAAGGGTTTCCATTCTAATCTCCTCATGTTCTTCCTAGTATTCCCCTTTTCTCTGATGTGGTTCCCTGTTACGAACCGTGCTGCTCTCTTCTGAATCTTTTCGAGGTTATCAATGTCCTTTAGATGGTAAGGATCCCAAACTGAGCAACCATATTCCAGTACTGGTCTAACCAGTGTTTTGTAGCAGTCGTCTTTAACCTTTTGGGGGCAGTCATTGATATTCCTGTATAAGAAAGCTAAGATGTTATTTGCTTTCTTACATACTAAATTGTAATGTTCTTTCCATTTGAGACGACTATCTATAATCACGCCTAAATATTTTGCAGCATTAGTTTCTTTAAGAATAGTATTATGGATAGAATAATCTGATCTAATTGGTGAGAGCGTTTGTTACATATACGCAACACTTGGCACTTTTGGGGATGAAATTCCATTTTCCAAGTTCTTTCCCACTCTTGTAAAGCGTTTAGATCTTCTTGTAGAATGCGTGTATCATTCTTGCTTCTGATTGTTCTATATACTAAGCTGTCATCTGCAAAAAGCCTTATAGTAGTTCCAGGAGAGAGATTTCTACTTATGTCATTTATATAAATTAAGAAAAACAAGGGCCCCAGAACAGTTCCCTGTGGTACACCTCACAAGACTGGTTTACAATGGATGTCGACACTTCCACAACAACTTTCTGCGTTCTCCCAACGAGGAATGATCTAGCCCATTTTAGCAAAGAACCGCCAATGCCGATGTGTTCTAATTTAAGCAGCAGGCCCTCATGGTCAACCTTATCAAAGGCTTTAGAAAAGTCTAATAAAATTGCATCTATTTGCTGTCTGTTGTTAAGACAGTTATTAAAATCATTGAGAGTTGTTATAAGTTGAGTCTCACAACTCCTTCGCTGTCTAAAACCATGCTGGGCGTTATTTAAGAAGTCATATTTGTCAAGATGGTCCATTATGCTACTATATATTATGTGTTCAAGTAGTTTAGCTGATATGGATGTAAGAGATACAGGTCTATAGTTCTCTGCTTTTGTTTTGTCACCCTTTTTGAATAAGGGAACAATGCTCGCATCTCGCCACTCATCAGGTATTACTCCCTGGTCCAATGAAGCTTGGTAAAGTAGTTGGTATACCTCACTCAATTCATTGGCACATCATTTTAAGAGCTTGCCAGGAACGCCATCGGGACCAGTAGCTTTGTTTTCATTGATGTTGGTCAGTAACTTAAATACTCCTGCTTTGTTTACTTTGATGTTTTGCATTTCAGGGAGTTTATCACCATCCTTTAGTCTAACGTTAATTAAAGGTTTGGGATTTGAGAAAACTGAACAAAACTGCTTGTTTAGTAAGTTTGCTTTCCCTTCAGGGTCCTGTATTAGGTTATTCTGGTTGTTTCTCAGGTCTGGAATCCCAATGTTGTCCTGTCTCTTACTCCTTATGTAAGACCATAATTTCTTGTTTTGATGATCACCTTCTGAAATCATCGAATTAACATAATTGGAGTGAGCAAGACTACATTCTCTCTGACACCTTCTCTTAATATGTTTATACCTAACCAGTAATCTTTCTTGTCTTGTCTTTTCTCTTCGCATCTTTTCTTCTCTTGTCTTCTGTTTGCAAAAGCATGAAAGTCCCACCCACACGCCAAACGTAAACCCACAATTAAGGTACAGGTTCTTTTGCGCAGTCTGATACGTAATTATCACGGGCATCATACCCTGTTCCAAGAATGGCGTGAAACAGGAGAAAAGGGACATAATCATGCTTTTGAATTTCCTTTTATGATAGACCCAGTTCTTTTCTCTCTTGCTGCCTTGTCAGCTGAAGTCGCGCTGTTGACTGCTATAAACAGGCAAATACAATCCATCAATGATGGTCTTGATTCACAGTTGTTCTGCCAAAATTTTGTACAAGTTTTTCTTTCATAGATGCATTCATCCTGTCCATTTGGGAAGGTAGGAACGACCAAGCGAACGAATTTTGTTTTAAAAGGGCAATGGATTAAGAAAGAATACTTTTTTCCCATCCAGCTCTCATAGCAAGGAACAATTACATATATTTAGTAAGAAACAAAATCAAATTATAGTCACGAGGAAAAATGCAACAATCAATGCGTTAACACATTTGGAGAAACAGACACCGACGAAGAGAGAGAGAGAGAGAAGAGAGAGAGAGGAGGAGAGAGAGAGAGGAGAGAGGAGAGAGAGAGGAGAGAGGAGAGAGAGAGAGAGAGAGAGTTGCATACACTTATGTAGCGCTCTTAAAACGAGGAGCAAACTTATTCAAATTATTTTGAAAAAAAGTAGGCTGAATTTATACCTGATCAAAAATATCAAATCCACTTCTAACATTTTGATGGGTGACTATGCATTTATGCATTGTATGCATTTACGTTTATAACCTTTTACCAAGGATATATTTGCTCAAACTGAAAAGTGTATGAATGTACTCGATCGAAGATCATTACCTTATTATTAAAAAAAATTCTTTTGGTATTGTTAAGTGTGAGAAACACGTTCTGGTGCTGTATATAATGGTTTGAAAATATATCCATTTTTTATTATCAGAAAGAATATTTCCGTTTCTATTCAACAGTGTGTGTGTACTCTCTCTGTGTCTGTCTGTCTGTCTGTCTCTCTCTCTCTTTCTGTCTGACTGTCTGTTGGTGTGTGCGTGTGTGCGCGCGCGCGTTTATATATGTGTGTATGTCTGAGAGAGAGAGAGAGAGAGAGAGAGAGAGAGAGGAGAGAGAGAGAGAGAGAGAGAGAGAGAGAGAGAGAGAGAGAGAGAGCAGGTGCCAGACATAAGTTTGATGCCATCATTGGTTCAGACCGGAGGTGTGTGACATTCAGCCGCGCCTGCTGGTAGAATGCAGTGTTCACGAATATTCCCCAGCATAAGTAGTCCTTCAGACGGGTATAAACAGAGGCTGAGATGATGGCCAGGCTACCTGCCTGTGCTAGGATCACTCACATTCACCATCGGCATGCCAGTAGTCGGCAATGGAGCTGTCAGTATCAGGTTGCAGCGATGCCACCTACCAGAGGTGGCCTGCAATGCTCGAGAGTCATCTTCGCTAGAACCTTCTCTGATTCGACGGACGCAGGACATTGCCATTTAGATTAAACTGTCAGCCGGCGAAATAATGTCGGGTCCCGGAGTTTACACCGGAGCCTCGAGTTCATTTAGCTCTCCCAGCCAGAGCAAGAACAATCCTACGAAGACACAACGGTTCTGATGGAGTTCGAACTCACGATCTCCCAACTGTAGGTACCCATGTGCCAAGCACCAAACACATCGACAGCAGAATACGCTATACCATCTGTTTGGTGATGGGAAGCGTTCATCAGTCTGGCCATTTCGTTGTCTCAGACTCCGCTTGGGGTTAAGTAATTTTCACTTCAGCCGAACTTCCTCAACTGTTGTGTGGATAGGTCACGGAAAATTAACGTCAGATGTATGGTTTAAAGATCCTGTTACTCGTGTCAGCGTTTGCTGGATGATAGAATAATGACAATTCCCACCATACACCATGATACCTGCGGAGAAGATCAGCACAGCCAAGCAGTTTTTCTTTGCAGTTCCATGATGAACACTCAGGCGGTGTCAATACTACGCAGGAGCGGATCAGTCACTAATGGAGGGGGTGTCTGAATTGACACCGGATGTGCTGGGAATGCGCCGGCCTTGTGAGGCAACGTCCTGGTGAGGGAGTCGGGGGTGGGGGGGGGGGGGGGGGTCAAGCTCCCTGATGATGAAAATGGTGCCAATGTATGACCTGTGTTGGAGGCCTCGTCCTCAAATAAATAGGCGTCTATTTACTGTGCATATCCTCTTTTTTTTCTTTCTTAAAGAACGTGTGTGTGTGCGAGCGCGCGCGCATGCGTGTGTTTGTGTGTGCGTGTGTGTGTGTGCGTGCGTCCGTCCGTGCGTGCGTGTGTACGTGCGTGCGTGCGTGCGTGCGTGCGTGCGTGTGTGTGTGTGTGTGTGTGTGTGTGGTGTGTGTGTGTGTGTGTTGATTTGTCCAGGATCCCTGAAACTCCTACTAATTCCGCCCTGAACACAATTGTACGGGAGATTGTCTTAGAAGCCCTTCACCTATAGATCAACTCTCCTTGTCTTTCGCTAGACAGGAGTCCCATTCCGCATATCGAAGCCGTTCACCTCCTCCTTTTGATCTCCGCCCCTGGCGTTTTGTCTGCCTTCTGTTCACGCGTTGGCTGTCTGTTTACCGCACCACTGATAGTGTCAAACTCTCAACTTTGATGAAGCACACACATGGTGAGTCGCGCATGGATAAAAGAGCTGCGTGCAAGCAGTGGACTGACCTCGCTTAAACAGCTGACAAGAACAAGAAGAAGAAGAAGCTGGCAACGTGGTTGCCTGAAGAGGGCGGGCCAGCCAACTCAACAAGCCTCGTGAAGCGCGCCCAGAAGTGGATTGTGACCACCACAAGCAACGGGGGGGGGGGGGGGGGGGGGGGGGGGGGGGGGGGACTCCGGCAAGAGCGAATAGTGGGAAAGCGAGCCGAGATACATACTCTCTCTCTTCTAGATTCATGCTATAACCTATAGATGGTGACACGGAATTATGTCAAGTCGACAATGCCTCTTTTCAAGTTATCACACTTTCAAATATGAATAAGAGAGAGAGAGAGAGAGAGAGAGAGAGAGAGAGAAGAGAGAGAACACTGAACACTGAACACTTTAATGTCATTGGCTATATAGCCTTTGTGACATGGGGGTGCAAACAAAAGAACAAAACAAAATAAGGCAAGGTAACAAGTCCATAACAGATATGCATGAATTGAATGCTTGGCTTCAAGCAAAATAGACCTGCATCGAGACCATCCAAAATAACGCCATTCTAAAGAAGTAGCATGAATACAACGTAGATCTTCTTCAGAATTCGCGTTCTTTACTAATTACATTAGTTCGAGTTAGTTTGTTTGTTTCTGATGTTCAAAGCTTCTGCAATATACTTTGCAAGAGATTTCACAGAATCATCGTCATAGTTCAGTTTTAGTACACCAACTATGTCCTCATTTTTAGCACATTGTTTTTAAAAAATTATGCATTTTTCGCGGATACTGCTGTATTCTTTACAATGGAATAGGAAATGCTTCTCATCTTCCTTAAAGGAACCACACAATGGACAGGCGACTGTGTAGATGGCTCAGTAAGAAACCATTTTTTATGGGCATTCAAACCAAGAGTTCTGGATCTAAGCCTGGCAAGGCAAATTCTGTGCCACCTGCACGTAATCAACGATACATATTTTTCTGTTTCAAATATACTTTTAAAACTAAAAAACCAACTGTACCGTTCTGTGTTTTCCATTTTGGAATGCCAGTTCTGTTTATAAGAAGCAATCATCCTATCTTTAAATTCCAAATAAAATCGTTTTCATATCAACTCCCTGGCACATCCACACGATTCCAAATCCATTCGTAGTTAGAATCTTCTGATAAAAAAATACCCAATTTTCTTTTCCCGATCAAGTCATTTAATAGCACTTGATATGCCTGTTTACAGAGTCTTGAGTCAGGTAACCTCAATACCTTAAGCCAATATTTTATACATTTAACATACGTCCTGATATATAAAGGGTATCTGCCAGTTTCACCATACATTACTGTATTTGACGTATGCAGTGGAACACTTAAGAAGCGCTTGACTGCAAATGTGTGTATTTTCTCTAGATCACTGCTGTCACGAGAACCCCATATTTCAGCGCCATACGTAAGAAGTGGTTCGATTTTTGCGTCAAAAAGCTTCCAAAAAATACAAGAATCAATCGAATTTAGTTTCCTTAAAGCTTTTAGAATTTCTATGACTCCCTTTTTTCCTTTTCTACAATTCTCATCTACTGCGCGTTTCATACTCAACTGGTTGTAAACAGCATGCCTAATATTTATATGAGTTAGTTATTTTTACCTCTATTGTGCCATAAAAACCACTTTTCATGACGTGCAAGGTGACCACCATTTCTGAATACCATTACATTTGTTTTCTCAAGATTAACAGTTAGAGACAGACGATCTGCCTCTTCTTTTAATCTATTCAGCTGATTCTGAAGACCCACCACAATATTAGATACTAATATCACATCATCTGCGAATAACAGTAAAAAAATTTCAACCGCTCCTGGGATCATTTGAATGCCATGCTTTCTTTCTTTGTTATTTCAATTGCTAATTCATTAATAAAGAATGAAAAATCAGAGGACTTAATAAGTATCCTTGCTTCACTCCTTGTGGACATCCAAAACATCTGAATAGATACACTTATCACGCACACATGCTGAAACACAATCGTAAAACACACGAAGTGCCATGTACAACTTGCCATCCACTCCACTTTTACGTAAAGAAGCCCATAACATGTTACGATTAACGGAGTCGAAGGCCTTTCTAAAGTCGACGAAAGCAATGTACACTTTTTGTTTTTCAATAAGTGTGTTTGAACTATTGCAAAAAGCGTAAAAATATGGTCTATAGTACTATAGTGAGATCGGAATCCAGCTTGTTCTTCGATGATTTTTTCTCCCTTTCTGCCCACTTTGTGAGTCTTCTGTTTAAAATATTGGTGTAGATTTTACTTACGACACTGTCAGAGCAACTCCACGGTAGTTATCTGGGTTATTTGGATCTCCCTTTTTATGAATAGGAACAATAATAGATTTGGCCCAGGCAGCAGGAAGTTCTCATCATTAAACAGTCTATTAAATAACATTACAAGGAAATCAATGACAACGTAATTTGCATGTTTCAGCATTTCACTTAAAATTCTATCTGGGCCCGCACTTTTCCTGACTTTAGATGCTTTATACTATCAATCACTTCATTTCTACTAATAGCATCATTAAATAAGGGCTCTTCAAAACCTCCAGCATCTTCAACAAGCGTGTCATTTTCATTATTAATGTCAACTGTATGAGAGAGAGAGAGAGAGAAGAGAGAGAGAGAGAGAGAGAGATGAGAGGAGAGAGAGAGAGAGAGAGAGAGAACACCACCACTACCACCACGAACAGTAACAACAATACAACTGTCAAACACCTTTGACGAAATATGGGGTTTAATTTCCATGTACACGTTCATTTCTATTGCGTGTACCTTAGCGGTTATGAAATAATTCTTCATCCACAGTGAAGTATATTTGCATCAAGGCATATCATATGACATTAATTGTATTAATACCATGCTTACTGAAAATATGTTATATTACATAATGTTATATTGAATTGTATCACATTACTCCACACTAAGCTACATTACATTACATGATATCATATTATGCTATATCATATTCAATTATTTTATATTATGTTATATTACATTATATCATATTATATTTTATCTATGTTGCATGATATTATATTACATTATATTATATTATACTATATTATATCATATCATAAATATTATATTATATATATCATATTATTATATACATATAACATTTTATCATGTTATATTATATCATATTATACTATACTGCATAGCATAAAGTTATATTCTTCCATACTGTAATATATCATAATGTATCATACAGTATTACACTCTATCAAGAAGCACCACAGGCATCGTCTTTTAATTTTTATCTGTGGTGAAGGGAATGGTGGGTGTGTAGGAGGGGCATGGACGGGAAGAGGAAGAATTGGGAGGGGATGTGGATGTGTGTGTGTGTGTGGGGGGGGGGGGGGGGGGGGGGGGAGGGGGGGGGAGGAGGGGGGGGGGAGTACGACGAAAGAGGGGTTTATTTGTCACTCGTGGAGAGCAGGACTAGTCGGTCGTTGATGTTTTTTTTAACTACGTCAAAGTAATGCATATGTTCAAGGAAATTTCATCCATATCAAATCATTTCAGATCTTTAATTATTCATATTTTCATGTTCATCTTCTTTGTCAAACTATTTAAAACACACATGGCCCTTTGTAATAACGGGTGCAGGTAAAAGAAACATAAACGACAAAAACGTTCAAGAATGAAATAGGTAGCCTTGATATCTCTTCTCTTAATTGCCCTGAGGTATGGTATTCGCGGGGAAAATGTCAAGAATAGTTTTGAGTATATAAGACAATACCATTCTTCGAAATGTCTTCTTTTTTTTTTTACATCAGGATACATATGTAACTGAAAGAACACAACATTCTAGATTTGAAGTGACGTGTGTAAGCTTCGAACCATAGTAAACCAAGAAGAGTAACTCATTTTTGTTTTTACATAGCTATTTTGAGTTACATACAGAAAGTGGATCAGTCTGACATACGGAAGATTAACAAATTCTCAGGGTAAACATAAATGCCGAAAGAAGCATGAAAAGATAGAGATCAAGTATACTTTTGAATATTGCCCATAAACCTAGGTCAATATATGAAAATGACCCATAAACCCTGGTCAACATTAATCGCCAGCAGAACGGTCAGCAAGATGGTGGATGGATGATAAGCGGAAGAAGTATCAACTCTGTCTTACCAACAGTAATAGATGAGAACCAGGAGAATGTCATGAGCTGACTTGAAAGACACGTTTAGTCTCAGATGTCAAGATCAAAC
>CM031597.1:41350084-41360084 GCA_018398815.1 Conus ventricosus | reverse complement strand
AGTGACTTTGTGTAAGCTTGGGAACATAGTAAACCAAAGAAGAGTAACTCATTTTTGTTTTTCCCTAGCTTTTTGGTTACATACAGAAGTGGATCAGTCTGCATACGGAAGATTAACAAATTTCTCGGGTAAACATAAATGCCGAAGAAGCATGAAAGATAGAGATCAAGTATACTTTTGAATATTGCCATAAACCTAGGTCAATATATGAAAATGACCCATAACCCTGGTCAACATTAATCGCAGCAGAACGGTCAGCAGGATGGTGGATGGATGATAAGCGGAAAGAAGTATCAACTTCTGTTCTTACCAACAGTAATAGATGGAGAACAGGAGAATGTCATGAGCTGATTGAAAGACACGTTTAGTCTCAGATGTAAAGATCAAACTTCGCTCGAGTTCGATGAGCAGTTTACTGTATTACATACATACACTGTAGCCTACGTTGTGATGATGGGCGCTACGGAAATTGTCCTCTTTATTATTTTTATTAAATAAAACGGACCGAGAGGGAAATGAGATACAGAGACAAATCGAGGGATGGGTTGGGAGGTGGGGGGTGGGGGGGGGGGGGGTGGGGGGGGGGGGGGTGGGGGGGGGGGGGGTGGGGGGGGGGTTGGGGGGGGGGGGGGGGGGGGGAAGGGGTCTTCTCGTGCCATTCCTGCTTGCTCGGCTCAAAAGACAACAAAGACCTTCCGGGGGCCCTTCATGAAAGCCAAAAAATGAGAAAAAAAAAAAGAATTGACGAAGCACTGATGCGGAACATGTCTATAGTGATGTGTCTTCTGCTGACGAAGTCTCAGTCGTTTTAGAGTTAATGTCATCAGCCAATCAGAATAGACGCTTTGTTTAAGTGACCAATGGGAAATGCAGTTTCGTTGGATGCGGGACGGCTCTTTAATATTATTTTAAAAACAATTAAAACTCCCGCTTTTTAGAATGATCGAAAATACTTCAGGCAGTCCTAGGATTAATGCCATCGATGCCCCGTTCAATCCAGGCAAAGCAACGATTTGTTCGCTTCCTATTTCAAAGACTGTGTTTCGTTGCGTATATCAAATTTGGATTTGGGCTCGCTTTAAAGCAACATCACTGTCTGTTGCAATGTTCATGTCATGTTTTTATTAACTATTGCCTGAGCCTCACCTTAACAGTGCAAAATTGCAGCTGAATCACAGTTCACAAAAAGGAAAGTAAAAGAAGAAATATAAATCAGGGAGAGAAAACCGAAGCTTGAAAAGAGACTGTGGCGATGACCTGCCCCCATTTACAAGTGTGTGCTGAACACCAATCACCCACCAGAGATGCACCTCAGAGGACACCAAACCCCCACAACTACCATTTCAGTCTGGGCTGTGAAGCCAAGCAGCAGCTGACCGAAAATTACCCTCAGGTAAATTTCATTAGACTCTGAGGCAGAACACACAAAAAATTCAATAGTGTTCTAATTCTTAATACACACAAGATCGAGGGCCCTCGGGAAAGATGGTCGACATACTCCATATGGCGAGTTTCATGACCGGAAGTAAATTTCCCCTATCTAAACGGGCTTGCCAGAAGTTCACGAAAAAGAGTCGGTAGTCCCTTATCACGATCCATGTTTATCCCCGTGTCATCGCCAATGTGAGAATCACCATCATTTTATTTCAAAGGAAGGTAGTCGAGTTGCATTGTCGTGTGTTGGAGTTGGGGTTTAGTTCGTACAACTTTCGGCAAAATGGGAATATCAATCTGGGATCCACGTCCTCTGTCGTCTTCCTACTCCTGTTTGTTCATAAACAACACACCACACCACACACACACCCACACCACACACACAACAAAACCACACACGAACGCACGCACGCACGCATGCAGATGCGCAACACTTACACACACACACCACACACACAACACACACACACAACACACACACACACACACCACACACACACCACAAACAACAAGATAAAGATGACATTGGTTTGGACAAAATTTAATATGAACAAAAAATTCCTATAAAATGGGTGTCGAGAACTTAACAACTGGCACCGACCATTGGCTATGAACGTGGAAGACCTCGTCATTTTATTGTGTGCATCAAATACTGAACGTGTTCGTATGCTTGCTTGTGTGTGTGTGTAGTGTGTGTGTGTGTGTGCGTGTGGTGTGCGTGTGCGGGTGCGTGTGTGTGTGTGTGTGTGTGTGTGCGCGCGCGTGTGGTGTGGTGTTTTGTGTGTGTGTGAGTGTGTGTGTGTGTGTGTGTGTGTGTGTGTGTGCTTTTGTGTGTGTGTGTGTGTGTGTGTGTGTGTGTGTGTGTGAGAGAGAGAGAGAGAGAGAGAGAGAGAGAGAGAGAGAGAGAGAGAGAGAGAGAGAGGAGAAGGAGAGAGCGAGAGAGAGCGAGGGAAACCTTGTCTGTGTGTGCGTCTCCATCCCCGCGCGCGTGTGCGCTTTATTTGTGTGTGTGTGTGAGAGAGAGAGAGAGAGGGGAAAAGAGAGGAGAGAGAGAGAGAGAGAGAGAGAGAAAAGAGAGAGAGAGAGAGAGAGAGAGAAGAGAGAGAAGAGAGAGAGAGAAAGGGAGAGAGAGTAGTAAGCACGGCAAGCACACTAACAGTGCATGCATGTGTGGTGTTTGTGTGTGTGTGTGTGTGTGTGTGTGTGTGTGTGTGTGTGTGTGTGTGTGTGTGTGGTGGGTGGTGGTGGCCCTTTTTTAATCTTTTTCAAGTTGAAGAAACACACCCTAGACATATGTAAACCGAATACAGAAAAGAACACAAACACTAATGCATAATCCACCCAATATTGACCACAGCGTGTTCGTAGTTCCACGATGTTATTGTATAAGACACAGTACTGAAATCACCTTGTGCAGTAACGCAACAGAACAGAGTGATGAAAGAATCAAAACTTTACCTGTGAGGAGGCTGATGATGATCCCCAATACTGATCACAGGGTGTTCATAGTTAACATCAAGATTGCTGAGTTAAGTGCACATACTGAAATTACCATGTTACTCTAAGAGTGTTGCCTGAATCAGAACGTCCCTGTGAGGAGGTGATGATGATGCCAGAGAGAACAGTAGCCCGAGAAAACCGATGAGAGGGAACCACAGTAAGACAGATCCCACATGGAAAGGTCGCCCCTGCTACTGCAAAAGAGAAAGGTGTTCTGTTGGGATCTAGCAGTCTGGAAGGATAAAAGGCGGGGGCCCTTTATTGTTTGGTGTTTCTGCAATAGGTACATCTCCTTTTAAATGGGCGTGGTTCCAAAACGGGTGTCCGACGAACGACTCCGCAACGGCCTAATGCCTATTAGCTTACCGCGTGGCGGTTTTAGTAGTTGTACCGTAGTAGTTGTAGTTGTAGTAGTAGTTTGGGGGTGGTGGTAGTAGTGACCATGGTGGTGGTGGCAGTGTAGTAGTAGTAGTAGTTAGTAGTAGTAGTGTAGTGTAGTAGTAAGTAGTGGTGATGGGTGTGATGATAATAAAAAAATGATAATAATAAAATGATAATAATAATAATGATATATAATAATATGATGATGATGATGATGATAAAGATAATAATAATAAAAATGATAACAACAAAAAACAATCATCATCCATCATCATCATCATCATCATCATCTCATCATCATATCATAATAAGGTGTGTGTGTGTGTGTGTGTGTGTGTGTGTGTGTGTGTTGTGGGTGTGTGTGGTGGGGATTGTTCATACCTCTCTCTTGTCTGGTCTCTTGTATTTTTTCTCAGAGAGAGAGAGAGAGAGAGAGGAGGGGAGAGGGAGAGAGAGAGAGAGAGAGGAGAGAGGGAGAGGATGAGAGAGAGAGAGAGGAAAAGAGGGAGGAGACAGCGCAGAGACAGAGACAGAAAGAATGTTGCACAGTTGACACAGAACCCTTCATTAATCGGTTTCCCACTATTTGTGTTCCCTTTAAATGATGAGTGTCTTGACTGGTGGTCCCCTTTTCTGACATGTCCCTGCACTATTTCGTCCCTTTTTTTGACCTGTTGTTTACAGATGTCTATTTAAAAACATGCACACCACACACACACACACACAACCCCAACACACACACACACACACACATTTCACACATAGACACATACGCACGCCACACTAATACCATGCATAATTACATATTTTACATCCCTCATAAAACAAAAACGCGCGCACACGCGCATGTGCACGCACATGCCACACATAATGCACACCACACCACACTCTAATCCACACACACACACACACAACACACACACCACACCCCACACACACACACACCACACAAAAGACATTTACACGCGCAACACACACACGTACATACATATATACATACATGCACACATATATCATACATGATGCATACATTACACCTGCATTATAAATATATTCACACACATTACACAAACGCGCGCACGCAACGCATATGCCCTCACATGCCAATCAAACACACACACAAAACCACCACACCCCCACACACACACACACACACACACACACACACACACATTCACACACACACACACACACACACCATACATACCCACACCATACATACTCACAAAACATACACACACACACAAACATACACACACACACAGACACACCAAAACACACACACCACGCACGCACGCACACTCACACACACACGCACACGCACACGCACGCACGCACGCACGCGCGCGCGCACACACACACACACACACCCCCACACACCCCACACCACACACCACCTGGGTCGTCAACAGCCCGTGGTGGAGGTGTAGTCCCCTCCCATAAAGCCCCAGAGGTCACGTTCCACACGGCGGACCCGGTGTATAGGAGATGTTGTGATGTCACAGCGGTCCACAGGACCGGACGGCAGGGAGGAGATGGGGGCGCCGTACAGTGTTGACCCAATGACCATCATTAGATGAGGGCATGCCCCCACCATTCCTCCTCCAGCACCCTGGAAAGAAGGATTCCCGATTTTTAAATGTCCCAAAATTTTAAAAATTTCACCTTTAGACCCCGGGTTGGGACCTTGGGGCATAATGCGATGAACGTGTTTCAACAGATTAAACGCAAGGAAAGAACTATAAATAAAGGACTATTGCACTTTGAAACAAAACCACACACACACACCACACACACCACACAAACACACAAACGCGCGCGCGCGTCACGCACGCACACGCACATTCAACACACCACACACACATCTCTCTCTCTCTCTCTCTCTCTTCTCTCTCTCTCTCTTCTCTTATTTTTATATATATATATATATATATTTTATAGAGAGAGAGGAGAGAGGGGAGAGAGGGGACGGATAGAGGATAGCGACAGAGAGGGACAGGTACAGACAGACAAATAGAAAAAGAAAAACGAGAGGAAACATAATAATACTGAAACAGAAATATACCACGCAGAGGCCCACGGAACAAAAAAAAAAAAAGAGAGAACATCATAGAAACAATCATAAAAGCACAACCGTGGCACGACCACCACGTGTTATTACACATAAGCATACATGGAAAATCTAGTGGTCAGAGAGGAAAAGAGAGAGAGAGGAGGAGGAGAGGAGGAGAGAGAGAGAGGAGAGATGAAAAGAGGGAGAGAGAGGAGGGGAGGGGATTGATTGATTGATTGATGATCTGTAATACGCAAGGATGAAGATTTTTAAACCAAAGCCTAGTCTTACAATCTGTCCTTGTCATGCATACATTATTTCAAAACATATATTCATACTGGGCAATTTAACATAGCAACATTGTAGTCTATTTCTACAATGATATGCAAACTATTTATAAAAAGTAAAATGACATGGGGGGGGGGGGGGGGGAACAGAAGGAACTTACAAATAAACAAACAAAAGACAAAATACACAGAGAGAGGTCAGAGGAGGGGGGGGGGGGCGGAGAGAATTTGGGAGGTAGAGGAAGAAAAAAGGGAGGTAGACAGGTAGGGGGGGGATGAAGCAACAGAGAGAGGGGAGAGAGAGAGAGAGAGAGAGAGAGAGAGAGAGGAGAGAGAGAGAGAGGACGCGCGCGCGCGCGCGCACGCACACGGACACGAGGTAAGAGGAAAAATGATATTTGTACAGAAAGACACGCATTGAGCCCCGAAGCACCGACGAGCCAAACGACAAAAGAAGCATAAAGAAAAGGGCAAACTAACATGCCATGATACGAAATGTACCCACATAGATGTTACCTGGGAAAACCAGCAGCCAGGAAGAGACGCCCCTGCACGGCACTCCAAAAGCGCCTACTGCATTGACAGCCATCTGCAAAGGGTAAACTCACAGGGGCAAAAAGGCAACAAGAGAGAGAGAGAGGGGAGAGAGAGAGAGAGAGGAGAGAGAGAGAGAGAGGGAGAGGGGAGAGAGAGAGGAGAGGGAGAGAGGGGAGAGAGGAGGGGAGACAGACAGACAGACAGACAGACGACAGTGAGACAGAGACAGAGAGAGAGAGAGATGGAGAGGGGGAGGAGGGGAGAGAGAGAGAGAGAGAGAGAGTGGAGGAGAGAGGAGAGTTAATGCTAGTGCACATTGCTTCTTCGTTCTTACGGAAACTGTTCATATGTTCATTTTAGATACATGCCCGGTATAAGATTTTTCGTGTTAACAAATAAGCTTTTTATGCGCGCATTTTGTGCACATACACACACAGACACACACACCACGGACACACGCACACGCACCACACACACACCACCACACAAAACACACACGCACGCACGCACGCACGCACGCACGCACACCGAAGAGAGAGGGGAGAGAGAGGGAAAAGAGAGAGAGAGAGAGAGAGAGAGTGAGAGGGGAGAGAGGGGAAGAGAGAGAGAGAGTAGAGAGGAGAGACAGACAGACAGACAGACAGACAGACAGACAGACAGACGGGCGGCGGACGGACGGACAGACATAGAAAAAAGACAGAACATCAACAGCGACAGACAATATTACTAATAAAACACCATCATTCCTTTGCATACCTTCTCCCGCCTCAAAATATAAATAAAGGTAGACATGCTTAAGTGGACTCAAGACCAGTACACATTATTTCAAAGTTACAACAAGTCGGTTCGAGAAACACCATGGGAGATTGTTTGCAAAATAACAGAAAGTAAATGCACTTTCTGATGCAAAATCTATGTAAACTCGTATCTGAACTCCCCAAGTTTTTGATTTCATTTTCTTTAAAATTCCCAAGGAGTTAGATAGAATCTTTAGCCTACACCTGAAAGGCGATGAACAAAGCTAGTTTGTTCAGGTTGTTTTCAGCCTCATGGGCGTGTTTGCTCGGTAGAGTGTGAGGCTATTAATGAGGCACTTGGGACTATTCATTTATTGATTATGCGGTGCTTGTAAATCATTAATATCGATGTCAAAACCTGCAGCTGCACGCAATGAGCCCTTTTTTCTTGTTCTTGTCACACACACGCTCCCCAGCCCACACACACACACACCACACAACACACACACACACACACACACTAACTCACAGCATGTACGCACGCGGCACACACTCACCACACGATACACACACTGCACGATGCACAACACCACACACAAATACAACAGCAGCGCACCAGTGGCACACACACACACACACACACACACACACACACACACACACACACACACGCGCGCGCGCGCACGCACACACCACACACACACACAACACACACACACACACACACAACACACACCCCACATACACCCACACACGCACACGAACGCACGCACGCACGCACGTGCACGCACACACACACACCACACACTCACGCTCGCGGCACATGCATACACCACCACAAACACGTGCGCGCACTCACACATGTACACATACACCACAGCGGACACACACACACACGCATACATGCATGCACATGTACACACGATGCATAGAAAATATGGAGAGGAAAGGTTGTTGGTATTGGTGGAAACATGATGTGATAGAAATTGATCCAAAACTGTTAGATTTCGGTATCATTGATCTGATGCAGAACATGCCCAAAAACCTGTTACACAATTACACAGGTAACGTAATGATTTTACGCCTCTCTTGCGTCGAATTGGATGAAGAGAAGTGATTGCTCGTTCATTTTCGCTGTCATGAGTGTTGTGTATCTTGCCTGAAGAAGACCTGAGAGGTCGAAACGCGTCGTGTTTTGTCTTGTGATTCGTTTGCCCACCGTTTTTTTTTTTTGGCGGTGCTTTATCAAGTTTTCAAATTAATTTTCCAAAATTATTGTTTTGAATAGTTTGGGAACAAAAAACCAACCCAACTCTATAATTAAATAAATGAAAGTAGGTTGACATGTCTGGTATCGGTCGATGCTACCTATTCATCAATTTCTATGAAAGAAGGCAGCTACCTGTGTAACAGGTTCTTTCAGATTCTTAATCGGGTACCTAAGGTCCTGCCATGTTCTGAATCAGATCAATAATACTGTCCATTAATTTCGACGAAACAGGAAAGATCCTACCTGTCAACAGATTCTGACGGTTTTGTTTGTCTGTTTGTTTGTTTTTTAATCAGATCAGTGATACTGTTCTTCATTTCAAAGGAAAGAAGCAGGTTCTACCTGTGTGACAGGTCCTGACAGGTTCTTCATCAGGTAAGCCAGACCGATGCTGATACATCGTAACATACAACTGTAAAATAGAAATACTTTTAACGGTGCGTACTCTCTCTGTCTCTGTCTCTCTCTCTCTTCTGTAAAATAGAAATACTTTTAACGGTGCGTACTCTCTCTCTCTCTCTCTCTTCTCTCTCTCTCTCTCTCTCTCTCCTTTCCCTGTTTTTTTTTTCTTTTCAAGGCCAAACTTACAGTAGTGGGGTTACCTTGGTTCCGGAACCGATGAATTTATTTTTCAGCGTGACTTTCTATCTTACAGAACAAGGCCTCTGTGCATTTTCGTAAATCAAATGCTTCGGCAGTTCGGAAGTGTTGAAGCCATCCTCTACTCCCTCTCAACCTCCACCTGGTCTACATCCCCAAACCTCTGGGTCTGGAACTTGAAAGAAGCCCGGCGGCCATTTGTACACCCGGTGTCAATTTTTTCAATCTATTTGCCCCTTTACGATTACCACGTCGGCCCTTCTCTCTCTCTCTTCTCTCTCTCTCTCTTCTCTCTTTCTCTCTGTCTCTCGCTCTTCCCTCTCTCTCTCTCTGTGTCCCCCCACATACGAAAGCACGCTGCATCTCTTCAAGCATTTTTGATGCAATTTCTTGGCAGCTGTTCTCTCTCTCTCTCTTCTCTCTCTCTCTCTCTCTCTCTCTCTCTCTCTCTCGGGGGGGTGAGTTGTTATCAGAAAAGAAGAAAGACGTGTTTTGGGAGCTCTCTGCAAATGTTTGGATTAATTGTCGAATTAGTGATGTAATTAATATTTTTACGCTTGCTTTCTTCACGATTGGATTACTGGATGATATGCTGATCATCGTGGTGTAATTTTTGTGAGAAAAAGTGGACAATGCCTGTTCACAATTTGTGTTTCCGTTCTGTGTGTGGACTTTTCCTCAGTGTTTACATCTGCTTCATGGGGAGGCGTGTGCGTTTTGTTGTGAACATGCGCAAGAGAGTAATCGCGGTACGGAACAAGTGGAGGTATGTTGTTTGTGTTTGTAGTTAGCTATTTTCTGTGCTGTGGTGATGTGGACTTAACCCGGCCCGTGATGGTGATACCCCGTCACAACGACGACAAAGTAAGCAGGCAGTGTGGAAGGGAGTGATAGGAGCGACGCTGACAGTGGCCAGACTACCCTTTATCCCCCTTTGGCTGTGTCGCCGACATGGCAACACGGATCTAGCATTGCTGACTCAACACACAGAGGAATTTCAGTCACTGAAAGGCACATGACTGCCATGATAAAAGACATCAGTGACATTAAGACGATTTAGGACATGTCATGTCAAGTGTGAAGAGATAGAAAAAAGGTGTGAGAGTTGGAAGAAGAAAACGCCCGCCTCCTCTGCAATGAAAAAAAACTCAAAATGATATGAACGAAAATGTTTGGTTCCAGACAAAACGAAGTACGTGAC
>CM031597.1:41347349-41349984 GCA_018398815.1 Conus ventricosus | reverse complement strand
CTTGAAAACAGACCCTGTTTACTAAAGGACTTACCCTCGAAGGAAAGGGGTGGCGTTCACAGGGCTCTTCCTTGGCTCTTCCTTCTGATTTTTATAAATGACTACCGATGCACATATCCACAATGTGTCATCTGTGATCTTTTCCTACGAAGTTCTCCACTGTAGTTACAAACATCATTCTGTACAATATCTTTACAACAAGTAAAATAAAGTTTTAAGAATGGTGCAACCAAAACCGAATGGTCCTTAAATCCGCAAAAAAAAATTATGGTCCAAGCATCGAGCAGAAAAAAACAACGCGCATCTTATTTGAGCCTAAAAATGAGTGAACCTTTAATCGGCAGGTTACCAAACACCGTGTTTGGGGTGATTTTGATGATAATTTTAAAGGGAAAATCCTATAAATCATTTTAAAACTTTGGGCTCGCAATTTGTTTTTCTCAATAAACTCATATTATTTTGAACCACACATCCGGAAATTATTTTTTGAACCCATTCCCTTTTCCCCACTCACTATGCGTCCACGCGGAGGGTGCCGGGAAAATCACATAAAAAAATCAACTCTATGCATAACGGGGAAATTAAGCGATTTTTCCCCCGAAAAGTTTCTTAAACCCGGGGCAAATTCGAAAAACTAAAGATGCAACCACTGCGACCAACTGATTTAAAAGGCAGTACAATGTTTAAAGCCCAGCAAACTTGGCCCCAACATTTTTTTTGGGTTTATCCAAATGGCAACAACCGATTATTAAATAATTAATTTTTACCACTGTCCCGCATGTTGTTAAAATCGTTTTGCTTTTTTGGTCCATCTGTGTGGAATCTTTCCTCCGCTGCCAAAACTGCCCAACATGCCTTCCCCTTTAAAACAGCAAAACATAAAATTACTTAACAATAAATCTAACCTTTTGACATAGTCTCAACGCCCCAACTTTTAGTTTGCCTCTATATTAGCTGATGAAAATTGGGAAGTATGTATGTGTGGGTGGGTGGGTGGGTGTGTGGTGTGTGGGTGTGGGTGTACGCGTGCGTGCGTTGCCATGTGTGGGCGTGTGCGTGCATGTGAGGGCGCACGTACGTCTCTGATTATGTTTGTGTAATTTTGTAATGGAATTTTTTATATTTTTAAAAATATTTTTTATCATTATTATTCTTATTACTATTGTTATTGTTATTATTATAATGTTGCTATATTCTTCATTGTTTCTACCATTATTAATATGTGCAGTTGTGTTTAGTTGAATGTTGTAGAATAGCAAGGACAGATTGGAAGAATAGGCACTGCCTAAAATCTCTATCCTTGAGTAATAAAGTTTTTGAGTCTTGAGTCTTGAGTCCTCTCAGGTCCTCATGAGGCAACCAATCACCGAAGACTCCACACCGTCGTCGAATCACTTTGCTCTTGCCCATTGGTGACTGTTCGGACCCCCCATCCCCCTTCTTTCTTCCCTCCCACGCACAGAGAATTTTATCAACCAAACCCCCTTCTGACGACAATATTTGTCTAATGGGAGTGAGCTCTCTCTCCCTTCAGAGGGCACAACCATGTTCTTCAACGATAGTCCCCTTGATTTTGCCACACCGGTGACCCCGACAGAACCAAACAAAGGACATAGATATGGAGATTGAGAGGTAATCACAATTGACGTCACCATGAGAACAAGGCATAAAAAAAAACTACGCAACTCGAGGCTTTTTTTTTTCTTTTTAAACTGATCGACGAGGATGAAGGCGATGAAGGTGATGCTACAGATTTCCATTCAGACTGCATGCATGCATTCCATACAGACTGCATGCTGTAAGACGAGGTTTTTATTCAAAGCTGACTTTCACCTGTATCTCAACGTCAACCATGCCCGAGAGATACAGACACCTGCAGTGTTGGTCAGGAAGACCAAGAGCAAGACGGTCAGAGACGCATCCATTGGGGAGGTGAAACTCGACATTAGGGTCCCGGTCTTCACAGCTGAGTCCACAGCAAACTCGATTCTGGACAGAGGCCAGTCGGTCATGATAGTCTTACAAATAAGTATTGCTGATGTGAATCGAACCACGACGTCCCAGCTGGGAGTCTTCGATGCTAAACCACTTCGCACGGCAGCTGTCATGAATTCATGTGTGTGTGTGTGTGTGTGTGTGTTGTGTGTGTGTGGTGTGTGTGTGTGTGTGTGTGTGTGTACGCGTACGTGCGTGTGTGCATGTATGTATATGTGCGTGTGTGTGCGTGTGTGCGCGCGCGCGCACGACGTTGCATGCTTGCATGCGTGCGTGCGCACGAACGCGCGCGCGCGTGTGTGTGTGTACGCGTACGTGCGTGTGTGCATGCATGTGCGTGCGTGCGTGTGTGTGTGTGTGTGTGTGTGTGTGTGTGTGTGTGTGTGTGTGTGTGTGTGTGGGTTTGTGTGCAGAATGTTTCATCTGAACACACCGCTAAGTCTGCTGTATGGTGGAATACTAACAGTGATGGGAGTTGTTCTCTATGCATACTTCGTCACCATCGGCTGTGATCCCTATGCTGCTGGCTACGTCGAGAACAAGAACCAGGTTCTCTCTCTGTCTCACCCCCCCCCCCCCTTCTCTTTCTCTCTCTCTCTCTTTCTCTCTCTCTCTCTCCACCCCGATGTGTGTGTGTGTG
>CM031597.1:41332349-41342349 GCA_018398815.1 Conus ventricosus | reverse complement strand
GGACAGTACGCTGAGATTCTGCAAACAGTGAGTAGCCATGGTGATAGTCTGAAGAATATTGAAGCCAGGCAGAGGGCAATGGAAGAAACTATCACTTTTAGTGCAAGAAACACAGGAGACTAAGCAGGCAGTGAGGCAAAACAGTGAGGGTATCGAAGGTGTGAAAAGGGAACAGGAGGAGCTACGGGAGACAGTGGCTTGTCTGCAAGAGGAAATCGACACTCTGGAACGCTTCTCAAGGCGAAATAACGTGAAGTTCTTCGGAATCCCTGAGTCAGAAGATGAGGGGCCAGAATCGTGTGCTGATGCCGTTACGAACATTCTACGAACATACATACCGAGTCCAGGGTGGTCAGATGACGTTATAGAACGTGCACACAGACTAGGAAAGCCCCGAGGTGCCAGTGCTCAACCGCGCCCCGTGATCGCCAAGTTTCAAAGATGGGGGGATCTCATGCGCCTGATGACAAACAAGGACGCGCGAGCAGACATGAAACAAGATCAGCTGACTGTCTCACAGGATTTGAGCCGTAGGCAATCGGCACAGCTGAGACAACTGAAACAGGAGGGGAAATTTGGGTACTTCCTCAAGGGGAAACTACATGTGATGACGTGAAACCTCAACGTGAAGCCCCACCAAAGACCGAACTCCTGAGCCGGAGGAACGCCACGCCGTTCAGGGCATCTCGCGGGCCTGCCACCACTATGGATCGCCAGATGGCTGCCTACCAGGAGATACCCCCACCCCAGTACCTCCTCAGAATGCCACGCCTTCTGTCAACAGAGGGGTTTCCCCTTCTACCTCGCTTTCAAAGACCCGGTCAGCGACTGACAAAGGGGATTCCCCCAATGTCACATCACGCTCCCAATCTCCCCCACCCCCTCCCCACTCCCCTCCACCCCCTACCAGAGATAAAGAACAGAGAGAAAGTGAACGGCAATCCAACCTGCGGGATGCATGGGGCAGTAAAGCACGTGCATCTCGTTCTTCCTCCTCGCGAAACAGAAAGAAATGAAGATTAGGCCGAGCCCGGGTCCACATTCTTTCACTGACAATGCAAACACACACGCTGACACGCATACACGTAACACACGTAACGATGATAAAATAAAACGTGATTCTCTTTCTTGCATTTCGTGAATGTTGATGGGCTTATTTCTAAATTAACAGATCCAGACTTTGTTGGCTACATTACATCTTTTGATATTGTGTGTCTTCTTGAAACTATACATTTCCGGATTTTGATTTTTCTATTCACTTCAAAGACTTTATTGTTGTACATAGTCCTGGTGTCAAGTTGTCAAAAATGGGCCGAAGATCAGGAGGTACTGTGTTACTAATAAAGAAATCGCTAGAACACTGCATTCAAATTGTAGAAACTGGGCTGGATAACATTGTCTGTGTCAAAGTGTCTAAAAAACTCTTCACTTTTGACAAAGATGTACTGTTTGTTGGCATTTACAATCATCCAGTAAATAGTGAATACTACAAACAAAAGGAATTTAAAAACAATCTTGAAAATTTAAAGCAATTTATATTGGAGAGATATGAAAGAAGAGCAGACGATTTTCTTGTAGTGGCTGGTGATTTTAATGCCAGGATTGGTGATTGGAGTTTAGAGGCCACTGAAGTGGATGAGGAGAGTGTGCGTGAGAGCGGGGAATGCTGTGTGAGAAATACTATGGATAGTGTTGTTAATTGTTTTGGAAAGGCCCTGATTGATTTATGTTCTATGTTTAGGTTGACGCCTTTAAATGGTTTGTGTGAAGAAGACAAAAAAGGTCATTTTACTTTTTATTTGAACGCGGAAATAGCGTGATTGATTTTGTTCTGTGCTCTGTGGATTTACTGTCAGAAGTTATTCGATTTAACGTCGAAAATAGGGTGGAATCCCCTCATATGCCTGTTGCGTTATATCTAAATACTAAATATAATGAGAAACCGAATGTAGAAATTAATCGAGAGCCTTTTCAAAAAACAAAGTGAGATGGAAACAAAGCTAATGTCTTTTTGGATTTCCTAAGATCAGAAGAAGGTGCGATGGTTCTAAATGACAGTATGAATGTTGTTGAATGTGATATTGACTCGGCGGTTGAAAAATTCATGGGCCTTCTCTTAAAAGCTGGACAATGTATGCAACAGACGATCTGGCCTTCAGCGCGCGCGCGGCAAACTAAGAAATGGTTCGACTCGGTTTGTTCACAGAAGAAAAGAGTGGCCGGGAGAGCGCTTGCTCAGTGCACACGCACTCAGCGCGCAACGGATCAGTGTGCATACTTACAGAAAAGGTCGGATTATAAAGACACTCTAAGGCAGAAGCGAATAAGTTACAGAAAAGAAGTATTTGAAACTTTAATCCAAAATAAAGACGATTCTAATAAGTTTTGGTCAACTGTACGTAGCATTAAAAGAAAAAAAAAATGGATCGGCCCTCTATCTCAATTGGCACGTGGAAAGCACACTTTGAAACGATATTTTCACCCGGAGATCGCGAGTTGACACGTGCCGACTCCGATATAGAGCAGGACGGAAGCCAGCACGAAGAAAACGATTATATTCCCGATTTAGATGTTGAGATAACAGACAGTGAGGTGCACCAGGCAATAAAGAAACTGAAATTAAATAAAGCTTCGGGATTAGATGATGTCTGCGCTGAATATTTGAAAACGGCCGAGCCCATTATAACACCCTTTCTGACAAAAGTATTTAACCAAATATACAAGAATGGTTATTTCCCTGTATCATGGACCAAATCAGTTATTATTCCTCTACTTAAGAAAGGCGATGCTCTTAATCCAGAAAATTATAGAGGCATTTCTTTACTTAGTGTAGTTAGTAAGGTCTTTACATCAGTATTAAACGAGAGATTGTATAAATGGGCAGAAAAAGAAGGCAAAATGAGTGAAGAACAGGCTGGCTTTCGCAAAGAATACTCTACTGTAGACCATATATTTACACTCGTTTCAATGATAAAATCTTATTTGTATGGACATAAAAGTAGAAAATGTTACGTAGCTTTTATAGACTACCAAAAAGCCTTTGACACAGTAGACAGAGACATGCTTTGGGAAATACTCCAAAAGGTTCAAGCTTCCTCAAAAATGATCAGAATGTTAAAAGGCATGTATAGTTCTGTCCAGAGTTGTGTTCGTTGGGGCCCAGAAGTGTCAGATTCCTTTGTGCGTCCCTCGGGACTAAAACAAGGCTGTTTAATGTCACCTTTATTGTTTTCTTTATTAATTACTGAGGTAGCTGAAAATATAACAAAGAACGGTAAACATGGATTTCAGTTTTTACCCGGATTACAAGAAATATTCCTTTTGTTATTCGCTGATGACATTGTTTTATTTTCTTCTACACCCAGTGGGCTCCAAAATCAGTTAAACAATCTACAGAAAGCATCTGACACTTTAAATCTAACAGTGAATCTAGATAAAACTAAAATTATTGTTTTCAGAAAAGGGGGTCATTTGTCTAAAACTGAATGTTGGTACTACAAAGGGAGAGAAGTGGAAGCAGTTAACAGCTACAAATATCTTGGTTTTACTCTTAGCACTAGAATGGGTTTTGATATTGCATTAGATGAATACGTTAGACGAGCAAAACGTAAAGTCGCAGAAATCTTCAAAACAATGTGGGCTTTAGGAAACATGGATTTGTCAATATTTTTCAAACTGTTTGATTCACAAATAAAGCCAATGGTACTGTACGCAGGGGAGCTCTGGGGATTAACTAAATTTCAGTCGATTGAATCAGTTCATCTGTTTGCACGTAAGCGCTTGTTAGGTGTTAGTCGCAAAAGTCCAAATACAATGATATATGGAGAAATAGGCCGATACCCTTTGTATATTGATACTGCTCTAAAGTCAATAAAGTATTGGTTTAAACTCCAAAGTATGTCTATCCATAGATTTCCTAAACAGGCACATCTCATAATCTTGAATAAGATCCCCGAATTTACACATGGTCACTCTAATTGTCATAACTGGTCAATATCTGTTAAAACATGTCTTGATACTTTTGGTTTTTCAGACGTTTGGATCAATGGAGGGGTTGGGAATGAAACTATTTTTCTTAAAGAATTAAAGCAGAGAATGATCGATTGTTGCATGCAGGACTGGCATTCAAAACTTTCTCAAAGTGAACGGTTTAGCACAATATGTCTTTCAAATCATCCTTCCAATCAGAAAATTACTTGTGAGCTATCACTATTAGTAAATTTCGTTACGCTTTAACTAGATTAAGACTTGGAATGTGTGATCTGAATATAAATAACAGATATAATGAAAAATCAAAGAAATGCCCGTTTTGTAACAGGATAGAAAGTGAACTTCATTTTTGTTAGAATGTCAAACATATACATTTCTAAGAGAAAAATATTTGTCAAAGTATTACCAACATACATTCATTAATGGAGAATGCTTAGCTCGAATGTTACAATCTGAAGACGCGATGCTCTTAAGAAATTTAGCAATGTATATATTTTATGCATTTAAGACTAGATATACGCATTTAAATAAGAAGTAAAGCTGCACTCTTGTAATTGAATTGCTGTCTTAAGGGGTTTTTTTTTGTCTGCTTAATTTCACATGCCAATGTAACTCCCTTGACTTTAGCTTGATTTTGATGTGGGATGTTGTACTTATTTTTTGCGTGTTGTCCTTATGTTATTTGTTTGATTTGCTCATGTTAACGTGTATCCATTGTATACAGGCCGGTGGCCTTACAATTAAAGTTTCCGAGTTCCGAGTTCCGAGTTCTCTCTCTCTCTCTCTCTCTCTCTCTCTCCTCTCTCTCTCTCTCTCTCTCTCTCTCTTCTCTCTCTCTCTCTCTCTCTCTCTCTCCCCTCTCTCTCTCTCTCTTTCTCTCTCTCTCTCTTTCCCCCTGGTCAGAGAAGTATATTTATTATCCATCTCACTTTTGAACCGAGATTGTAACATCTATCTTACTGATGTCATAACACACAGCTGTTCGAATTATCTGATTGTATAATTCAATGCGCATGCACTTTTTAGGTGTTTGGTTTGTAGTGTATCAATGATAATTAGGATCTGGAATATTACCTTTTTGTACTCCCAGTTCTTATAGAACAGGGAGTACTTTAGAATGGGAACGAAGAAATGCTGTGTGTGTGTGTGTGTGTGTGTGTGTGTGTGTGTGTGTGTGTGTGTGTGTGTGTGTGTGTGTGTGTGTGTCTGTCTGTCTGTCTGTCTGTCTGTCTGTGTGTCCGTGGTTAAAATGTGTTCCACTCGCTCCAGACAAAACTACTGGGCCGATCTTTCTGAAAATTTGTAGGTATGTTCATTATGGGCCACGGATGATGCCCGATGTTTCAGTTTACCGCTATAGCCGTTACTAACGGCTGTAACGGCCTGTAACGGTTTTTCTTCTTTATGGAATATCTCGGAAAGTACTTGGCCGATCTTTGTAAAAATGAGCAGGTACGTTCATTATGGGTCACGAATAATGCCCGATGTTTTAGTTTACCTCGTTATAGCCGTTACTAACGGCTGTAACGGCCTGTAATGGTTTTTTCTTCTTTACGGAATATCTCAGAAAGTACTTGGCCGATCTTTCTGAAAATTTGTAGGTATGTTCATTATGGGTCACGAATAATGCCCGATGTTTTAGTTTACCGTTATAACCGTTACTAACGGCTGTAACGGCCTGTAACGGTTTTTCTTCTTTATGGAATATCTCAGAAAGTACTTGGCCGAACTTTATGAAAATTAGCAGGTATGTTCATTATAGGTCACGGATGATGCCTGATGTTTTAGTTTGCCCCGTTATAGCCGTTACTAACGGTTGCAATAGCCTGTAACGGTTTTTCTTCTTTATGGAATATCTCAGAAAGTACTTGGCCAATTTATAAGCGGTTTGGATGGTCTTGTGACAAATCGGAGCCTCTGTCCATATGTAAGTGATGTAATGCTGAAAATGGATTAAGCAACCGTTAAAACCCGTTATTCTGCCGTTATTTCTTATATATAGGTGGATTTTAACCAAATTTGGTATATAGAAAGGTTATTACACACAAATGGCACTTCTATATAGTGTTTCAAAATTTGACAGTTGAAAACCGTTATTCTTGACATATTGTCCGATTTGGATGAAATTTGATATGTACACAGGCTTTAGCCAAGTGAGGACTAAAATACCGGTTTCAAAAGTGTGTATCGGTGATATAACCGTTAAACCGTTATTTTGCCGTTATTTTTTATATATCGGTGGGTTTTAATGAAATTTTGCATATGGAAAGGTTATCACACACAAATGGCACTTCCATGTAGTGTTTCAAAATTTGACCGTTAAAAACCGTTATTCTTGACATATTGTCCGATTTGGATGAAATTTGGTATGTCCACAGGCTTTATCCCAGTGAGGACTAAAATACCAGTTTCAAAAGTGTACATCGGTTAAATAACCGTTAAAACCGTTATTTTGCCTTTATTTCTTATCTCACAAAGCACTTGGCCGATTTATAAGCGGTTTGGAAAACTGGGAGTACGTTTATATGCTTGGCATCTTGTTTCTTTTAAGCAGCAAACGATTTTACCACCAGGAAGTGATGTTGCAAACGATGTTACCACCAGGAAGCGATGCAGCAAAGCGATGATGGAGTATGACACAGAACACTTTATAAGCTTTGGTTCACAGGGTTTTTTAAAGCTAATTTTGGCCATAACTGACGTGGCTAACTGGTTCTCTGAACATTGGTTCTGACTCCATTTCCCATACAGTCCTTCGAATGAGACTATAAACCGAGGTTCCGTGTGTGAACGCATGCATAACATCTTGCACACACGTAAAATCCCATCACCTACTTTCGGAAGAGTAGGCCAGTTTGGCCATTGGTATGGATGACATGTTACACATAGCATGCACCCTGCGTGAGAAATGGAAAGAATGAAGGAAGTAAGGAAAATGAGTGATCGATATTGAACGATGCTGAATGGATGACACGGGAAACGACTGAATGAAGCGCCAGCTGGCAGCTCTTCAGTCGGCACTACCCAGGTAGGCAGCCCGTTGTGTAAACGAGTATTGATTGTAAAGCGCTTAGAGCTTGGCCTCTAGCCGAGTATAGGCGCTATATAAGTATTCATTATTATTATTATTATTATTATTATTATTATTATTATTATTATTATTATTATACATACAGTTGTTGAACAGAACACTTCATAAGCTTTGGTTCACAAATGTCTTATCTACTTTCGGCTATTAACGGCGTGGCTGGCCGCTACTCTGATTGTACAGTTCTTGAAAACCTGAGTTTAAAACGGGAAATAAATTTTGTGGTTTTATTCATGGTGTCAACGCAACGTATAGGCTTGTTGTGTGTAGTCTGTCGTTTGAAATACAAAGTCAGTTTCCCCTCTAAATTGTATACAATACATTTCAATCAGGTATAATGCATTCGAATGCTTCCTATTGTAAAAATAATCCGATACTGTGGAATGCTGTGCACTGAACAAGGGGGTGCCGTGGTAATGCTGAGCAATAAACCATTCAGCATTAAAAGATCTTACAGCGTTTTGAGGTACATAATGAACGATTTGTTTCACTGTAGATTTCAAGGCGACCCTATTCCATACGTTCCGTCATACGTAAGTTTTAAGTTTTCGAGGAAATCAGTATTTCTCACTTAATCTGAGCTGGACGTAATTAATGATATTCACTTTGGGTCCTTTAGTTCTATCACTTCACTCGCTGTAGATGTTCAGTGTTGGCATTTTAACTTGTAAGGAAGTTCCACGGTTACCTTTGCTTGCAGCCCGAATCTGCTCTTAGTGGTTGGCGGGGCTGCAGACATTATGGAAAGGCTGTACTCATCATCAGCGCTATGGTAGTAGTGGTTCCCTACTCACTGGCTTTTCACTGGTCTCTGCCTTCACTGATTCACTTACGAAAGGTAACTGACGCTAGGACCAGTCTATCGCATCATGTTGTTCATCCAGGGGGCTTCTTTGTTCTGCCTATGTGCGGCACACCCTGCATGGTCTTGGACAGGCAGCTGGGTCCAGGTTGTACCATTTATTTGCTGTCTCAGCTTTTGTGCCATCCCAGTGACATTGCACCCACGCGGCTCATTCTGGCTCTCCGTCCACAGACATAGCCTGGCTTATCCGGCCATGGCCACAGCACAGGCGGTCTACGGGGGAGGTCAATGTCAAGTCGTCATGAGGAAACCCACCACAGCAGACACCACACGAATGCTGCTGAGTCACTTCGGCGATGTTCAGTGTTGCCTGTTCGGTCCAATATACACAGGACACCACCTACTAAACCTGCTACTGACGACAATGATTGCTTCGTTGCGGAGCCAGCGTGATGGAGCTCTCCCTGCGGAAGGCGTCATCGCTTCTTTCCAACGACAGTCCCCATGATTTGCCGATGCTAGTGCCCTTGACAAAACGTCACCAAAGGCACAGATGCGGAGTGGAAATGAAAGCATGAAGGCACCATGAGGACAGAATCTGAGACACTTTTTTTCTGTTCGATGAGGATGAGGATGATGAAGATGATGCTGCTAACTTCCATTCTGGTCTGAGACTGTGTGACGGGGCCGTACTCCACGCTCACTTACTTAATATATCCTGGGGTCAACCAGACCCAAGAGATACAAACACCTGCAGGTTTTATCAGGAAATGTGAGCAAAAATCTCATAGATAGATTCATTTGGTGGAAGAGACTCGACTGTGTGGTCCCTGCCTTCCCAACTGAGCCCATAGCGCTTAGCTCTGGGTATGAGACAGTCAGAAAAATCCCAAAATTAAAACGTTTTGATGGGTATCGAGCCCTCGACCTCCCAGCCATGAGTCCACGACGCTAACCATTTCGCCATGGCGACTGATATGTCATACTGACTCCGATAACAGCGACTCATGACTCTTCAGAGTTTCCTACCTCCAGTATACTTCCGGAACTAGCTGCTATTAGCTGCTAAAGTCGTTTGTCTTACATCCCTTGCATGAGAGTACAGAAGCCAGCTCAAACTTTCAAATGCCTGGAGTTTTCCCCGTGGTTTCAGTAAGAGAAGTGTCACTGTGTGTGCACTTGTCCATTTAGTGTTGTACTACATCTGCTGCTTTGTATCAAATTTGTACTTTTTCTGTTAACATACAGTGTCAGTAGGATGCTACGTTGAATATTGCCATGACAATTCACACCCTGGCTGACGCTCGTTTGCAACTATTCTGCACAGATTTTAGTCTCCATTTTCAGGATTTTCCGGAGGAGCATGCCCCCGAACCACTCAAGAAATTTCGTTTTTTCTCTTGGCAATTCCAGGCTCTGCTGTTCAATGGCTTTCTTTGCTCAGAATGAATTCAAATCTGTTTAAAGTCATCCCCCCTCTTCCAGTATCTTTCATTTTAACATGATGTTGTTTGCTGCTATTCTAGCGCTATTACAATGAGTTTCCTTTGCCTTCCAGCTTGAATGTTCTGAATGCTGGTTCCAGTCTATTAAGCAGTTACAAGAGCTATGCTTCGCAGCATCCAAAGATGCAAATAGTCTGTCGTTTTCTGGAGAAAACGCTCTACTTAAACTCTGTAGCGACCGGTTCAGCCTTCGCCGTTATTTGTATATTGACTTATGCCTCGAAAATGCGTCTTCAAATACTTGGATCGTGCTTTGGATTCAGGGTGCTGCAGGAGGTATTCTGATTGGCAGTGCCTTCAGCTTGACCACAGCTATAGGTTCTACACTGTTTGGAGCTCCCACCCCCTCCCTGCCCTCCGGCCCTGTGGACCGCTGTGACGTCACCGACACCTCCTTGACACTGGCCGCTGTGTTGAACGTAACCTCTTCGACTTTAGGGGTGGCGGACTACATCTCCACCACTGCTACGACTTTAGGGGTGGCGGACTACATCTCCACCACTGCTACGTCTGTCCACAGGTGCGTGTGAGTGTGTGTGTGTGAGTGTGTGTGTGTGAGTGTGTGTGTGTGAGTGTGTGTGTGTGTGTGTGTGTGTGTGTGTGTGTGTGTGT
>CM031597.1:41319849-41327349 GCA_018398815.1 Conus ventricosus | reverse complement strand
GATCTAAGAGTTTAAGACACGTGCTCTTGATTGCGATATGTTATACACCGGTAAGAGTAATATATGGAGAAAAAAAAACTTTCTGCACGGAAGAATGGAGCTCCAAATCTGTCCTTCGAGTGATGTTGCAATAAATGGTCGTTTTGAAGACATCTCCAATTCTGTCAAGCCTGTAGTGGCGTGAGAGGCATAGCCAACGTGTGCTTTTGTATGTATAGTGTGCATGTATTTAGGTATGTATTTCTTTTTATTTGTGAGAAAGAACAGATTCAAAACATATATTAGAGCAAAGGAGTGTGGGTAGTGAGAACTGTTCAGACAGCGAAAGAGACAGGATGGATCAGGGATAGTGCTATGAGCACATTCAAACGGCCGATCGTGCCAATCACAAGGAAGTTTACGTAATCAAGCCAATCACATAGTCCGATACATATATCAAAATCTAAAAATAAAAAGGCAGAAATAAAAAAAGAACTACCCCAAGCTTAAAACAATCACGTTTCTTCTAATGAAGTCTTCTTCCGTTAAAAAAAATATGCGATAAGTCTTGAGGCTACAAAAAGAGGGGGGGGGGGGGGGGGGGGCTTTTGTAATTACGATCAGCTGTTCTTTTTCTCCATACACTTAAAAGAATTACGTCTTTGGAATGGTAGACAAAACCTTCGATCATTTTACTCCCATGAACTGGTTATTTCCATTACTAGAAAGGCACAGTAGGTGATGGTGTGCGACGGCAATGTTGTTGTTGTTGTTGTTGTTGTTGTTGTTTTTTCTTCAAAGAGATTTTTTGTCTGATCTAAGATTTTACGGAAGAAAGATTTTAACGAAATATCCGGTGTGTTTTTAGAGAAGGTGTGTTTTAGTGAGGTGTGTGTGTGTGTGTGTGTGTGTGTGTGTGTGTGTGTGTGTGTGTGTGCGTGCGTGCGTGCGTGCGTGCGTGCGTGCGTGCGTGCGTGCGTGTGTGTGTGAGAGAGAGAGAGAGAGAGAGAGAGAGAGAGAGAGAGAAACACAGACAGAGAGAAGAGAGAGAGAGAGAGAGAGAGAAGAGAGAGAGAGAGAGAGAGAGAGAGAGGTGTGTGTGTGTGTGTGTGTGTGTGTGTGTTAAATAGTGTCATTTGCAAGTTAACTTCATCGCGGTGACAGCCCTGATACGGCGACCTTTGCGGTCGGCTGGGCTATAAACAACACCTGTACCAACACATATCACTATATATTGACTTATACCTACATATGTCACCATCTATCTATGTTAGGATATATCAGGCTGATAGTTCGTGTTGACAAGCGGTCGTGACATTAAAGCTGTGAGCAGAACATAAACCGGTCACAGTGAATTTTCAAAAGAATCAATATTGTTCTCTTGCTTGACACTTTGCATACGCAACAAAAATTATACTTGTGAAAGTTCACCCGCAAAAGGCTCACGCACAAAATGACATGGAACAACATGCTTTGCTGGGTTTATCCCCCCCCCCCCCCCCCCCCTCTCCGCCCCCCCCCCCCCCCCTTTTTTTTTTAATAAAAAGCGCGCTAAAAGCTGCGTTTAGTCACAAAACAGATCAGATTTTTCTTTGCAGACTCATACTTCTTTTCTCAAGACAACAAGAACAACAAACAACAACAACAACAACAATAATAATAATAATAATAATAATAATAATAATAATAATATAATAATAATAATAACAATAACAATAATAATGGTAACAAGAATCATAATCATAGTGATAATAACAATAATGACGATCATGATGGTGGTGATGATGATGATGAATATCATCATCATCATCATCATCATCATCATCTTATCATCATTACTATATCTCCTCTCACTATTGTTATCTTATTTTCTCTCAGCCATTTGACCTCAGAAACATTGACAGACAACTCTCATTATCCCGTGAGTTTTTTTTTTTGTTTTTTTTTTCCATTGTCAGTTCCCGTTCTTCTTCCCCTGGGAAGTGAATAACTTCCCCATCTCTGCGTCCAGCGTCCTCCTAGCTGCAGGCGGGGGTCCTGGAAAGATCCTTAGTACCTTGGCCAGCGAGGAGGTCTGGAGACGTCTGGGTATCCATGGAAACTCGTAGACTTCCATGCCTTCTTCCAGGTCATCCTTTTCCTCCGACTCATCGTCTTTGTCCACGTCGTCGTCGTCGTCGCCCTTGATGTAGTCTTCGTGTCCCTCTTCTACCAGGATGCCTCTCTCTTTCCGCGTGCCTGGAGATGACAGAAAGAGACAGGCGGCGAGAGGATTCAAACTCTGCCTATGGTTTGATTTCCTTTCTTTTTTCTTCCTCTCTTTTTGTTGGTCTTTGTCCGAGTATTTTTGTTTGTTGTGTTTCTGTTTCTAGACAAGTCAATCTGTCTATTGTCTTGTTTCTCGGTGTGAATCTCTCTCTCTCTCTCTCTCTCTCTCTCTCTCTCTCTCTCTCTCTCTCTCTCTCTCTCTCTCTCTTTCTCACACACACACACACACACACACACACACACACACACACACACACACACACACACACACATATTCAATTGGTCTGTTTGTCTGCCTCTCTCTCTCCCTCTCTCTTCGGAATGTGTGGGTGGTGAGTGCACAGAGAGAGAGAGAGAGAGAGAGGAGAGAGAGAGAGAGAGAGAGAGAGAGAGAGAGAGAGAGAGAGAGAGAGAGAGAGAGAGAGAGAGAGTACCTGGTACGGTGTTGTCTAAGAAGCAGGCCAAACACCCCCCAACAAACACAGGGTTGGACAGCAAGATTTTCAAGATGTTGTCGGCTTGCTCGCTGCCTGGCAAACAAACATACAGAACATACAGGCCAACGGCAGGACACAGAGAAATAACGGAATGTGTACCTCACAAGGTTGGTGTTTCATGGTTTAAGCACAAAGATGTCTTCACGGTTAACAAGCATACAGACACACACACTTCACATTCATGATTAAATACGCACACAGACACACACATATACTTAAACTTCTTACTTAATTTGGGTTTTCTAGTCGGGTAGCGGAGAGTGATAAAAAGGGAAGGGCGTTTTTACCTGCGTATATCTCACAAGGTCTATCAATAAGCCGGAAAACGGATATAGATAGTAATCTGAGGTTTCCTATGTCGGTTCTTTGGCGAGCATGAAGCGAGTCATGGATTTCTATCTCTAAGGGATTTTTCAAGCCTTTGAATGCTATTGACGGAAGCAGGATATTTCACCTATATGCATATCTCTGATGCGATTTGTCAAGACTTTCAATGCTATTGACGGAAAGCAGGATGTCTCACTTATTATATGCATACTCAAAGATCTTAGAATCAGCTACAGAACTCCGATGGTGTCTCACCTGTCTGGAACCAACAGTCATCTTACCGTCTTATGACATGGATTATGTGAGAACTCACGATCTGTCCAAAGTGACTGATAAAGCGTTACCTCTGTAAATCCTGTAGGGACCGCACAATCAACCAGAAACCACCGATGTGGATCTTCAGAGAGATCTCACCTAGTTCAAGCCGAAGACACTGATGGAGTCTTACGTCTGTGGATCCTCAGAGATCTCACCTAAGTCAAGTCGAAGACAGTAACGGAGTCTTACCTCTGTGGATCCTCAGAGATCTCACCTAAGTCAAGCCGAAGACACTGACGGAGTCTTACCTCTGTGGATCCTCAGAGATCTCACCTAAATCAAGTCGAAGACAGTAACGGAGTCTTACCTCTGTGGATCCTTTGAGATCTTACATAAGGCAAGCCAAAGACACTGATGGACGAGTCACCTGTCTGGATTCCATCCGGTCGCTTGCTGAACCAGTGGGGGAGCATGAGACCCAGCAGCAGGGACATGCCGATGATGGCCACGTTGCGGGTGGAGCCCAGGTCCACGTACTGCAGGTTGGATAGCACGATGCCGATGAAGATGCCGGCTGTCAGGATCTGCGTGCCGCCGAGCACAGAGTAGGGCACTGTGATGAACACGGCTCCCACCTGGATGGCGGCCAGGAACAGACAGATGGGGTGTGGCTGCGGATTAGTGTGATGTAGTGTGGATGGGGGGGGGGGGGGGGGGGGGGGGACAGGTGTGCTGTGGTGCTATGTGGTGCGGTGTGGTGTGGTGTGGTGTGGTGTGGTGCGGTGTGGTGTGGTGTGGTGTGGTGTGGCTGCGGAGTAGTGTGGTGTAGTGTGGATGGAGGTGAGGTTTGCTGTGGTGCTATGTGGTGCTATGTGGTGTGGTGTGGTGTGGTGTGGTGTGGTGTGGTGTGGTGTGGTGTGGCTGCGGATTAGCGTGGTGTAGTGTGGATGGGGGGTGAGGTGTGGCGTGGTGCTATGTGGTGTGGTGTGGTGTGGTGTCCTGTTGTGTGGTGTGGTGTCCTGTTGTGTGGTGTGGTGTGGGTTTTGGTGTGGTGTGGTGTGGTGTGGTGTGGTGTGGTGTTGGCTACGGAGTAGCGTGGTGTAGTGTGGATGGGGGTGAGGTGTGCTGTGGTGTGGTGTGGTGTGGTGTGGTGTGGTGTGGTGTGGTGTGGTGTTTGGTGTGGTGTGGTGTAGCTACGGAGTGTGTGGTGTAGTGTGAATGGGGGGTGAGGTTATAGTGTGGTGCCATGTGGTGTGGTGTGGTGTGCTTTTGTGATGTGTGGTGTGATGTGGTGTGGTGTGGTGTGGTGTGGTGTGATGTGGAGTAGCGTGGTGTAGTGTGGATAGGGGTGTGAGGTTGTGCTACGTGGTGTGGTGTGTGTGTGGAGTGTGGTGTGGTTGTGGTGTGATGTGGTCTGGTTGGTGTGGTGTGGATAGGGGTGAGGTGTGCTGTGGTGGCATGTGGGTGTGGTGTGGTGTGGTGTGGTGTGGTGTGGTGGGATGTGGTGTGTGTGGTGTGGTGTGGTGTGGAGTGGTGTGGTGTGGTGTGGTGTGGTGTGGTGTGGTGGTGTGGTGTGGCTACGAAGTAGTGTGGTGTAGTGAGCATGTTGGATGAGGTGTGCTGTGGTGCAATGTGGTGTGGTGTGGTGTGGTGTGTGTGGTGTGGTGTGGAGTGGTGTGGTGTGGTGTGGTGTGGTGTGGTGTGGTGTGGTGTGGTGTGGTGTGGTGTGGTGTGGTGTGGTGTGGTATCGTGTGGTGTGGTGCGGTGTGGTATCGTGTGGTGTGGTGCGGTGTGATGCTATGTGGTGTGGTGTGGTGTGGTGTGGTGTGGTGTGGTGTGGTGTGGTGTGGTGTGATAGCAGTGCTTTTGTGTTTGTGGTGTAGTGTGGTAAGTTGTACTTTGGTATTTGTGGTATTGTGTGATAAGGTGTGCTTTTGTGTTTGTGGTGTGGTGTAGAGATGGTACGGTGTGCTATGCGGTGCTGTGTGGTGTGGTGTGGTGTGGTATGGTGTGGTGTGGTGTGGTAAGGTGTGCGTTTGTGTTTTTGTGGTGTGGTGTAGAGTTGGTACGGTGTGCTATGCGGTGTTGTGCTGTGTGGTGTGGTGTGGTGTGGTGTCGTGTGGTGTTGTGTGGTGTGGCATGGTGTGGTGTGGTAACGTGTGCGTTTGTGTTTTTGTGGTATGGTGTAGAGTTGGTACGATGTGCTATGCGGTGCTGTGTGGTGCGGTGTGGTGTGGTGTGGTGTGGTGTGGTGTCGAGTGGTGTGGTGTGGTATGGAGGAGTGGAGTGGGGTAGGGTGGGTAGTATGGTGCTATGTAGTGTGATATGAAGTAGTACGAGTCTCATTCTCTTTGTATCTGTCTGCCCGTCTGTCTGTCTGTCTGTCTGTCTGTCTCTCTCTCTCTCTCTCTCTCTCTCTCTCTCTCTCTCTCTCTCTCTCTCTGTCTCTCTCTCTTTATCCCTCTCTCTCTCTCTCTCTCTCTCTCTCTCTCTCTCTGTCCGAAGTTAAAGCTACAGCGACAGGAAATTAGACTCTCTCTCTCTCTCTCTCTCTCTCTCTCTCTCTCTTCACGTACCTTGCTAATTATAGACAGCAGGATGTACATCACGCCAACAGCTTGAAAAACGCGTCTACTGGCCACCTGCAAACACCACACACACACACACACTCACACACACACACACACACACACAATATATATATATATATATATATATATATATATATATATATATATATATATATATATATATATATATATATATATACCAGTTTAAAATAGAATTTTAAAATGGTCTTGCCATGTTAAACAATAAACCAAAAACCATTGAAAACAATAAAAAAGAACTTTGTAAAATTTTTCAAAGCCATAACCTAAAAATCACAGTAGAAGCCAACAAAAAAACAGTAAATTATTTAGACATAACATTAGACCTTAAGGATCATACATACAAACCATATAAAAAACCTAATGACACACCTGTCTACGTAGACATCAATAGTAACCATCCACCCTCCATCTTAAAAACCATACCTAATGGTATAAACAAAAGATGATCTAAACTGTCATGCAATGAGAAAGAATTTAACAGTGCAGCAGCTGAATACCAAGAGGCGCTGAAAAAAGTGGCTACAACTACAAATTACAATATAACCAGATAACAACATGAACAGCAACAGGAAAAACAGGAAAAGAAAAATTATATGGTATAGCCCTCCATATGATGGAAGAACAAAAACTAACGTAGGAAAAGAATTCCTCAGAATCCTTAAAACATCATTCCCAAAAGAACATGTACTATCTAAAATATTCAACAAAAACACCGTCAAGCTATCATACTCGTGTATGCCCAACCTTAAAAATATAATTGATTCTTCCAATAAAACCAAAAACAACACAACCAAAGAGGGTGATGAAAGGATATCTTGTAATTGCACAAAAAAGACCAGTGCCCTCTGAACAATAAATGTCTCTACAACAACATTGTGTACCAAGCTACGGTAACAACAGACAGTGATAAAGAAACATACATAGGGATCACGGCAAACCATTTTAAAACCAGATATGCAAACCATAAACAGTCTTTTAAAAATGAAAAATATAAAAACCAAACAGAATTAAGTAAATATATTTGGAAGCTTAAAAATAAGAAAATAGATTACAACATATCATGGAAAATTATAAAAAAGAGCAACACCATACAACAACATTTCTAAAAAAAATGCAACTTATGTACTACAGAAAAGTGGCTGATATTATGTAAACTCCACCTAGCATCCCTGAACTCTAAAGTAGAAATGATAAACAATTGCAGGCATAAATGGAAATCTTTGTCAATGCACCATTCCGTGGCACGTCCCCCTGAACGCGCCCCAAAAAAGAAAAAACCGGCAGGCCACGTGCCACACGCACAGAGCTCACACGCCCACACACCACAATATATAACACCGATGGCGTGCCCAAATTGTATACCCTGAGGAGAGCGTTTTATTCAGCTTGAAACAAGCTTGTAGGTTTTTAATTTTTCCATTTTAAAATTCTGTTTTAAACTGGTATGTCGCTCCCTACATGGTTGAGCACTTTTAACGTTCTGAGTGGCTTAACTTTGATTTTATATATATATATATATATATATATATATATATATATATATATATATATATATATAT